>JACBWW010000037.1:1547434-1622333 GCA_020086605.1 Lanius collurio | reverse complement strand
CACTGGGGCAGGGGTGGCAGCCAGCCCTGCTCCTGCCCCTCTGTTCCTCCTCCCTTCCCTGCACCCCCAGGCCCTCTGCACCCCACACCTGGAAAACTCTGCTCCGAGTGCTGGGTGGGCTGACCTTCCCGGGACACGACTCCTTTGGGAGCTGGGTAAGGGAAAACTGGCTCCAGCCACCGGTGTCAAATCCACCGCTAAGGACACAGCCGACAGTGGGGAGGGCTGGAGGGCAGCGAGCCAGTGTGCTGGACAAAGGCAGCTTGGCAGGGCTGGGACCACGGCAGGGAGAGAGCCAGGGCTAAAGGAGAGAGGGACACGGGCAGATGCTGTGGGCTCTGGAAACCCCTGCCAGGCTGGGTGATTCAGCCAAAACACATAGGAAATGAGAGGCTGAGCCAAGAACGAGGATGCAGCTCCATGGAGGTGTCCAGCAATGGGACATTTCCTTAGATACCGTGGGAAGGACAAGAAAAGGGTCACACACCATGTGGGAACTGCTGCTGCAGGAGGAGCCAGCCCAGGAGCAGGGCCCAGGGAGCTCATGGACACCATCCCAGCACCTGGAGCTCGGGATTGTGAGGAAATTTCTGCAGGGAGAGCTCAGTTTCTGCAGGGGCTTTGCACACATGCCGTGGTCCCTAGCTCCCAGAGTTCTGGCTAAAATATGCTACATCTTTGCTGAGGTGTCCCCAATTAGCAAAACATGACTGCTTTAAATAGAAGAACTCAAAATAAAGTGAGATATGAGATACGGAGGAGGTGTTGTTGGGTGGCTTGTTTGGAATTAATGGAGTCATGTGCTCTGCCTTGTTGAGCTCTGTTTGATTTACAGAAAGAACAGAAGCTGATGCAGATGTGGAAGTTTCAATTTCTTCAACTAGAACATGGTAGAGCCAAAAATAGGCAAGTTCCAGGTCCAGACTGGTATAAAACTGCCTCACAGTAGGAGATTTCTGGTTATTTGTCTTTAAGGGACTGCAGCAGGTGAGTTCTTTCACACAGAGTTACAGAAATACTTCAGTTACAGTGAATTCAGCATGTTTTCCTAGGCTCTTATTCATATTTGAGGAATAATTAAAGCAGCAAATCCCTTGGGAGTTTGACAGTAAGGACAAAACAGGGATTTGGTCAGCAGAATGGATTCTGTGCTGGAAAAGGCAGCCAAAGGGGTGATGTCCTCTGGGACTCTGAGGAGAAAAAGGCTTCCCTGGGATGGAGATCATGAGCAGAGAATTACCAATAAAATCACAGAGCTGCAGGAGGCTTGTTAGAACCAGATGTGCTGTCAGGGTAGATGGTTTTAACACAGTAATTGGCTGCTCATCATTTTTCTTTTCTCTATATTGTTAAAAAAAACCCAAACAAACCAGACCTTCATTTTTCTCCAGACAGACAACCTGCTCTGCTGCTGCCTGGGCTCTGGGCAGGGTTATTTGAATATAACACAAATGAAGCTCCAGCTCCCACAGTGACATAATTAACCATTACAGTGTGAGAGGCCCCCAGCAGCCATGCAGATAATCAATTAGAAATACACACTTTGAGCTTTGCTTTCTTTCCCTCCCCTTTGTACTTACACTGAAACACTTAGGTGGGTTTTCTCCTGCTGCTTGTCCCATACAGCAGCTTCTGCCCTGGCAAAGCACGTGCACAATGCCCACAGTCACACCAGGAGCATTTCCCACAGCCTTTCCAGGGCCAGGATGAAAGAGAGCACCAGTGTTGCCTCCCCAGCAGCACAGCTAAACTCTCCTGCCTCATTAGCAGCTCTCCAGAATTCCTCCCCAAAACGTATTTTCCTGATGATGGGAAAAAACAGTGAAGTGGAAAATGCTTCTCTTGGACAGAAGCCTGGCATGGCTGTCCCAGACAGGACAATCAGCACTTTACAACTTCTCAGCATCCCCCCAAACTTGGGGCAGGACTTTGCCAAAACCTGCAATAGCTGTTCTGGTTTATTGTTTCACTGGCAACATCATTTTTTCCTTCCCCAGTTTTCACTGTTCCTTCTGGGCTCTTCCCTCCTGTGGATCCTCCTCCACAGCCACATGTGGGGCAAGAGAAGCTGGGTGGGATCTTGCCCATCCCAGGGTGTTCCACAGCTGTGCCAGACTCTGCAGGGCTGGACTCTCCAGCCAGAGCAGCTCTGCCAGCCTGTGCCACTGCAGCAGCCTTTTGTGCCACACTTAAATCAGTGTGGAAGCTTGAAGCTCCATGGACACCTCAGCAGCAGCTTTTAGGATGCACCCAAGGTCAAACCTTATTACTGAGGAAGGATTTGAGCTTCATTAGTGGCTAAGAACAGAAGAGATTTGTCACAATAGGTCTCCCTGGGTTGTCAGCAGTGCAATGGAGGGTGGTGGGCCAAGCTCATTTCAGCTACAAGGGTTTGATTCTGACAGGTGACATCTGCAGGGATGCTTTTCCCTGGTCTTTTCCCTTTCAGCAGAAGCCACTTTGAAGGTACTCAGGTTATTATGAAATAAAAGGTCTGGTCCTGTCAGCTTGGGCCACCAGCTGGTAGAAAACCTCAGGTTTGCCTCCCTTCCTACTCCCTCAAATTTGCTCCATGCTGAATTATTTGGACAGCAAACCCACCCAGCAAAGGGCAGCCATCCCTGAGCCCTCCCATAGCTCTGATTTGGTGTCAGACAACAGCTACTGAGCAGCTTCACCTGCACACCAGGCTGTGAGAAGGCTTTGGGCACAGGGAGGGGAGCTCTGCCTCAGGCAGCAGTTGCAGTGTTTGCCTGAAGAAAGAGGGGAGTGAGCAGGTAAGTGCAACAATCTGGGATGCTGGAGCTGCTGTGACTTGTGTGGGAAGTGAGGGATGCTCCATGCCAGCTGCCTTGGCTCCTGCTATTTTTGGTTCTTTTGTGGGCAGCACGGCCCGGGGGAGGCTCGGGGAGACGCCGGGGCACGGCAGAGATGCAGAGCAGCCCCAGCACAACACTCAGGAAACCCACGGGGCAGCTTCCAGAGGCTGGGAACCACTTGCTCAGGGAGACTTTTGAGGTTTTTGTTTCTCATGGGTGGTGTTTGTGGGGTATTTCACAGTGGGCAGCAAACCTGGCATCAGCAGCTTGGCTTTGGGATGCACACCTGCAACACCCATGGCTCCTGAGGAGGTGAGACAGGCTGCACCAGCCAGGTCCTGTGGTGTGGCTAGAGTTCAGCACAACTTCTACTTCTTATCCCAGCAGTGTTATTTTTCATGTTTTATTTTTTATGTTCTGTTTTTCGAACACTGAAAACAGGGAAAGACGTAAAACCCACGGCACCAAGGAACACCAGCCCTTCTCTCTCCAGGAGGGTTTTCACATCCTGCTCGCACCGTGACTAAATGAAAGGAATTAATTCTGTGGGTTGTTGGAGCTGCAGCTCCATTTGCTGTTTCCCCTGCACATCCCTCTGCCTGGATCCACTGCTTGGGAGGAAGCACAAGGAGAGGTGCCACATTATTTTTAAGCCAGCACCCACATGCTGTGTGAAAGCCTAAAATAAATAAATGTGCGGAGCCTTTCGCAGCCTCCCCAAGGGGCTCTGACTCACAGAACAACAAAGGCAGACGTGTGAATGAAGTTAGAGTTTGCATCTAATATGAAATACCCCCTGTAATCATATGGGGCTAAACTGAGCTCATGAAAGAGCAGGATGTGCCAGTTGGGGAGTTTTGCTGGGTGCAGCCCTTAGCCCCTGTGGTGCTCCAGGGCTGGCAGACACCAGCACCCAGGCTGCCCAGGAATCTGAGCATCTCCACATGGGAGGGAAGGAGGTCTGAAAGGGCAGGGACTGCCCACCTTCCACCCCTTCACTGTGTAGGGCAGTGCTCTACAACGAGACAAGCTGGAACTGATTTTCTCTCACTACTGGTGTTGTTATCCTGCTGCACAAGGAGTGGAGCTTCCACCAACTCCCAGGTTCCCTCTGGGAGCTGTTCCTGGGACTGGACCCATCCAGGTTCCCCAGCACTGCCCCACTGCAGCCACCCAGGCTGGCTGGAAAGCAGCTGCTTGCAGGGTGAGGGATGGCTCTGGCCACAGCAATCCGATTTCAAAGGTCATGTTTTGGAAAGGAGTTTAGATGACATTAATTATTAAAGCCTCGTAATGCTTGTATTAAGGGTAATAGTTTTCCGTGTGATTTATATAGCACTGAAATTCATCACCAATCTTTTAATGATGTTAGTGTCAATCAGGCACAAGAATGCTAAATGACTTATCCCAAAAGGACCAGGAACTGATCCGAGGACTTTGGGGGTGCTCTCACTCCTGGGCTTTCCTTTCTTCTGCTCTTGCACTCCTTGCCGGTAGCTTTTACAGCTGTTTCTGATTTATGTCTCCTGAAATCCCACCTGATTGGCATCCCAGACAGTTACACATGAAGGAGAAGCAAAGGAATCCTGTTAAAAGAGTGTTTCTCAGGAGGTGTCACTGAAAAGGTTGAAGTTTTAATGAGGTTTTATATAAATTGTTACAGAATATTTTAGATGGATTAGGAAGCTTCCCTGTTATGGGCACTGAGTTTTATGGAGTGTTCTGAACAGAGGAGCAAGGTAGGAGGAGATGGATCAAGTCCTCAAATAGGAAAAACAGGAAAGATAGGACAGATGTGGACCAAACTCTCTCTCTCTGTCTGACACAAACACACACAAAATTCATTGCCAGCATGTGAAGAGATGGGTGATTTTTGCCAGCCTTGATGGGCAAGAGTAAGATCTAAAATATTTCTAAGCAAACTTCCACTATGAGGTTGGTTGTTAGGCTTTTTATTTTCCTTACCCAGGTACGGTGATTTAAATTGGCTTTGGAAACATTTCCTCTCCTTCATCAGACTGTGCAACAACCTCTCCTGGGGTAGGATGGCAGGCACTGACTCAGGGCCCAGTAACGTGCACTGGAAGTGGCAGCTGGTGTCTGACACTGTCACCCTGGCAGCAAATGCAGCAAGTCCTGGGAGAAGGAGACAGCATTGACTCATTTCCCTTGATATCTGCCTCGTTCCATGCCCTTCTTCTGGAAAAGAAGGGGGAAAAAAAAGGCAAAAAATAAACCTTTGCAGGAAACTCTGTGGGTCCAGCCTGCCACTGACTGACCTCCTAGTCAAATCCCCAATTTTTTTGGGTGCAGTCCCACTTTGGGAAGATGACAAGCGACAGATGCAGGCAGAGAAAACATCCCTTTGAGGACAAACCACCCACACATGGCAACAGCTGTCCTGATTTGGGCCCCTGATTGATTTGCCTTTGCTTTACCATGGCTCCCCAGGGAGCAGGTGGGATTATAATTACCTTGTGGTAATTAATGCAGTCATCATTTCAGCTACCCAAGCTGTTCTCAGAGGAGCTGGTTTTATTTGCAGCTCACACACCAGCTCTGCAAAACTATTCTGAGATTTCTGAATCAAATACCTAAATCTCCAAAGAGAGACTGGGGCTGGGGGAGGCAGACACAAGCACTTGGTGTGATTTATTGCACTGGAAATATTCCTGATGGAGATGCTCTCATGCGTGGATGTGGCAGGCATGGAGAGCTTCAGCCTCTCCTGCAGAAGCTTTTAGCACTTCATTTTTCCCAGAATCACCAGCCTAATTCTGCCTGATTAGAAAAAGTAAAACAGAGATGCACTGTTATAGATCTTTTCCCCTTTTCCCCACCCTGTCACAGTGTTGAGCCTCACACCAGAGCAGCCCACGCAGGCTCTCACCACCCTGTTGTGACAGCTGACTCATCCTGTTGGGAGCTGGGGGGTTGTCCTGCCCATGAGACCACTGGTGTGAGGTGAGAGGGTGAGCAGTGTGGCCATGGGGTGGCCATGGGGTGGCCATGGGGTGGCCAGGGGCTCTCCCACCCCTGTGAGTCCATCTCCAGCCACCCACACCTCCCCCAGGCTTGTCTTTCCCCAAGGAGAGCGTTCAGAGATTCATTCACGTCCAAGCTCTCACTCCAAAAGCCCCATGGATGGGCACTGTTGGTGGTTTGGCCACAAATCTTGCCCAGCCAAGGGGCAGGAGATGCAGCTGTGGCAGAACTGAGAGCTGAGGCCTCCCCTCCTCCTGCCCTGGAGGCACCAGCTCTGTGTCCATGAGCTCAGGGCAGTGATGCTTCCCCAAAGTCCCTGCTCTGCAGAAAGCTCCCAAGGTCTGAGATGTGTTCGTGGGCTGCAGAAGCTGAGCACGTTGAATGCCAGGTGTGAAGCAGCCTGGGAACTCTGACTCTTTGGGAAAAAACCTGGAATTTCAGCCATTCCTTTGGGCAAACTCAGCCAGACTTTATGAACTAAACGAACCCAATAATTGAATTAGCATGAGATGAATCCTGTGAGAGGAGGCAGGAAGGGAGTTGTCTGACAAGTTGTCACAATATTTGGACACTGCTTTTGAGTTTTGAAAACAAACCATGTCAGTGTAACCGAGGCTGGGGACGTGGGGCGAGCGTGGCTGGTGGGACCGGAGGTCGTGTCCTGTCCCTCAGGAGCGCTGCCCCAGACACTGCAGTGCAGAGGAGGGCCCTGGGGGCATCAATCACTGCACCAGCCCCTCTTCCCAGGGAGAGCAGCAGGGGGTGGGATGAACGATCCAGAGCTCACACACTCCAAGTGACAAATTGGAGTTTCCTTGGGTCTGGCTGCTCCTAAGGAGGGCACATCCCTCCAGCACCAATCTCACACCAGGCTCTGAACCACTCTCCAATCTGAGACCTCATTTGGCTCCTGGGGCTGTTTTTCCCTGTGGCACCCACACGTGGAGCAGCCCAGCACCACTGAGGTCAGCACATAGAAATCCTCTTCCAGATTTATCTTTTCCCCCTTTTTCCCCTCTTGATTCATTAACAAGGATTAAAAATGAGCCCAGGTTAAAATTCTGTGCCTGAATAACGAATCAAGGTCCAGACTGAGCAACTTCTGTGGCTGATCCCACCAACCTCTCTGCAGCCTCCAGCCTTGGGGGAGTCAATTTTGAAAGGAAATTTCACAAAGGCAGACCAAACTCTCACAAAAGTAATGATCAGTATTTTTATTCATACACACTTGCTTTGAAACTACAATTAATACTTAACAAAAGCATTTCATGCAAACAAAGATTGAAGATACTGTGAATTATGAAACAAAAAAAAAAAAAGATGCTGTAATTTGTACATCAGTCTTTCCCACTACACTTTCAATGTTTGGTTTTGTTTTTTAAATCTTTTGAAAAATGAATGGCCTCTCCAAATTTTCTGGTAGCATCTTGCAGATAAATGATATGAAAATAAATAATGTTCTCCTCTGTATAATACAACATTTGGGTCTTAAAATAATATTAAAAATATTAATGAATTCAAGGTGGGATTAGTCCATGTTTAAAAAAACCCAATGAAGTAACAGAGTCACTTGAGAAGTTTCAGGTGTTCTCTGTATTCTCGTGCAAAACCACAGAGTGTTGGGAAATGCACATTTTCAAAGGAGCCAACGAGCTTCATTTTGTTGAAATTGGGGGTTTTTACACTCATTTTGATAATATAGGAGTGAATAAATGAAAGGCTTGGCAGGGAACGAGCCATAGATTAAATTTTTATTACCCCTGCAAGAGCGTTGTTTTTCTGCCCCAAGGCCAACCATGGGTACAAACATAAAATATAATGGATATCTGCAGTGAACTGGGGCTCTTGGCCCAGCACTCAGCACCCAGTGATGTGTGGTTCCCTGGGTGCCTCAGAACCCGAGCCAGGAGTGTGTGAGACTCTGCAAGGACGGAGCCCTTGGCAGTGTCACCCCAAGGGCTTCAGAGAGAAGGAAAAGAAATTCAAATAATTCATAGGAAAATGTTTGTAAACACCAGGAACATCATTTTCCTTGCTATTAAAATATTCCTGTCATTAATAATTACAGAAGTAATGAAACATCAGCTGCAGAGTGTCCAATGTAACCAGTGAGAAATGAACTTCAGTGGCAGCTGAGTGTCAATGTTGTTGCTACTCATCCTGCACTGTTTCAAGTCATTAACAGACTTGATTTATTTATTTAGGTCAACTGACATCAGTGGAAGAAAAAAAAAAACCAGCTTCTGGAGCAGTTTTCTTTTAAATTTGAACTACGGTGTCACAGACAAGGAAAAACAAAAGCACAAAGACACATTTACAACATGGAAATACATTAAAATATCAACATAAAATATCGATCTGTCATGGACGGACCAGCTGCACAAAGAACAGAGCTCCTCCTTCAGCAGGAGTCAGTAAAAACAGTGCTAGAAAACAGCTGTGCTGACTTTATTTACCCAAAGGGAATCTCCCCCTCCAATAACCAGTTCTGCTAAGACTTCCATTGACAGGGAATTTTTAAATTGCACATAAAAATCTCAGTAGCTGGAAAAGAGGTAAGTGCAGCTGACCTACAGCATCAGCAAGCATCACTCCCTGCCACACCCTGACTCCAGGTACAAAAGCTGGACTCTGTAAGAATCTTATCAGATCTGATTTTATTTCTCTTCAAATGGTTTCAGCAGAGTTACTAAAGTTCTATAAAAAAGTAGAAACAGCATGGTATAGCCAGCAGTACCATGTGAATCCAAGAAGCTGATTTAATATTAAAAATTATTAATAATAATACTTACACAACTCTTTTCAGGTTAAAAGTGAATTAGAAACATTGCCTAAGAAGTCCTCACCCCTCCCTGTGAGGTCAGTAAGCATTGTTACCCCTGTTTTACAGATGAGGTAACTGAGGCAGAGGTTGACAAGTGGCCCTCTCCCTCTCAAGGTTGTCCTGGGAACAGGAGGGCTGTAGTGCATGATGAGTATTCCTGATAAGGCTATTTAATTCCCAATTGCTACTGGCACAGTGAGGGAATCATGCATGTTTATGGAATCAAATCTTACTTATTTCTGCAACTCAGCTATTTCAGATCCCATCTATGAGTGTGGGGCTGAGGAAAAAAAAGTGCTTTTTAGCTTGTCTGCTTTTTGACTACTTGGCAGCTCAGTGCCCACCTGCTGAGGGGACACATCAAACACAGCCCACGCTCATGTTAGCAAAGACACTAAAAACCTATGTACAATAACTTAGGCTAATGACTGAAAGAAGTGAAAATCACATTAAATATTTCCAGAAGGTCCAAAAGCCCACTGTAAACTCAATATACTGTAAATACGCTTTCTACTCATATCAAAGCTTTATTATTGGATGATTATTATAATTATTATTATTATTTCCAATGCTATGCTTTGCACACTAAGCAGGATCTGCCCCCTACTCACTGCATGTGTCTCCTATGGCATTTTACTGGGATTGCATCCAGAGGCACCGGCTCAGAAAACACTGCAAAGGGTACCACCCCATCCTTGGACATGTCATCTTTCCACCTAGAAGACAAGTTCCTCTCTTGCTCGACCTTATTAATTTTATAGAAGCCCAGAATTATTGACTTGGATTCACCCCAAAAGACAGGATGATTTCAAAGCCAACAGCATTCAGACGTGATGAGTTTTTTTTAAACTACAGCTGATTTCCAGAAGAACTTTCTTCAGTTTGTAAAAAGTTCAGTTGTATTTCGGGGAAGAATGAAGGATAAGAAAGCTAAATTGCATTTCTCCTCCAAAATGGATTAAGAAGGAGTATTTTATTATGGGAATGTGCCCTCTCCTTCTCATGTATGTGCCAACCTTGCTCATAGCACTGAGCCTGAGGGTGAAATGGTTGCCCTGGAATCCCACCATCCTGCTCTGGTGACTCAAAGGTGCACAAAAACACCCAGATACCCGAATAAGGAATTTCCCTAGGATCCATTTAAGTCCCATTTGATCCCTGAAAACCCCTTGGAAGTTTTCCATGGCAGACCTGTGCCTTCCCCTGGTGGGAATGGGGCTGCCCTGGAACCACCCAGGACTCGAGCACAGGGATGGAAATGCTGTTTCCAAACATCAGTGAAGAACAATTTTCAATTTGCCTTTTGGGAATCTTGGTGGTAATGTGGGTGTTGGGATTACAGCTGCTATTGAACACAAGTGAAAGAGAAGCAGCTCTAATGCCTCTCCTCCTGTTGATACATGTTCTCCTGAAACCCAAATCTTGTGGAAAATATTATATAAATAACATCTGCCTCTAAAAAGGTATGAAAATTCAGGCTGGATACTTCAGGTTTTCCTTGCCATTATAAATTTCTGGATTCTGAGCAGCCAGTGGGAGTTCTTGGGAAAGGTCAGAGCATGAGCCTTCACATAGGAGGGCATCAGGAACAGCAGGGAGGGGTAACACAACTCATCCCTGCTTTATCCACCCCTGCCTTGCTCCTGCAGGATCCATGAGTTCACAGTACCTTTTCCTAAGTGTTTCAGAAACCTCCAGAAGACAACACAGATATCACAAGCCCAGGGACCTGAGGTAACAATGTTAAAGAGGAATTTCTGCTTCTACATCATAAAAAAACTGCGAGACAACACAAGGGCTGAAGAAATTGGTTAGGAGAAGTAGCCAGAAGATGAGCAGCTCTGTCCCAGTGTCAGACTGGCTCTGTCCCAGTGTCAGACTGGCTCTGTCCCAGGGTCAGACTGGCTCTGTCCCAGGGTCAGACCAGCCCCACGATGCCATGCCCTGGTGTGAACAGCACTGACTGTCACAGCTGTACCAGCAACAGGACTTCCTTGGACAACTGAGATTTCATCAGAAAACAGAAGTGTGGGAATATCTACCCAGGGGATCTCCTGCCTGTTTTTTTGGCTTGGTTCAATTCTGCCTTTGTTCTGCTTTACTTGCTCCCCAGACCTGTGTGCTGGTATTTCTCCCAGTATTTTCCTTATTCAAAAGTGTCTTTTTCACTTCACATTTTTGAAACAAGCACAATGGCACCTCTTGGCAGACTGGAATAGCTGAGAGCCCCTTCTTTATTAAAATCTGAGACTCAGTAATCTTTTATCTTAATTCAATCTATTGTCTTCTACAGCATGGTACCCAGATTTTACTAAACGTTGGCAGGCTAATAATATTCAGAAAAAAAAGAGAAAAAAGTAATGAATGCTGCACTAGGCCACATGCTATTTTATAGTGAATACCATCGTTTTTCAAAGTATATAATACACAAAGGAGAAAATTAACTCTGAGTCTTGGCTGACAATATATTTGACACAGAACAGTTTAAAAATTTTACTCCTAAAATGTTTGAAAAGTTTGGAGTCCTGTTTGTTTAGGCAACAATCTGAGTTCCTCTCAGTTGGCCACCGGCCCCTCGTGGGCCACATCTTGGAATGTCAGGGATTGATCACTCCAGGATGCTCCTCGTGGGAGCCAGGGGCACAAAAGGACCAAGACAGGGCAACAACTGGACTCCTGCAGTGTGGAGATGGCACATCCTGGCCCCAAACCCACATTTTCCAAGGGCCCTGCAGGTGCAGGAGCTCGACACAGTCGTCCTTCACATCCAACCACGTTGCTCTCAAAACTGCCCAACTCCCCCAGGTCACCCCTCGAGGTCCAACCCACCCCTCTGGCTACCACCTGGCAGGATTGGATCCTTCTGACAGAATTTTTGGCACAGTTTCCATGTTTTATTGTCATAAAAGATGGTTAGAAAGTAGGTTCCCCTCCCACCCCACCCCATTACATATTCTAGTATAAATTGAAGTCTTTTATGGCAAATATCTTACTTTTTGAATATGTTTACATGCTGGAAAAACCGTAATCAGTCTGCATGCAGCAACAGAGACATCATGCTTCTGGCATCATCATGCACATCTGACAGACAAAAAGTGCCTGTGGCTGCTAATGGGAACAAGGCAGGAGGGAAAAAAAAAGGGAAATGCACCAACTACTATTTTACATGCTTGTAACAAAACCAAAATAGGCACAAAACATTATTTACTGATATTTGAGTTACTATCTTCTGGTAAGTTGTAAGAGGAAATATCAAAATTTTTTATCTAAGTGATAGGAGAGGAGAAGATTGCATTAATTACAGTGTTCATCATTGCAAATAAAGTCTATTTCCTTCTCTGCAAGTAATAAGCAGATGTGAAATGAAAGCCTAATTGAACCTCGTATAAAACCTGCAGGTAGCAATAATTATTTAAAAGTATATCTACTTTAAAAAAAGAGATTATACCCTAAGCCAGTAACAACAGTCAAAACCTAAAGTAAAAATCAAAACAGTAGCAAGAAAACATTTAGCTAAATCTAAATGGTGTCATTCAGAACAAGAACCTTCACAAATAAAGCACATGTTTTATAAAATTTTTATAATACTCTTTATGCTTGATACGATTATGTCAATATTATAGATCTGCTTATTATTAACCCTTATTATTAAGAGTTATTACTAAACATGCAAAATTCATTGCATGAAGCATATGTAAAATGTATTAAATTCCATTCTATCAATAAAAGGAGTTTTAGGTGCTGCTTCTTTCAGGCTTGATTATTCTACAGCCCAAAGTTTTCTGAACTAAAACTGATTATTTAAGACTAAACCTTACTTGATTTTCATGAGTTATTCTGGAGAAATCAGGAAGTCACTCGGGACTGCATTTTTTGTTAATTTAGTATACATAATGCTTTCTTTGATTTACTGCCCTACACTGCAGACTATAAATAAACACATGTAAATAAGATATAAGGAATTACAGTTTTGTTTTACATTCCAGGTTAATAAATTTCATAGTAAAGTATTGGTATTAGAACCAGTTAACAGTAAACTTGAGGAGTGGTGTAAATTAAACCAACTGAACAGACAATGGCACCCTGGATCACAGAATAATCTCATGGAGATTAAAATTCACAAAAGTATTATTAAAATTATTACTATTATTATTATTATTATTATTAAAGACAAAATTTCACCCTTGAGTTTATCACATGCTACTCTTAGCAAAAATCCTAGAGATGTGGCCACCACCTGAGCACTTCTATTTGGGATCTTACAGGATCAGCTTACCAAGCCTCAGGGTCTAATTTGATTTCATCTCCCCTCCCACCCATTCCCAACTTTTTTTTTTTTCCCTGCCATATTTTCCAAACACTTCCAGCCCTGTTTTGGCAATGCCTCTGCCCCCAGAGCTGACCCTGCTCAGTCTCTGGTGCTGCCCCCGAGGTCTCCGGGGTGCATGGGGAGGATGTTCCACCTCCTGGCATCTGCCCCCAAGGCATAAATACTCGAGGTGGCTTCTCATTCAGACCATGTGTTAGATTTTTTTCCAACACAACAGTGGAAAAGAGAGCAAAAGGACAGTGGGAAGTTACAAAATGTAGAACGTACCAAAACATGGGGAGGTTTCAACAAGTCAGCGGCGACTTCCAGAAGAAAAAGTGGGCACTGTACACTAATTTATCTCCTGTTAAGACAACATTGCTGTTGCAAAGCCCAAATCCTGACTAAGTGGCCCTTCCCTTATCTTACACCCTCTAACCCTACAATTTCCAGGCCCAAATGGAATCAACAAGGCGAAAGCCTGAAAATTGTAGGGTTACAACTGTTCCCACAGCAGGGTTTGCTCTGCTGTTTCATGCTACATTTTCTACAATGGGGTGCACGAACTGGGGGTTGACGTAAGAGAACCCTTCAAAATCTGTTTGGTCTATGTTAGCAATGACCAGCTGATCTGGAGGCGTCAGCACCGGCTGTCCTCGTGTGAAGAACTTGTCGAAGTTTTCAGCCCCTTTGCCACACTGCAGGAGAGAGAAAAACAGAAAAAAGGCTGAACAAAGGCAGCAATACATTGGCAGAGCTGTCAGGATACATGCAAGGCTTTCCTTTGTTTCTTATGAGTAGCTGAGAGAAAATTTTATTTTCAGGTATTTCAACAAAAATCCCAGACAAACGCAGAGGTTTTAATAACTGGATCCTGATGAAAAGCAGTCAGAAAGATTCCATCCATCAGCATCAGGTGATGAGATAAAGAGGCTTAAATATTCAGAATTACTGGGATACAAAAGAAAAAAGGAAATATTTTTATAAACCTTTGTTGGCAAGAGATACTTTCTTTGTCAAGTTGTTTCATTCTTTTTAAAAGCCCTACAATGCAAAATTAAATTTTTCATGTTAGTCTCTGTTTCCTTTGATGCAATTCATTTATATGCTTTGAGTCTTCACTGAACAGCCTGTAAACTCCTGTAAATTCATAAATGACAGCAGGGCCCTTGGTGTGGCAGGAGGGCTGGGCAGGGAGCACAGCCTGGGACAGGTCCTTGTTAAAAAACTTGCTATCACAGGTTTCCTCATTTATTTTCATAAGAGACTCATTTTCTGGCAAAGCCCAGCCAAAAAGGGGGCTAAATACAGTCAGAGTCTGAGCACAACTCCTTCAGAACAGAAAACAATAGAAACCAGGTCTGTAGGAAGAAGAGTTTTGAGGAATGCAGAGAACACTTGGTAAGCAGGGAAGAATGATCAGAGGCATGCAAAAAAATAGGAAGGTGGTACCAGAAGGAACCTAGTGTGTGTGCAAGAAAAAAATGAATATCTGAGGAAAATTAGGCATTGAATGTTGTGGAGAGGTGAGGAGAAAACTGGTAAATGTGCTCATCTCAAAACTACTGTAACAGATCTTCGGAGAAAGCGGCTGTGGGACAGAGGCAGTGACCCTTCCCCCTCTGCCCACCCCTTCACCATCCCTGCATGTGGATGGAAAAGGGAACATTGCATTACTGTCTTCAGACTCAGAGGATAACATGGAAAGGGCAGAATAAGGCTTGTATGATTGAGCAATATTAAATATCCATTTTTTCTGAATTAATGCAACATGAGTAAATCTGTGCATTTCTAGAAGGATGCTCTGGAGAAGGGCCCTCTGAGGGGATCCAGGGTGGAGGTTTGGCTCTCCTGGAAACAGCCCAGCCACCATTTCCAACCTTCTTGCAAAGCACCTGGCAGGTGCTGGGCTGGAGCTCCCATCTGAGCTGAGCTGCCTCAGGCCCACGTTGGCTCCTGTTTCAGATGAGAACACCCTCAGTGCTCACAGGGGACGTTTGTCCAGCCTTGGAAGAGCACAAGCAGAGGGACACTGCCCCATGGCCAAGCTTTCAGGGCCCTGCTTTCTCCACCCAGGGCTCTGCACCACTCATTGAATGCCCCTGAGCCTCTGCGTTTTGAGACAGAATCTCTGGAGAACAAGAATGGAACGAGCTGAACTTTGACAAGGGAAAAACCCCTGAATCATTGGCATGATAGTCAATGTGTTCCCAAATTAAATCAAATTAATCTAGAGGCACAAGAGCCAGCTCAGAGCAGCTACAAAGGGTTATTGCTGTAAAGGAAAGTTTTTGCAAAGAAGTTGTTCCACAAATAAACATCATCCTGCAACAAAATTATGACTTTTTTCTTTTTAAAACTTTTTTTCCTCTTCTTTTTTTTCAGCTAGTGGAAAGTATTCATCAAGCTGGATATTGAAACCAAAGTTCCTGAGTCCATTAGGTCTCTCACTATTGCTTATACTAGAGGAGGCTAAGAAATAAATCACATTAGATATATTTTAGGTGTAAATATAGTAACTTATAAATAAATTTGCATCTTCAATTATGTATTTGTCTTCACATTAAAGAGTAGCACAGCTATTGTGGACATAAATGCAGTATTAGAGAACAACTGAAATTACAGAACTCCTCAAGCTTCTAGACTTGGAAATAGGAGGAAAACATCCTCCTTGCCAAATAATCATTCTATGCCTATAACCTGTGAAATGTCAATCTGGAAGGGAACAGGGTATTTACAGCACCCAACTGCTGACCTAGAATCTGCAGCTTTGTGTTTGAGTCAGGACTGTGGAAGCAGCAGGATTATTCCTGCAGGAAGGCACTTCCTAGAGAGGATGCACCTACAAGGGCTTCCTGCAAAAATCCCTGCCCCAAAAAAGCCTATAAATACATCCATATCTTCAAACAGATTAAGAGTTGTGTGTTTGTTGCTTTCTAAAATCAATATCCATCCCTGGAGGGATTCAGAAGGTGTGTAGATTTGGGGGTTAGGGACACAGATTAGTGGTGGGCTTGGCAGTTCTGGGATAATGGTTGGATGGTCTTTTCCAACCTAAACAATTCTATAATTGTATGATACTGATATAAATAGACTCAGCAATCACCAGAAATGAGTTGTGCATTGGGTATGTAAATACTAGACTTGGGTTTTAAGTTATTTTTGTCTGGGAGAGTCAGGCTCTGTGTGAATCTGCCTTGGTGTATTTTAATAGCAGCCTGTGCAAACAAACCAGGTCATGATAACCAGGGAGACAGAGCACAGCTGCTCTGAGGAGGAGCCAGGATCTGTCAGGGAGCTGGGATGGAACCAGACCACACTTTAAGCTTTTTGTACCTTCGTGCTGGTGTTACTTTTAACCTCAAGCAGAGTCTAAGCACTCAGCTCCTGAGCTAATAAAACAGATTTGAAGGTAGATCTGCTTTATGATCAGCTTTAAATATGACTTGAGAACCATGTAACAAAAGTCTTCCATAAAATATGCTCTGGGAGCAGCTCCCCTTTGCACAGCCAGCTCAGGGTTGGGCAGGGCTGGCAGCACCACACAAGTTCTTCACTTATTTACACCCTTCCCTGCATGCAAAATCCACATCATAGCAAAAAGGTATTTCCTTTAGCACTAAACACCCTTCTCAGCTGCAACTCTCCTCCTGGGGATGTCAAGAAGTCATTTTTATGAAAAAAGTGAAGAATAATTCCAGTATTGGTGTCCCTCTGTTCATTAGTTTGTGGTACCTCACTGGTGTGTCTGTACTGGCAAATAAATCAGTGTACAGACCAGTCACTGTGTACTTGAGGATAAAGCCAGCTGGGATTCTCAGCTGAAAAATAAAAGGGTTAGAGAAGAAAGATTCAATGTTAGGACATAACAATTTACAGCTGTTCCCTACAGCTTGTATTCTTAGTGTGAAGTCTTCTCTTTGCCTGTCAATAAAGCACAGCACATGCTGAAAGAAATTCTGGCTCAACAAGCAAAGCTCTTCCCATTCTATTATGCAAACAGCTCTCGGGGTAAGGACATCTTTCCACTTGCTTGGATTTCTAAAATGCTCCTATACATACATGTGTGCAAACCAGTAATAATCATGGAAAATAAACCAGGGATTATTCTTACAAACCGAGCAGACATTGCTGTAGGATGGGGAATAAAATCCCCTTTGCTGGGCAGCCAACCATGGAGGAAATTCACCCCTCTAACCCAAATCCCTCAGTCAGATCCTGACTTTAGATGCTGCTCAGAGCAGACAGCTGTTAACCACATTTATTACCAGTCTCATGGCTGATGTGGGTGTGCCACTTTTCCCTGTTTTCAGCTCCTCCTGCAGTGTGGGACCATCCAGGCACGGCTCAAACCCCTGAGAGGCTTCTCTGTGAGGCCCCAGAGCTCCCTGGGTTATGGCACACGGGGCCAAACATGGGCAGGCTCCCACACAGGGGTGCCCTCACCAAAGTGCCTCATTCCAGCTGTGCCCCCGATCTGCAGCCCCAGCAGCAATGCCACCCCACGGGGAGCAGGGCTGTGGGCACAGGGAGGGAGGGCAGGACCTGGCACCTCACTCACCACTTTGGGTTTGAAAGGTGGCTGAATCTCTCTGCTCTCCAGCTTTTCCCAGTCAATTCTCCTGAAGAAAGCGTGTTCCCTGATATCTCTTTCACCTTCCAGGCCACAGCCAAGGCGTTTTGCAGGATGTTTAGTCATTAGCTGTTGGGAACAAAACACCAAATGAGATTCAGTTTAATGCTGGAAGAAAAGGGAGAGGGACTTTCCCCTGCTTGCAATGCTCTTGCTCCTCTCCTGAAGATACACACTGCTAATAAAATTGTTTTGAAAAGCTAAAATTAATCTTTTTAAGACTCTTATTGTTTGATCACCAGAGACAGCAAATCAGCAGCAAAATTAGGGGCTGAACCAGAGAATTTTTTCCCACTGAGCAGAGACTGCTGCTGGAGGTACAGGTGGTGCCCAGGACATGCTGCCATCCCTGTTGGCTCACAACTCACTCCTGAATTTCACCTCCAGTCTCTCAATTTAGTCTTACAGAACTTCAGAACAGCTCCTGCTCTATCTCAACAATCAATTAAACATCATAAATTCCAGTGCACTAAAGCTGTATGAAGTACAACCCCCCCCCCACTTCATTTTTCTGGGGCTTGTTCAAGACATCTCATTACACAGCCTCCAATTCTTTGGCACCCAGCTGACAACATCTAATCTGTGTTTCCTCCCTTGCATTCTTAATGACATCCTGGTCAATACTATCCCCAGTTACAGAGATTAAATAGACTTGGGGAAAAAAAAACAGCCCCAAACCCACCAGCCTGGCGTGCTTAGAAAATGTAATGTGTTCCCTAATTAGCAAGTTCCTCAGCATTTTCCAGTTGGTGTGTACACTGGGAATTGTGCAATGTAGCCTTACACTCTCAGTTCTGGTTTTGTGGGGACTTTTTAAGGCTCTTTCACAAATTATATATGATTAATGTACTGCTGGGAGTGATACCTCAACAGATCTTCTTAAAACCTCAGCTTTATCACTTTAGTCTCCTTCCAAATGTTGAGTTGATCTGATTCCAATTCTGAACCTAAAATAAAAGCGGCTCTAAGCAAGTTTGGGGAATGGCTGTGCACTGGGCAGGAATCACAGCCTTCTTCAAGATTAACAGCAGCTTTCCCTTTTTTGTTACCTTTTCCAAACCCCTTGCTTTAACAGTAGGTGATAAAAGAAAATGGGAGTATTGATTCCAGTAGTTTTTATTCTTTCCAAAGTTGCTGCATTTACCAAACCCAACAAAATCTCAATCAGTGGAATGGAAGTCAAGCAGACAAATCAATTCCAAGAGCAGAGTGGGCATGTTTATCTTGCCCAGTGGTGCCCAGTCCTGGGATTGCTGAGCTACCAATGGCTGCAAGGGTCAGAAGCTTTCTCATATTGACTTCTTAGCTCAGGAAAAATTCCCACTGAAACCTGAGAACAATTCAGTTTAATGTAGATGAAGAACATGTCAGTATCACAGAGATTTGCCCTTAAACCTCACAGTGTAGGGTAATTTTATCTTTCTGCCCTCCCTTGGCATGAGCACCCAGAGAGCAGCAAACAGGGGAGCTGAAAGCAGGGCAATTACAGCAAGTTCAAATTGTGCTGTTTGAATATGTGATTGTCACTGCAAGGCACCAATCTGAATGTACTTTACAAAAATACACCATGCTTATTTTTTGTTGGCCAGCACATTTGACACTGGGATAAGCTCCAAAATTAGCAAGGTCTTTCATTTTACCTTCTTGTTCTAAACACCTTTTATTTTCCTTGATGATTTTCATTAAGGAACTGATATCCAGCCCATGTATAATACTCCAGAAATGGTTGAAAAGGATGGGAAGAATGTAAATACCAAATTAACTAAGTGCAGTGGTATTTTGTTAGTGTAAGTCAGACATCAAATAACCCATTACAGATGGTGGACTGGAAAAGCTGCAGACTGATTGTGCTCTGGAGAATCACACAGAATCAAATGAATTCAAATGAATTCTTTTTTCCTAAGCTAACCTCCTGAAGCCAAATCCATTATTTCCCTCAAAAGTAAAAAATTAGAATCTAAGACTGATTTTAGGCCACACAGGTACCACTGGGTCAGGATTTCCCCACGGTTTCCCTGTATTTATGCTAAAGATTTTCACATAAGCTCATCTTTACCTACATTTAAAAATGATTCTGCTGAACTCCTGTGCTCTGATCCTGTCGTTAGGCGTTCTGGGCTGAGGACTCACTGGAGGATCTCCATCCAAGCTGAGAAATCTCACCCTGCACAATCAGGGCTGTGCTGCTGTGGGCTGAGAGGCAGAGCAGGAGGGGACTCTTCACACCATGGTCCTGTTTATAAATCCTGCTTTGGACTTGGCAGCTCCTGATTCTGACATTTGTTCTTTCCATAAAACAAGCAGGCACAGCGGGAAGAGCCCAGCACTTACCAGTGACACCAAGTGACAACACAGCTCAGCACTGCTGCACTTTAAAATAGCTCAGTGCTGTGTCAAAGCCAGGCAAACCCAGCTATCCACAAGGATTGCCAAAAGGGAATTTAACGATACATAAAATTTTATCTCACCCCCTTGCAGATGGAGACAGCTTCTTTGGACAGTGACTTTGGGTAGGAAACATTGTGCTCCATTATGGACTGGAAAAGTTCATCTTCATCTTCCCCGTCAAATGGAGGCTGTTGAAAATAAATCACAACTGAGTAACTTACTGAGTTTTCCTTTCTGTGTTTTTAAATTTTCCACTTCTAATGAAATGATATGACATTACCATGCCCAAAGAGATCAGTACACAGCAGTGCTCCTTGTCCAGGAACACACACCAAACTCACAGCCATCTGCAGCCTGGGTATCTGCTGACCCAGAAGCTTAGTGTCTGACAGTCTCAGATTAAAATCAAGGAGAAATGTTCATTTCTGTCCCCAGAATGGCAGCCAGGTTAATGAAATGTCTGCAGGATTATCTTTGTGATCAGATTTAATCAGTTTTTAAAGCTACTGAGCACCAGACAGGCAAAATATTTCAAAGGGTGAAGTCTGGAGACTAATTTGCAATTACCTTGTGCTAAGGTATATCCATTCCTCACTCAATTCCAGTTAAACTCCAGTTTGTTTTAAGTCATGGCTGTAGATTCTGCTTCTGAGACTATTACAAGGAAGGGCTGCACTGTATTTCAGAATACAGGGGTGGGATAAATCCCCAAGATTTGGGGTCTGTGAAAGGCCCAGCTAATTGTAAATCTCCTTTTTGCCAAAGCTTTCAGATGGCCAATATTTGCAATTCAGCCTGCAAACGTTAACAGCTGCAATTGCTACACACTGAAACTTTTAAAATGTCCACTGGAATTTTTCAGAGAAACTCTTAAACGTATTTGTTACAAGTGTATGTTTCAAGCTTGGGAAATGCCAGGCATTTTGGTTTTCACTGCAAGCCAACTGCAGCAATCTCTTTTGACTCAAGACTAATAGAATTCCTTAAAGTTGGTACTTCTCTGCCATTTGTTGCAGCACAGTGTTGTTTCCCTACCCAAGTGACTCAGAGAGCAGCCTCTCATTAACTTTGCAGAATGAGATTTCCAAGTGCTGAGACCCATAGTTTACCCCCAGGGCATACAGTACAAAAACTGTATTCTAGGGACTTAACTGCAATGCAGAGCTTACACACACATTCTTATTATGCTTCCCTGTGGTTTCAAACTACTAAATGGTATTTCTTCCACTTGACATGCATTTTCCTGCTCAAGTGTCTCCCTTTCAGTTCTGAAGATGGCTATTTATAACATTATTACAGTACAAAGGAGCCGTATTCAAAGGCAGAGCTTGATTATGTGGGTGCAACATAAAGAGCTTAAAGCCTAAATACATTCTCAGTTGAGTCAGTGGAGAGTACAAGGAGATAACAGCAGAATGAAAGGCTTCAGTCCTATCCTGTAATGGTCTAAACCTTTAGGGAGCCCTGGAACAGAGCAGCCTTGGGGTGCAGGAGAAGGTCACAGTGAGCACAGGAGGGTGAATCTTACCTGGCCAGCCAACATCTCATAGAGCAGCACACCATAGGCCCACCAATCCACAGACTTCCCATAGGGCTGGTAAGCAATAATCTGCATAATCACAAAAAAAACAAAGGAAAAATGCCTGTGTTAACAAGCCCCCAGCCTTGTGGCATATCAGGTACACTTGTGACATGCAGAGAAGGACATATTTCCTTGGAAAAGGCCAGAAAGACAATCCTGTAATCCTCACTCCAGCTAATCATGGGTTTCAGTGGGAGTTGGATTGTTTTGCAAGTGTTAGTCTAAATGCACCCACGCCCTTGGTACCCTGATAGCTTGGAAAATGCAGCTCTCAGGAGTCCTAGGGATGTACCTTAGAGGGCAAAGGAGGAAGTACAGCAGCACAATGTAGGAGACCAGGCAAAACCATTACCCAACCATTTGTGTCCAAGTTTGAAATCATGAGGCTCACTTAACTTATGGACTCTCAACAATTAAGCCTTTCTTTTCAATATTTATATTTTTTTTATGCTGTAAAAGGAATAAAAATTTAGAAAAAGAGCAAAACCCCAAAAAAGCTCAGTGAAGTTTTCCCAAGCCGCCTGACTGTGATACTCAGTATGAAATACCAGATACACCAAAAAGAAAGGGGGTTCTGCTGCTGAGACTAATGGAAATGTCAAGTATTTTCCAAGCTCTGGGTTCACATCTGACTCACAGAGCAGTACAAACTGAGCTCTGACACAAGGAAAGGCTGCAAGTGCCAGCAGCACCCGGGCCCCTCCTGCGTCATCTTTAATGGAGGCCTCCTCAGAGATCAGTGCTCATTTACTGAGGAGCTGCATTTGGTCATGGTGTGCAGGAGCCTGGAGCTGCAGGTGCTCCTCAGATGTCTTTCTAAATAACTGTGAAGGATACTGGGAACTGCAAAGGGATGCAGGACATCCCAGTCCCTGCCCATCCCCACTGAAGGCAGTATCAGAGCCTTCCACTGCAATGCCTCTGCTCCACTGGAATGAGCAGGGAACTGAGGCAGGCAGTGCTCCAGAGGGGCTTGCATTCATTTTCCTCTTTGCTCAGGTTTTTATTCTTTGTGAAATAAACTGCACACATCTCACATCCTAAATTTTTCAGTTGTCTGAAAGAGAAGTTGAACTGCCAAGTTCCGTAGTTGCTCAGGAAAATAGTGAGTCACCAGTGCAATAAAGCAGGACTGCCTGGCTACTAAATAAAATTATAGGCTCTGTGTGAATATATGTCCTTCCCTGAGATACAGCAGCCCATGACTTAAAAATTACTGCAATGTTTCTAACCAAAGAATTTAAAAATCAATTGTGCTTTGGAATATATTAGACAACCAGAGATAATAACAAGATTCTCATCTGGAAGGCCCTACATAAAGGCAGTCTATATTAGTTGTCCCTTAGCAGTAATATGGGCTTAAAAGATATATTTGGAACATCCATTTCATATTAGAGTAGTTGACATACTTGGTTACTCTCCCTTCCATTTCCATCACCAGTAAGTTCTTGCTGGAATCAATATTGCCTTTTGCAACACCAAACACTTTCAAACTTTCATGCAAGAAAAATACTGGCCTTTACACACAGAAAATGACCAAATATTTCATCCTCAATCCTTCTCTGACAATGTCTCCTTGCCTTATGGAAAAGAATATTTTATATTAAAAAAAAGGGATATTTTTCAGGTCATTAATTTATGAGGGCAGAACGTTTTGTACAACAAGTGCAGTCCAGGTATGTGGTTTGGGGAGGAACAGTTTATTTCAATTAGCAAATGAGAAAAAGATGGATCCACAGCAGTGAGAAAGAAAACACTGCCACACTGCCAAGGTTTGTACCTGGCAGCCAGGTCTGTCCAGGAGCCCACAGTCTACTTCTGTCCCTATTGTGAAGGAGTTTGAAGGGATTACTGAGAGGAGGAAATCATTCAAATGCAGCAATGCAACGTCCTACAGTGAAAGCTGTACCAAAGCACAGACTTGATGCTGATTTTTATCCAACAAGGGGTGAGTCAAGGCTGTGTTCTTCTCTACAGCATTCCCATCAGGAAATGCAACCTCCCCTATGAAATCTGCCTTTGGGAGAGAACAGCAAACAGAATTATCAGGAGAGGCAGAATTAGCATGGAAAAAGCTCCAATGTATGGTCAGAATCACTACAATTTTTGTGCTGTTTGATGCCATATCTGATGAACAGAGCAGTGCCCCTCTGAGCTGGTGCACATCCCCCTCACCTGAGCCAGTCTGTGATGGAAGAGTGGGAACTGAGACATAAATGCAGCCAGCAAGGCTGGACAGGTCCCACTGCAAATACAGCAACAAACACCTTTTTCATGGAGTTATCTCCATGTAGGAAAAGGTGGTGCTGTCACTGTCTGCTGCTGTACATGGGGACTTTTCCTCCTTTCAGCCTATCTAAATACACCCAGTTTGAATCACCAGCTTGATCCTGTAGGGCTGTGGCCCAAGGGAAGCCCAGACCAGTTGTTTGCCAGGTTCATTCCCCAACGAGCGTGGCTCACATGGAACCTGTGGATAAACTGCTGACCCTGGGAGCTGCTCACAGCACTGACTGGGAGTGCAAATGAGAGGGAAGATGCTCCCTTGGAGGGAGGGATCCCATGTGGGAGGAAGCAGATGAGCTTTCAGAGTACAGTCAAACATGCATTGGTACAAAGTCAGCAAGTTCTAAATGCTGTATTTTCAGCAGTTCCCTCCTCATCACCCAGAATTCATCGTGTGTCACCTCCCAGCTGCTGCACTCAAAGCCACCCCTGCCTGCCTTGCAGCAGCTGCCAAAGTCACTCCATCTGCATGGAGAGTTTCTGCTGCCCTTCAGAGCAAATGAGGGCAATCTGAACACAACCTCCTCCATCACAGTGTGCAGAGGAGACCCACAGAGCGTGAGGGAGCTCCTGTCCCTAGAAACAAAGACATGTACCCTCCTCCAGCTTTGATTCCTGATTTCCACTGGCCAGGAAGCAGTGGAAAGCTGATGGGATCCTTCTCTTCCCCTCCTTCTCCACCATTAATTCAAAGGACTGCCTTTTTTATGTCCTTTCTCATTTCAAATGTCTCATTCTACCCATCTATTGCCATGTATTAAGAGCTCTGCCTTTCCAGGTTCTGTGGATTTTAGTGCTCAGAAAGAGCTCAGGAATTTCTCTCATCAAGCAAAATTGGCAGAGGTTGCTTTTTTAAATTTTTTTCTCTATTTTGCCTCCAAGGAATGTGCAGTCAAGAGCAGGACACAGAGATTAATATCAGCAATTTGTAGGAATATTTAGATCATTGCAGCTAGTAGCCAGTTGGGATGAAAAGATTATATCCCAGAGGCAAGAAGAAATCTTTTGTGAGCATATATGGTGTCTGCTGGAAAAGTCAAAACTCAGTTATTAAAAGAAATAAATATTACTAGCACAAGAAACAGTCACACTAGCACAAGAAACAGTCAAATGCACTTTCCAAACCTTTGTAATACCTATTTGCCTCCCACAATCCTGGCAAATTCAAGGTTGGAACTGAAGGTTTGGAGGCTGTGAGATGGAAGAGAAGGGAAATGGAATTTCTAATTTAAATTCCTCTGAAATTTGAAATCAGCACTCTGGCTGCTGCAGGGATGCTGATGCTGGGGTTCTCTGCTGGCACAATCCTTTCCCCCTAATCCTCTTGACATCCATCTCCTTCTGTCTCTCTTGACTGGTCAAGGAAACACAAAGTACTAATTGATTTCACAGCTATTTCACCGCTCTGACCATAAATATTTAAGTTCAGCACATCAGGAAATGCTGTGTACAAGATAACCACTTTCTGCCTGACAGAAGCTGTCAGACCTGGGATCCCACCAGTTTAACCTCTGCACATTTCTCAAATTGCACAGCATAAGAAAATTAACAATAATTCCAGCCCATTATACACCTAAGGAATAGCACATGGCAGCTTTCCAACTCATAAAAAAAGGAAAACATTATTTTGCAGCCCACCAAATTGGGGGGTTCACTTTGCTGAAGGCAGCACTGTACTCTCCTGCTCTTCCACGCAGAGCTGCGACACAGGACACCAGCTGAGCTGTCCCTGCAGGGTCCTTGCAGCTGTGTGTTCTCTGATCTATCTGTGGGCAGGTCCTGCAGGGGCAGTGTGGGCTCCCTCAGGCCCCACCAGAGTCACCACATTACTCCCCAAAGGCTGCTGAAAAGAGCTAATTCTCTAAGAGTGCAGCCCCCTCACAAGGACTCTACTCCAGATACCTTCAACAGTTCATTTAGATTTAGCTCCTTTATCCCCACCCAGCAGGGACAGGCACCGTGCAAATGAATTCTCATTAAAATCTATTATAAATTTATAAATTTCAGCCCATGGAAACACGGGCTGAAACACCTCTGCAAGCGAGACAGGAACCTTCCTTTGAAGTTTACCACAGTACTAGTTAGCAATCTGTCAGTCACATTAATTTCTTCAGAAACAAAAGAAAATCAGCCAATTAAACAAAATAAAATCAAATTTGTTTGTAAGATAATAGACTGATTTACTCTCACTTATTGGATGTTTTGGTGAAAGGTTTATTTCTTTATATGAAATTCCCAAATAAAGTAAGATAATTTGCTCCAGCATTGACCCACACTGAGCATTCTGGTATTGACAAATGTTCTTTGGCATTAACTGGCACAAGACAATTGTCACAGAAAGGATACTTTAATTTGTAATATTGGCTTCATTCATGTTTTGACAGAAGAAAATGAAATACTACTCTGGTTGTTCCAATATCCTGCTGCAAGCAGCAGCAAATGGTGAAAAAACAAGGGTTTATAATACACAATATTTCACTCTGAAAAGCATGAATTAGCAACCAGGAAAAAAAACTATTTTTCATTCCAGTTTCAGGGAGATGACAAAATTCACCTTAGACACTAATTTACTTGTCCATGTATAAATCTCCCCCATTCCAACAAACATTCAATTACAGCCAGGAATGCTTCAGCCAGAGCTGCCTCTTGCTCAGTACCCAGTGAACAACTGAGTCTCTTGGATCAGGATCCAGCCTCTTGCATCAAATTTGCTGCCAAACAAATCAAGGCTCTTGAAAGCTCAGTATGCACAAATACCAGATTTTAATATTCATATATTTGAATTATAACCAAATCACCACATGTGCTTGTTTTCAATTCTTTAGACCTCAACTACTGAAATACAGATCATATCTAGACTCAAAATCTTTAAGCTCATATTTATCCCAGTGTCTTAAAGCACAACCATGCTTCTCATGGACATATTTTCATTTTAGACCCACTGCAGCTGGTTCAGGCTTCAACATCACATTCAGTGGCTTGAAAGCTGCCAAGTCAAGGAAAACTCAAGGTAAATTATGGATTTGTTACAACAACTCCACTCAAGGCCTGATCTCACAGCTTTTGGAAAAAGCCTTCAGTGACAGGAGCTTTCCTGAGGCGAAGAGCAGCAGCTCTTGGCACTCTGCAGCACTTGCAGAACTTTGCCTGGAGAAGACCACAGAGAGGTCAGCAAAAAGCTCCACGACCTCATGAGTCCCTTCCCAAAGACCAGGGAGTGGTTTGTGATTTCTTGAAAATGTCAAACAATCCTTTAAATAAATGTGTGCTGGCAGCTGTGTGAACCTGTGGAGAGCTGGATTAAAGAAGCATTGTTTGCTCCCAGTGAAATCTTTGCTGATCTCAGCAACAAGCTCAGCAATACCCATGAAGTTTGTAAAACTTCACAAAGTGCAAAGTTTAGTATAATAATATTTCCAGGCTACAAAATTAAGATCACAAGTTGGTGAACCTGTTTTTTTTAGTCTTTTGCTAGAATGAACAAAATCTGAAGCCACTTATCTCATAAAGAGTTTTTCAATCAACTAGGAACTTCTTAAAACAGTGAAGTCTTATTGATAACATTGCATTAATTCACAAATACATCCAGTATACCTGCAGAAATTAAATGGTGCCATCCATGGAGAATCTGGAGTAAGAGCCATCCAAACTGGTATAAAATGTGTAGGGACAAGCTCCTTTGAAGAGACTAAAAGGTTCTTGAAAGGGTCAGTATTTACCTCAGGTGCAATGTAGTCTGGAGTGCCACAGAAGGTCCTGGTTGTTACTCCATCTAACATGTGTTCTTTGCACATTCCAAAATCAGCAATTTTGATGTGTCCTTCTGAATCCAGCATCACATTATCTAATTTCAGATCTCTGAGAAGAATCACAGTAATGACAGGTTAATGCTTGGGATCAGCTTATTTTGAACAAGGAATATGTGCAGCTCTTTGTGGGTGGAGGTTCAGGGTGCACATGTGGGGCTGGCTCAGCCTGGAGGGAGGTGGGCAGATATCTAAAAATGATCTTAAGATCATGGAATGGGTTGAAAGGGACCTTAGGGATCATCCAGTGCCACCTCTGCCATGGGCAGGGTCACCTCCCACTGTCCCAGGCTGCTCCCAGCCCTGTCCAGCCTGGCCTTGGGCACTGCCAGGGATCCAGGGGCAGCCACAGCTCCTCTGGGTTGGACAATGACTGAAAGAGGTGGCTGTGTCTGACCCCTCACCTGAGACTTCTGTGATATTATTAAACATCACACAGGGACACAAAAGATAAAGTTTTACATTTTCAAGAGTTTTCATTTGATCTGGGCAGAGCACAGGTGTCAGAAAGCTCAGGTAAAACAGACCTTCCACCTCACCAGCACCAACACAACAAAAAGAGCTCTACACTGATAGCTTTTTATAAACTGTCTTAAAAATACACTGAAACATTCAAGAAACTGATCCTTTTGGGATTTTAAAAATAGTTCAGAAATTACTTATGTCAGATCATACTCACCTATAAATAATCCCTCTGTTATGGAGAAAGAATAACCCAATTGAGATCTCAGCTGCATAGAACCTGTGTGGGAAAAAAAATCAACACATTTCTTATTGCCTCATGATTTTCTTCTGGCAAAGTAAATTGGAAATGAATAATGGTAAAATATGATAATACAATAGCACATGAAACATGTAATTTATGGTGTATATATACAGGTGACATAAAAGACATCTCACTTCGACTGGACATTAACAGACACATTTTGAGTATTTGATGATAAAATAATGCAGAATTAAAAAAAAAAAAAGGTGAAAGTGGCTCCCTGGACCACAAAAAATGGTGCAGCTGGTGCACAGCTCTTTTTTGCACTGATCTAACTCTGCTGCAAAGGTCCTTATCTCTCATCACATATTGATGAACTCAGGATGCAGCTCAATGTACACTGCAATTCATACAGCATGAAATAATTTGCAGAAATAGTATTCCTTTATACAGCCTCTTAATGGATTAATTACACGCAGCTAATTAAAATGATTACCATATAAAATATAATTGCTGAATTCAGTTAAGAGGTATAGAGTACTGGTGGCTGTTTTGAAGCTGGTTGCTGTGGAACCGTGCAAATGATATGCAAGAGGATTATTTAAGGATGAGATTAATTTTTAGGCTCAGCACAAGGGAGAGGAAGCAACTGAGCTCTGCAGCACTCGATCAGAGGTGTTTGTGAACACGTGTGATGAAGATTCAGCACAGGCAAAAGCTGTCATGAAGCACCACAGATTTTGTCAAGTGTTGGCAAGTTGCATTAGCTGGGAGTCAAGGATGATCTGACACCACCTCGGTTTTATTCAGCGACTTGTTAAAATGTTTGTCTGCATCTGAAATACTTATATTTAGAAGGCCTCTCATTTCAACAAGCCCTGATGGCTTAAATCAAAATGAGAATTTATTTTAACTGAATGCTTAAAGCAGTTGGTCACCCTTGATTTTAAAGTTTCATTAGTAAATGATTTATGAAACACTAATAAGTGGTGATGAGGTATTATAAGGATGACTGAAATGGTACTGATGGAACTATTCCTCTCAAATATGCTACAGATCATTTTCATTTGCTCACTGATGTGCCAGATGTACAATTACCTGAAAAGAACCATGGACATAAACAACTTCTAATCTCTTATTAACTTCTCACAAACACATCACAGAAATTCTTACAAGCTACACACTGAATTTATCTTGTAAAACTGTAATTTATGTTGCAGTGCTGAGTCTTTTTGTACCACCTTTCTCTGTAGCACTAATTCTGACTGAAGTATTCTACTCACTGGTTTTTTAATATTTTCTCCTAAAAACAACATCAGAATACAACGTAACATCTTTAATTTCCTGCTGCCCTGCTTAAATTCTTGTCACTTTTCAAGTAAGCCTCTTCTGCCTTTGTTTGTGCTGTATTTTTCAATAAAGGCACAGCTACCTTTGGTCTATGTGTGCAAACATTTTTAACACAAAGTTCAGATTTTGGGCCTTAAAAACAAACAAAGGCCAGCCTGGACTTCATTCTGAGCCTGGGAAGAAGAAGAAACCAAATCCTCTTACAGAGTAAAATCAAGATGATGACATGATTTAAATACATGAACACTCACACTGCTTGTGGCTCCTTAAATTTTCCTACTTGCTGGATGTGATACATGAGATCCCCACCATTCACATACTCCATCACAAAATACAGCCGGTCCTAGGAGCAAGTATTAAAGAGGCACATGAATACATTAGAGAGAATATTAGATATTCATTGATCAGCCAAAAAAGAAAAGTCACTAGCATGTTATTAAAAAGCTTTTAGGATTATTAGGAGTGGGAAAAAATTATAGATCAGGAAATGGAAGTGGAATGTTTTGAACAACCTTCAAGAGTAAATGATTGATGAGGTCTGTCTAGTTTTGCCAATTTTTGTGCTGTGCTGTTACAGATTATTTGTCTTCAACAGTTTCACGAATTATACAAATACAGCTCAGTCTGAAAAATCTGTCTCTAAAAATAAATGAAAAAAAAAATCAAAGATGGTCAAAATTTCCTGCTTTTAGGCCTTTTCTTATCCTTCCTAGTAAGTTTTCCTTTGGGAGATGGTGTGGATTTGGCACTTGAGGACATGGTTTTGTGGGGAATGTGGGCTGATGGTTGGACTTAGAGGGCTTTTCCAGCCTCAATGATTGCATGACTCCATGTCATCGAAGATGCTGGCACAGTGACACTGGATCATCAGATCCATCCTGAAAGCTGTCACTTGGAGATGTTTTGCAATGTGATGGGCAAATATCCACTTCACATATTTATAAGGAAGAAAAACCCCTCAGTGTCACCCCAAAGTGACAGAAAATTAAATCCACCAACACTGATTCATGACTAATAACCCCATGATATAATAACAGCCATTAAGACTTTTCAAGTACAATCCTCAGACCTTTAAAAGTATTTAGGAACTTGTGGGAATCTGAGCTTGAGGCTCTGACTCAGGAAAGCACATCTAGTTACATTTAGGAATTGCCACACTGGCCTGCTTGAATGACTGCATGAAGAAAACTCTTTAAAATGAGTTTTTGTATTTAAGATACAAGGAGTAATTACAGGTGGGATTTCTTCACCATTTTCTATGTGCAGAGGCTCCCATACATGGGTTGGATGATAATAAATGTTCCTGGAGTGATAAAATCCAGGACCATGCAGTCTGGGAAACATTGGGGTGGCAAAGTGACAAGAAAGACAGAGCTCACGTACAACTGTCTGGAAACAAGAGTGGAGCTGTGTCAGGAACGGGGGCTTATCTTGCAGGGCCAGGACTCGTTTCTCAACCATGGTGCACTCCACATCATCATCCTGGATCACCACATCTTTTTTCAGGATTTTGATTGCATAGAGCTCCTCTGTGCCCTTCCTGTCTGCCAGCATCACCTGCAGGAAAGAGAAACAGCAGCATGAAAATCCCCCTGGCTGAGAAGGGAAGGTCACTCAGATGCCTGAAGATTTAGAGAGACAGCAAGCCAGCTTTTCTATTAATTTGTATAGATAAATTTGATCAAAACCCCACAATTATGGTCATTGTACAGCCATTTCAGACACAGCCTGTGCCCAAACCTGCTGCTCGATCACGGGCTCCGTGCTGAAGGGCTGATAAAATGTTAAGTCCCAAGAGACTTCTTCAGTAAAGGGTACTTTATCACCTGAGTTTTGTTCAAACAGACTGAAAAATAGCAGTCTGTTCTCTCAACTACTGGACTTCAAATATATATATATATACACACACTATTCCTGTTTCTTTTCCCAATATTCAGCCTTACCGATGTTGGTGACTTCCAGAAGGGGCACAGTGACCTAGGTATTAAAGCCAGAAAAGTAGACTTAGTTTCCTTGAAACTGCCAAGAAGTGAGGATCTGAAAGTCAGCAACGAGTTCCCATCTTGCCCAGCAGTCTGAGTTTTTAAATTTATTTTTATTTTTTCCAAGAAAATTGCCAACCAGGACGGAAGCCTGCTAGTCCTTAGGGGAATGACCTTATTGCCTGTTAAGAAATCCTTCCTCAAAAATGCACACCCTTTTGACTCTGGATTTTGCTTCTCAGAGAACTTTTTATTCATTCTTCCTCAAAGAAAAGAAAAAAAAAAAAAAGGAAAAGGAATGTGAGTGGATTAATTCTGAAGAATTCCTACCTTCCCAAAGCTCCCCTTTCCAAGAACCATGAGAAAGTTGAAATCTGTCAGCTTCACCCTATCCAGATTGTTGGATGGCACACTTGAGTTCCTGTCTTCTGTTGAAGTAATGACTTTGTTACCAGCTGGTCCAAGTTTGGCTTTCTGAAGAACACACACACACACACACACACAAAAACAGCACAGTGAGAAGAACAGCCCATTTTCCTGGCAGAAGGGATCAGTGGGTGGAAGTTGGAATTGGAAATGGCTGGGTCTGAGGTGGCAAACCCAGGTGAAAATCTGCATAACAAAATATGCACAGACACACCTTCAAAGACTCATTCCAGCAATACTTTTCACATTACTGAGGGATTAAAGTGGAAAACTGTCTACATGTATAACCAGATAAAGCAGATATGTTTATCCAGTTAAAAGAGCAAAACCAAAGCAAAGCCCAGAAACAAAATTAAAAAAAAAAGATCATTGACTGTCATGCCAAAAGCAGCTTATTTGGTGCTTTTGTTCTGAAATACAAAAAAAGAGAGGCTATCCGAAAATACCATGCTGTAAGGTACATTGGGTATTTTAGGATATAAACAACCTCTTCAAAACATTCTCTTTTAAAATGGAATTGCATAGCAAGAGTTAAGAAAATTTTGACATGCACTAAGAAAAGGAACCTGCATTAAAAACCCACTACAACTCCACAACACATGAGAGTTAATGCAGATGAACATGGCCACTTTCAAACCAGCAGTACAATCAACTTTGATTTTCAATCAAGGGGTGATCTGGAACAGGGAGAAAGGGGAATATTACAGGTGAGGGCTCTGCCTTGGCCAGACACTCTGGTTTACAGGAGGTTGCAAGTCTTAGTATTTCACATGAGACACCATGTCAAGGCTCAGGTAAGCTGCATTTCAAATCTCAGAGTTAACAGAAGAAAAAAAGTAAGACTCACCAAAAGATAATGCAGGCTGCAAGATAATATCTCTTATTTTTTTTGTTTTCTCAAAATAATCCCATTTACCAGCAGAAGCAAAGCCAATAAGGTTTAATAATTCTTTGGGATATAAGTGCTTTCCCCATCTGTCTGGTGTGTTGGTCTGGTAAACAACCTCTAATATGGTTAATTTACTTTGTGCCACTGACGGATGTTTGACAATTCAGGACAACTACTCTTCTCTCTGCTCCACAAAAGGACAATATTTGTATATTATCACCTTTTTACAGATAAAGAAAATGATAGAAGTGGAGGTTTAGTCAAAGTTGCACAATCTATCCCTTTAAAAGCCATGCCTGGCATACACCTTTGGCACACACCTTTGGCACTGGAAACTGGAAGGTACAAACTTCCCCCTCCCTGGAGGAGTTTCAAACCATAAAACTGAGAGGCACTCGATTCACAGACTCCATCCACTCTTGTAGGCAGTAATGTCAGATAATCACATAACAAAATAACCACGTCACTTGAAAACCATATTCAGTTTGGATGACTCTTCCTGCAACTCTGAAAGTGCAGAAAATCTTATGCCCTGCCATAGGGATATGATTTTTGCAAGTTTAGATCTCTTTATTAAAAACCTTGTAATACAGCTTAGAATGGGGCATGTCCTGCACAGCAATGTTATTACTTGTTGGCATGAAAGCAGCACTTGGAGATGCTGATCTGGATCAGGTGCTGTGCAAACATTTAGGAAGAGGCAGTCCTGGATTTCAGCTTAAATCCCCTGAGTCTGCAAGGGATGTTCTCATGGCAGTTCTGGCTGCTGGGACAAAGCTCCTTTCGAGGCCACACAAAATTGAGCCTTAAGCAAAACAAATCCCAATATCCGTATTTTTACAAGATAAAGACACGGCCCAAGGGAGCAGTTTTGCTGGCCCTGCCTTTGTGATGCTCCCATGAAGGGATCTCAGAGAAAGATCTTGCTTTTCTGATGCACAAAGCAATTTCAATATCCTCCTTTTCACTGAGTAATGGAGAGCCAAATCAGGCCCTGAATGGAAAGCACCAGCTTTATCTCTTACACTTTAAACCCACTGGGCAGGTTGTTGGCAGCTTGTTGCGAAAAATGCATAATGTGAAACAAAAAGTCCAATTTTTTTCAAAGGTCACTTGGATTTTTGGGTACAAACCTGCCAACCAGGAGGGGAGTTCTCTTTGCAGTGCTGTAATCCCAGGCTCTGGGGTGTCCTGCACTTTTTCCATAAAAAACCATGGCAGGTTCCCCAGCAGGCTCCTGTGCCTGCAGCTCGCTCCAGAGCTGGAGGCACTGCCCTCATTCAGAGTGAAAATGGGCTGGAATTGTCAGGATCTGAAGGCAGCAGCTTAAAATAATATTTGAGAACCCAGCCAGGGCCTCTCTGCATCCTCTGAGCACTTAGATTCAATGAACAACAGACATGCTCCTCTCATTTCCATGTTTCTTCTTTTTTAAATTACACATCACCATCACTCGCAGTTTGGGAGTTTCTTTTTCCAGATGGCAGATTTTTGGGGAGAACAGGGGGTTCCTCCTGTGTGGTCAGGTGGGCTCTGGGCTGCCTGACCCAGGCAGGAGGTGAACAGGGCAGGAGTTTATTGGCTGTGCTGAGCTGGGAGTGACCTGTGCCCATGGGAAGGGGACAATCCCAGTTATCCCCTGGCTGAGCTGCCATGGGAGGAGAAGAGAGAACCCTGCTGCAAACCAGCTGGAAAAACAGAGACAGGGCAGCCAGGGAATGCTGGGGAACAACCAGACTGACTCAAAGGAAGAACACAGCCCCAAAGAGGCAGGAACTCCTTAAATTATCATAACCCTATCAGAAGCCCTTATCTCCCATCACCTTGGCCAGCCACCATCCTTTCAGAAGCATGCAAAAAACCCTTTTTCCCATTTGGCATGTGAATTCCTGTTACTGCACTTTGGCTTAAGGTCCTCGTGGAAACAGATTGGGAATTTCAAAACATTTCACTGAGCTCCATCATGAGTTTTATATCTGAAACACCTTGGCTATAGCAGAGAGAAAATGCCATGCAGCCAATATCCTCTTCTGGATTGCCACAGCAAAATCAATTTTGCAGCTACAGAAGGGACATAAACTCGAATTATTCCTAAAAGCCTACTGGAAAAGATTGTTATTTTACCTTTCCTACCACAACTAAAATTGAAATTTGCAGGATCCTATTTGAATCCTCCTTCATTTTTTATGGATATTAAAACTTGCTGAAGTTGAAGATGGCATTCCAGGCCCTGGATTAATTTTCAATCTACATTCCAACTCCTTGGCTTATTATCTTGGATAAAAACATGGTATTGTTACAATGAAGCCAGCTTGCAGCAAATCAACCAGGAAAACAGAATGTTAAAGATAAATTAGTCTGCACTGGTAGCAGGAAAGTTAATCTAAAAAGAAAACAAGACATGCACATCATCTTACTTCCTCTGGTTTGGACGCACCTTATCTCGGCCAGTTCTTTTACCCTGAAACCACAGGTGAGACATATCTTATATATTCAGCCCAAACTCACTTCTCCATGGAGTGCTACAGAAATTACAGTGTGCTACACTGGAGAGACTCTTGGCATTTGGCAGGTGCTTTTCAGAAAAGATATCTCAGGTTTCACAGTAAAAATGCTTTCAATTTAGTTTTAATCTAAGAGTAACAATCATACTTTCAATTAAATATGAAAAAAGTTATCCAAAACCTAATGAGAAGAAACAGAAGTGATTTAGGGAATAGCAATTCTTTATTCTTTATGGCAATGGCAGTAATTCTCGTTGATTCTTTTCAAAACTTTATGATTTTTCCCTGTGAACACAATAGAATGGGACAAAACAATAACTCTGAATGTTGGTTCTTCTGTTCTGTGCATATCTGTAATAGAGAATCTTAGGAACTACAGGGCAAAAAGACTGAATTGGTCATATTCCACCTTAGCCAATAATAAATAAAATCTGTGAGGATTTAAAAAAAAATGCAAAATTCCCTTTCCTACTTCCAATCTCTTCAGGGCAATGAGTCTCTTCACAAGATGTCAGTGCTTTAACACCTTGTACTGCTCTCCTCCACTGCTTCTGCTCTGCTGCTGTTTGCAACGCTCAGCTTGGTAGGACTGGCTTTGTTCCCATATGGGAACCAGGATCCAAATCTTCCCAAACTTGCAGCCACCCCCTCCTACCCCCAAGTACAGCTTCAGGAGGGAGAAACCCACATCTCTAATGGTAAGATATCCAAGCCAACACAAAGCTTCGTGTGCAGCTTACTAGAGGATGTTCCTTGGTTGTCAGGGAAACTCACTCAGCGAGTTCCCAGATGCCAGCAGGATCATCCCTGGCACCCCATTGTCAAGAGGAAAAAGTGATAAATGAAAAAATATTTAACAACAGTGCTAAATTTCTACCAGGTGAGCAGAGTGCTGTGTGGAGAGCCACAGTCCATGCCTTGTTTATTGCCCCCACCAACACCTGACAGGGAGATAAATCCAGAGCTCGGCTCCAGGCAGCCAAGTCTGCTAGATGCTCACAGCTCTGCTCCACATGGATACCAGCATTCCCTCCTCATCTTCACAGCCCCCCAGCTCTGCCCGTGCAGCTGCTGAAGGCAGTGAAGGAGTGAAGGAACAAGAGCGTGGCACTGTCTGGTCTCTGTTCCAAACCCCACAGCTCTGAGTGCACGAGGCTCAGCAGCCCAAAGAGTGACTGCACAGGGCTCAGCTCAGAGTAAGAGTCACAGAACAGTTTGGGAAGGGACCTCAAGTATCATCTCATCCCACCCCCTGCCATGGGCAGTGACACCATCCACCAGATCAGGTTGGTCTAAGCCTCGTCCAACCTGGCCTTGGACACTTCCAGGGATGGGGCAGCCACAGCTTCTCTGGACAACCCATCTCAGGTCCCAAGAATTGAGATTCATGGAGCAGGAATGTCTCCTTGCCACGACTTTATCCCTCTAAAAACGATAACAAAATCCCAGCTTCACACATTGCAGCCAGCAGTTCTTCAGCTGTCCCTGTGTGATGGCATCAGCCATCTCCCACTGCCACACCTTGAGCCAAGGTTTCTCCTCTGAATTCTTACACTAACCCACGGCAGGTAACACTGCAGAGCACTTACAAAAATGGCAAAATGGATGGTAAGAAGTGAGGAAGGAAGAGCCTGAACAGTAAAATTTCAGTTTCACTGTTCTGGCCCAGGGGGCTGCAGGTGTGGAATTAATGCTCAGTTCTGTCTGTGGCCACCTGGACCATGCACAAGAAGCATCAGAGCAGCTCAGATCTCACACAAACCATAGAAGATGTCACTAACAGAACCAGCAAAGCTGATGCTAAGGATGGAAACACTGAAATAATCATGGTTTATCCAAGTCTCAAGGAAGGACCCATTCAGGTTTCCAGTCATGCACACAAAAAGTGGGGCCTTTGATGAATGTGTTGAGCCATTAGCAAGCCTTTAATAAAGCAAATAAATCCAACAAATTTCAAGTCAAAATCTGAAAGAAAAGCCCTCCCATTCAGTGAAGTGCTCTCTGTCATTGTGGCAGCTTGTTTCTTCCATTATTGCATTTCCAATTCCACGTAATTATAGATGTTATGATAGACTATCAATTTCCTAGTTTCTACAACTTAATTACCAGGATGTTGAGAATGTGAAATTAGAAGAAACCATTTCTAAGCCTCAGCAAGACCTAATGCTTCACTAAACTGAGGTTTAATCTTAATGCCATAACCTAGGGCCAGCTCACCATTCATCAGCAGAGAGTTTTTTTGGAAACCAGGGAGGTGCCCTGTACCAGGGACACCACCAAGGATTCATGAGGTTCCCACCTGGATTTCAGTCATTCCTTGGTGACTTTACACTGCAGCAACACTTCTCTGCAGCAAGGGGAACACTGAAGAGATATAAATAACCAAAAACTCGTCATCAGCACTCTCAGATTTATTTTTGTGACGGCAATGTCACTATGGCAAACTATGATGTAGTTAGTAAAAAATGCACTATATAAAAAAAAAAATGCATTTTTCTTTCAATGGCTAAAATAGTTATTGAGAAAAGAGCTGGGAAAAACCTCATAGCATTCCCATTGCTAGCAAAAAGACATGAAGGCAAATGGGATGTTTCATAAAGATGTAAATGAGGTGGGTGATAAAACTCTTCCTGGGAGTTAAATACTGACTACTTAATGTCTTTAGTTTGCTTTTCCCCTCATCTCCTCTCCTGCTCCTCTTAAAATTATTTAATATTTACCCTGTCAATTACTAACAGTAAATTTATTTAAAAGATTTGCCTGAAAGTAACATTTGTGCTGTATATGGGAAGGATTAAAAACGCCTTCAGCAGAAAGCATGTCCAGGGACACGGGAACCCCACTCCTGAAGCCACCAAAGTGTTGGGCCGAGCCATCCTGAGGTGAGCAGAGCAGTACCTGTTTTTACACCTGCAATTATAAAATGTTTTGATTAGAGGAAAAATTATCATCAGTGCCAGTTATAAAACTTGAATAAAGGGGTGTGTGCAAAATGTTACACTGAATTTTACTGAAATAATGGTTTAATTTAATGGGTCTGTATCTTTCTAAATAGATATATGTATACACACACTAACAATTTTGATGATTTCCTTCTTTTCAGGCCTTTTGCTGTAGCTGGCTCAGCTCTGGGAGCTTTTCCCTGTTCTTTGGTGACCTCTTGTGGTTTCTCACTCTGAGGAGAAATTATTTTCTCAAACTCAATTTAGGATAAAGGGAAAAAGAGAATCTGAAAGGACAAGACAGCAGTTTGATATTTCATGGAGCATCTCAACAGACCTTTTGTGGGGTTTATAACAACATTCCCTGTTCAATTATTTTTCTTAAACTTCTTTTTGTACTGCTGGATAGACATTAGAACTGTATGAAGTAGCTGAACACATGATTTCTAAAATTCCCAAATGTGCCAAGCACGAGGTGAATGTAATCATATTCCCTAGAAAATGGAGACAGTGGAGTCAAAAGACTATGAAAGACATTGGAAAGGGGATGTGTCTGTCCTCAGACAGGAGTTTCAGGGGATTTTGCCCTGGACAACGCTGTCTGTGTGAGCTTGAAATCCAGAGAGGGAAGAGTTTCCAGTTCCTCATTTGGCACTGTCAACATATTTAATCTGTTTAATAATCCTGTGGCCACCTGAGTCCACTTTGTTTCCTGCCTTTATTGCCAAACACTCCCTCCCCTGCAACAGAGCTGTGCCTAACGAGATGAAATGTAATTAAAGAGGCTGCCTAGGAATAATATTCAAGAATTCTTGCAGACGTGTCCTGTGGTAGTGGCAATAAAAACCCCCAAAAGTAAATAGGATGCTACAACAGTGAATCCCTAAGTGCCAAAAGAAGAACTGCTTTTCTATATGCGCCTTCATTCTTTAATTATGCAAATTACTGCTAGTTTTCAATAATAAAAAACCCTAGAGTGTGTAATTTGCTTTTAAGCATAAAACTCATTTCGATAAAGGAAAGAAATTCTGTTCTGAAAGAATTTTTAAGGACTTCAGCTCTCCCTGATCTTAGAGCAAATCCCTGCAATCAAACCCTGCCAGCTGCACAAAGCTGCAGACCAGGACTGATTTTAAAACCTTGGAATTCTGTATCCAAATCCTAATGTGTTCTGAAATTATTTTTCTCTCTCTCTCTCTCATACACACACAGAGATGAAGGTGTTTTCTGCATGACATTGAGAAATAATCTATTTAAATGCACACTTTGCAGTGGGAAAAAAGCAGGATAGGTGTGTGATCCTTCCTGATCATTCCATCATGATTATTCCATAAGCAAATATTCACAACATCTCCCATCTGCTATGATACTGTAAATTCATTTTTGTACATTCACTGGTCTGTATCTTAGAATTGTTGGGTTATCCTGAGGAACACAGCCCTTCCTCCTTCACTTTCTCCTGCTGCTTCTTTTTAGTTCCAATCCTGCAAACTGGGCCATAAAACCTCCCCAGCAGCTCCACATGAAGTGATTCCCCCCAGGTCATTCCCAAAGACCTGCTCCTGGCACAGGGATCTCCTGGGATGCCCCCAGGGATGCTCCTGGACACCCCCAGGGATCTCCTGGACACCCCCAGGGATGCCCCTGGACACCCCCAGGGATGGCCCTGGACACTCCCAGGGATGCCCCTGGACACACCCAGGGATCCCCTGGATACCCCCAGGGATCCCCTGGACACCCCCAGGGATGCCCCTGGACACCCCCAGGGATCCCCTGGACACTCCCAGGGATGCCCTGGACACCCCCAGGGATCCCCTGGACACCCCCAGGGATGCCCCTGGATACCCCCAGGGATGCCCTGGATACCCCCAGGGATCCCCTGAATACCCCCAGGGATGCCCCTGGATACCCCCAGGGATCCCCTGGATACCCCCAGGGATCCCCTGGACACCCCCAGGGATCCCCTGGACACCCCCAGGGATGCCCCTGGACACCCCCAGCGATGCCCCTGGACACCCCCAGGGATCCCCTGGATACCCCCAGGGATGCCCCTGGACACCCCCAGGGATCCCCTGGACACCCCCAGGGATGCCCTGGACACCCCCAGGGATCCCCTGGACACCCCCAGGGATGCCCTGGACACCCCCAGGGATCTCCTGGATACCCCCAGGGATCCCCTGAATACCCCCAGGGATGCCCCTGGACACCCCCAGGGATGCCCCTGGACACCCCCAGGGATCCCCTGGACACCCCCAGGGATGCCCCTGGACACTCCCAGGGATCCCCTGGACACCCCAGGGATGCCCCTGGATACCCCCAGCGATGCCCCTGGATACCCCCAGCGATGCCCCTGGATACCCCCAGGGATCCCCTGGATACCCCCAGGGATGCCCCTGGACACCCCCAGGGATCCCCTGGATACCCCCAGGGATGCCCCTGGACACCCCCAGGAATCCCCTGGACACCCCCAGGGATGCCCCTGGACACCCCCAGGGATGCCCCTGGACACCCCCAGGGATGCCCCTGAGCTGAGCTCAGGGCTCACTGTCACTGCCAGCAGCAGGGGAATGGGGATTTGTAGTGATTTAGTGAGAAAAGCCAGATGATAAACAAGGAAGCGTTTTTTCCATGAAAAATCCTGAATTCCAGAGTGTCCCCACAGAAACAGAGTGCCAGCTTTCTCTGTTGGAATTCATGTTTATAATCCACCAGGACTAAACATGAATTTTGCCTGCGAAGCAGCAGCTGTGGGAAACTCTTCAGTCCTCTTTTTGGGTGCACTCCTGTGGTGGAAATGTGAATTAACCAAGGACTTCTGTCATCTTATATCAGTGCTCTTCAAGGCCTGGATTTTACACTGAGGTGACAAAACTTCCTATTTCTCCCAGATGCATTTTGTCAGGGTGACTTTTGCTCTGGTTTAAAAATACATTTAAGCAGAGAAACTTCCAGCTGCCCAGCATGAGACAAGTTTCACCAGTGAAACCACCATGTGATTTTATTTTAAAATATGAAGATGTGTAAAGGATTAAGGAAGGGCTTTTCTGAGATAAAGAACCAAAGTTAAGAAAAAGTGAGTTATCTGATTTTTCTGGTTCAGTGTTAAAACATTTGTTAAAATCATTCATTGATAATATAAACAACTCTTTAAAAATTTTGTTTTTTTAATTAAAATATTTTAAGCCTTGAGGGACAATGTAAAGTGCTCCAAGTCAACTTCAGTTGTAAAAACACTATTTGAAGATGATAATGGCTCCAATAATCTTACAGTCTTAGAACAATTTAAAACAAAGGAGCTTCAAATTTTAATTTCAATTGTAACTTAGCCAATGTATGAAACTGAAAGTGTGGTTTGTGCCAGTGGCCTTTGCCCTAAAAATAAAGCAAGATAATTTGTTAGAGAAACATGCAAATATAAACAAAACACGTGTATGTTCTCAATGCTGAGGTGTAACTTTTATGGCAGCAACTCAGTGATGTGGGGAGTAGTGAAAGGAGCAAAATGAGAAATAAACAGGTGAATTGGTACTTCAGGTATCAGAGCATCTGTGCACATGGGTAATATCTCTCACAATATGGCATACTCCAAATAACATTCAGCAAGAGATGTACTACGTTCAATCATAAACATGCATGCTCTATTACCTAAATTTATCTACTTAAAAATACAGTGACCACAAGCATTATTTTATCTGTGAAAGTCACTTAAAGTTCCATGAATGTCTTTCAAATTAAAGATGCACCTTTTTCCATTTTCCATGAGAAGGTGGCACTCATTTAAATAATTCCCTCAAAGAGAAAGGCACATTGCATCTGCTCAGGTTTGATCACTCTTTTTCTGTAGCAAAGTTCTAATCTGGGGATCAGTTTATGACAAATTATGATAGATTCATACTTCAATTTTCATTTTTTTTATCAATTAGAAAACCATGAAGTGGGAAAAAAACAAGTGCATCCTTAAAAGATGGTGAGAATGAAATTAAACTTAATAAACTTCAGATGCTGGTAAAGAGGGGTGTGTGTAGGAGAACACCAAGGAGAAAACTACCTTGAAGAAGTGGATATTTACATGACAGTCCTGGAAGAGACAGGAAAGGGAGAAACACTGCATCGTTAGTAAGGGGCTGGCTCTGCACAGCAACCACAATTAGCAGCAGAATAAACAAATACTGACACAGCAGCAGCGGGAACACAGAAATGGACACGTCTGTTGAGCACAGAAAAAACCCAAAGAAATCCGAGTTAATTCTCCGAGCAGGCAGGAGCGGGGCAGGAGCAGAGCCAGGCTGGGGCTGTGCTGCTCCTTGGGGTGACCTCAGCCTCACAAACACAGCCCATGCATGAACCCCCCGTGGCCAAACCCCTCCAGCTGTGCACAGCTGGGCAGGAGCACTCTGGGCTCTCACCACTGAATGGCTTCGGAGAGGGGCGGCAGCACATCAGGGGGTTGGGAGGGGGTTTTGGCCTTGTGTTGTGACACATATTTCACCTTTATATAAGAGATAAGGAAATCCCTGCCATCAACATGGCTTTTTATATTCCCCATCTCAAATCACAACACACTGAGAAAAGCCTTAATGAAATCAGCAGCTGTTTTCAAACTGAAACCAGAGATCTATGCCATCTAGTTAAGAAATTTCAAGTTCTCCAGTTTGAGCCGTGGTGAGTGAGTGGATGGGAAACCTCCAGTCAACTGCATATGGGAATTCCCCCTGCCAAACTATAGTACAGAACAGATGGAGTCATCTAACAGCATCTCTATAATGCTGCAAACTATTCTCTAATGATTAAATATGCACAATTTAAAAATAGGAATGAGTGCCATGGCCAAAAAAAGCAGCTCTTCTTTTTATATCTCTATATGCATAATGAGTGTGGATTGATGTGCCAGTGATATTTTGGCTGGTCATGATTTCAGTGTGGCTTAGTGTCTGTTTCCTGAAAAGTAAATTTAATCTTGTCATTTGCATTTCCAAGTGTCAGCAACATTATTTTTCTTTTGCATGTCCCCTTTGCTGACCTGCCTGAAGCTTCAAACTGGGAATGCATATTGGTTAGAGACAGATATGGAAGAGATCGTATCTTTTTTTATTTAAAAAAAAAAAAAAAGAGTGAAGTAACTGCAATATAACAGCTCTGGGGCAAAACATCACCATCCTTTAAATACGTAAAAGTAATGTTTTGTTCACAGCCCTTTAAGACTTTGCAGAGACCTGGAGAACTTAACTCAAAAATTAACAAAATCACAAGCTCCTCTACAGTTTGTTTTGGGAGTTTTGGGGTTGTTTGCTTGTTTGGGGTGCTTTTTTTGAATGAAAATAGATTTAATTACAAACTCGCTGGGTTCTCAAGAAGCTACTGAAACAATCCCTGGAGTGAGTATCTGCTATGGCCCTGGCTATGCAACTGCAGCATTTCTACCCAGCCTCCAGCTCAGATTGAACAGGTCAAGGATGTCCTGGTCATTGATTAAAAGAAAGAAATAGAATGCTCTTTAATGTAAAATTGTTGTGAATATCAGAAGAATGCCAGATTAATCAAGAAAGTTTTGGTCTTCTCCTTTCTAACGAAGCAGAGAGAAATGGCTTTAAAAAAATTAAGAGGAGTGTTCAAGATCTAAGAAATGTAGGGAGGGCCTGCACTGAAACAATCTGAATTGGTGTACTGAGGTTCAGAAAAGAAATTATAAATAAATGAAAGAGGTTTCTTCAGCATTAGACTTTAACAGCAACAAAACTCATCAGAAAGTTTTAGTTGTGCCTTGAACTCTGGGGAAGGTTTCAGATCCTGTGCTGACACCAGGAGAGGCCTGATGGTGTAAATGCTTGTTAGCTTTGTGTGCAGATCTACAGCCTGAGGGTTCTGGCTTGTAAATTCGGGTCTGCACAAGGATTAACACACAAGTTTGGTCAAACAAAGTGCTGCCCTGCATCCTGGAGGAGTTCAGGGGCACAAATATCTCTCAGATGCTGCGTCACTGGAGAGATTCCAAGTATTTATAACTGAGCCTGATGGCCAAGCACCACATCCTTCCTGTTCTTATCTTTAAAATGATAAAGCATTTCAGAAGACATTTTATTTAGTATCATAATAATAGCTCTGTTTAGAAGCACTGAGACGTCACCAAAATGTCACCACTGACTGAGCACTTCCAGTGACATCCACCTCGTTCTCAGCTCTGTTCCCTCTCCTCGAGTTCTGGGCTGCAGAAAGGAAATGCAGGTCCAGCTCCTGCACAGCTTCCATCAGCAATTCCATGGGTCAAAGCAGCTGGAATTGCTCACCCAACCAGAACTCAAAGCCAGGGATGTGGATGTTTGTCCCCTCCCAGGGACCATCCCTGTGGTGGGTCAGCAGTCGCAGCTCTCAGAAATTAAGGGAACGATTTTGTTCCTGTTAAAGCCACCCAGAGAGCCACACTAAAGGAAATAATTAGAACAAAAGAACATATCTGACATGTGAGGAGTGTGCACCAGGAGGACTATTGTCTGCCTTCCCAGAGATACTCTTAAAATAAGGATTTTATGAGCACAATCCCATTCCCTTGCAGCAACGTGCTGGAATCACTGCGATTGCCAGGGCTGGGGGCAGTGACTCAGAATGCTCCCCTCACCAACACTCCTTGTGCTCAGTAAATGTGTCCATGGGTAAGGATTATGGCTGCTCTGTTCCCTGTTTAATTTAAAAAATCCTTTACATGGACCATAACAGCTGCTTTATTTTTAATAACATTTCCCAGTGCTGGTGATGTGGAAAGAAGCAGGGAGATCACAGAACAGTTCAACAGCCTACTTTTAAACCAGTATTATTCTTTGATTATTCTAAGGTGATATTTAAGTATCAAGAAGTGCTTTACTAAGCAGGAAAAGTAAAAAAGGCTTGACCAAACTCAAATAATTTTGCACAATAGAAGTTTTAGAGTTTGCACACTTCTTTCCCCCAAATTCAGGAAAAAAGGAATGGTGCTCCAAATGGCAAAGGCATCTTAACTGCTTAAATCCCAACCAGGTAGAAAAAAAATACCAGAAGGTTGCATTATTTCAATATCCTGCTTTTTTCTGTGACTAGAAAAGTACTGTAAGAAGAAAATGAGTACATAACAAAGAGTAGATGCTGCATTAGAAGATTTGCTACTTTGGGTCCACAGAGGCACCTGGGACTGTTGGGAGTTCCCATGGCAACCTCAGCACGGACAATTATGGAGCAGCCACAATTATTCTGAATATGCCTGGTGAGAAGGGAGTTTCATTATGAGATGGCCACAAAAAATGCCATTCCAGAGAGAAAATTCACAACTAAAGGTTAAATCCAACTGAAAAATAGTGACAGATTTTATCCTGCCTCCACTTCCTACAGGAGTGTATTTTTATCTCTAAATATTAATAATGATGTATCATGTATAAATCACTGAGGACAGATTTGATCACACTGCTAAATGAGCAGATAATAGATTTTTGAATTTTAGGGAGAAGTGAGATCCAGAAATTACATAGATTGAATAAAATTTGTTGTATAGAAAATACTGCATTGCACCTCTGCATAACCCACCTCAAGTTCTATATACAGCACAAGTGCATCTTGATTATACATTCAATATAATAAGAAGATTCCTTGCAAAAAAATACAAAAGGTAAAAAAAGCAACGTCCTCCTCAATTCTTTCTTTTCCAAATTTGGTCCCATTTGTTGGATAGGATCCATTCTGGGCAAAGGTTGGGTGTTAATTTTTCAACTGATTCAGATGTGGCAGAATGGGGCATGAGGAAACTTCTCATGACAATTTAGTGACAAATAGTTTTTAGCATTCAATTATAAGTGAAGAGAATGTTTGAATCTACTATTATTTGCTTATTTATAATCTTGTATAGCTATTTTATGGTAGATTGACAATGAATTAAGAATTTGTGCCAGAAAGTCCAGTGAGCAAAGCAGCATTTCCATGAGATTTGTGTGTCTAAGGGCACATTTTCATAAGAAATCTGGGTTGTAAAAGTGATGTGCTAAGAAGGGTGTGATGGTAGTATGTAATGGGTTTGAGATCAATGAGAGCTGGAGGCCAAATCCTAAATATCTGCCTGTTGGAAAATAGATGCAGGCAGATATTTCTAAAATTCTGACTTAAATAGGAGGTAGTTCCTAAGTTGTCTTGGAGGTCCTACCCACATTTCTAAACTTCAGCCAAAAGGGCAAAGTCAATTTTCAGAACATCTTAGAATTTTCCAGATCAGAAACTAGTTTCAGAAATTCTACATCTGTCGGCCCTCTGGTCTTTTCTAACCTGAAAATAATCTTATCTTTCTCAATATGAAACAATGAAATTCTAATCCTAAAGCTTCCCTGCTCTTGTGTATCTTAGGTTTTTATACAGCCCTTTACTCTGAAGGACACCATTATTTATTTTAAGTATTTGGTATTACTAATGCAGCATTTTCGTGGAAATTGTTCTAATTTTGTACTCAAAGTTAAATTAATGTAGTTTGGTTACCAATCACATGCTCATATACCAAAAAATAGACCAAGCACCACAACTGCAGACTGGATTGGGAAGAACTCTGGAGTTACTCCTTCCATAAACTGAAGAATAGGAAGGTGGCCCAGTGTGACCCCTTGGTCTACCTGTACTTTTCATCTTCTGAAAAATTCACTCCCCTAGGAAAGTGACAGTCAAGACCTGCAATCTTCTTCCTGTAAGGCTCCAATGGTGATTTTAGAACACTGGAAATATTTATTTAGATGATGTCATTAAATCACAAATAGCAGCATTTTTCTCAGTGCTGTCTACTTGTTCCATATTACAGGACACCTAAAATAAAAAGCCTGTGCAAGCCAGGATGTAAATGATAACAGAAATAAAGTAAAGGATGATCAGAGTCAGCCCCCCTTATGTGCCATACCAGCATAGATAATAAGTGAAATCCCACCATGCAGACATCTGTGCTGTGAATTTTCAGAAGCCATTACAGTGATACCCATGAAATCAAGGAAGAATATTCCATGGAGGGGGCTGCCTCCCTCTGCTCCTTCTCATAATGATAAACTCTGAGATGGGATAAGAGGGTGACCCCAAATCCTTCAGCCATGTAACACTACATTACACCAGCCCTGGCCTCGTTACAATTACAGGGTTTGCTCAGCTACCAATATTCTCATTTATCACCACTGAGTTTTAAAACTGTTCATTGTCCAGCTTGGGAAATTACCTTCCTGCAGACACCGTGTGCCTAGTGAAGACCCACTCTCCTCCCTGGATTAATTCAGTCACTCAAATAGCACCAACCAGCCCAGACCAGAACAGGGAGAGCCTCAAATACACAGTGCTGAGGCTGAACTAATTAGACTTTGAGCCAGACTAATTATTTCTGAGGCAGAGCTGCCCCTTGGTGAAGCTGCTGTCTCTGGGACCAGGTCCAGTAGCTTTACACGAATCCTCTCAGGATTTCTACTCCACTTCATTGCAGGACGTGGATAAACCCTGACTGTTCCTCCTGCAACCAAAGTATTTACAGAAGGGTTAAGAGCCAATCTCAGAGACTGTAAATTCAATATGCAACCACACTGCATGTAATAGCTGACATTTTTAAGTGGACAATTCTAGTGATTTGTCTTTGTGCTGTCTCTGACCTGTGACAAAACCAGCAAATTTTTATACCAATATATAAATATTCACCCAATTCCAGGCTCTGCATAATGCACAGAAACATAGACAGAATTACTTTTGGAGCTATTCTTTCTAGGGAGGATAAAAAATAAACATGATCTTGAATAGCAAATGACCTAGTGCAGCAAAATGAAATCACACTGGTCAGATCACGACTGTAAAGAAAGGAAAATGGAATGGAGGTTCAAATACTTCTCAAATGTGTAACAAAAATCATAGTTCATGCTGCAGACATGGGAGCTGATCCAAATGGGTTCAGAAGAAATTGGTGCACCTTTTCTTTTTCCTTCTTGAAAGTTGAACATGTGCCGTTTTTCCTCACTTTCGTGGGTTAACCCATCTTTTATAATAACAATGGAGAATTCTGCCTGATGGTGAACATAGAAAATTGCCATTTCAGGTTGAAAGGAACAGGCAGGTTGGTTTATGCACAACAGGTACATTCATTATGTTCTGGATAAACAGCTTGGCTAAGGCTGTAAGTGTCCTACCAGAAAAGAAAGCCACAGTGCAGACTGGAATATTTCCAACTCCTGGCTGTGTGTGCAGCTGGGAGAGCAGGCAGGGGAGATGAGCTGGACCCACCAGCAAACCCCAACCACCCCAGGCCAGTACCTGTCCTGCTCCTGGGCTCAGTGGCCAGCAAATATTTTGTTGTAATTCTGGCTGTGATTGTCAGAAGAGGCAGAGTCTGATCATTAACAAAAAACTCCTTTGTGTGGCACATGAGACCATTCTTGTGGCTACCAACCTCTCCAGCTGGCACCACAGGAGGCAAGAAACTGCAGAAAGCATCACTTTTCTCTCACTTTTCTCTGGATTTTCTTTTTTGTACATAACCAGCAATACCTCTGATCCTTAAGAAACATCAGCATCCTTCCCCACACTACACAGAGAAGAATTTCACATGAAAACCTTTTGCAAAGACTGTAAAGCTCCAAAGCATAAATGCTGAAAGTGTTTTCTTAAAACACCCCAACTTACAGCATGAAACATTCAAAGTATTAAAACACCATTGTTTCTGAGAATCTCATTGGTCAAATAATACAGATAGCAGTGATAATGGCTGGCAGATTTCACAGCAATTGTTAAGAGACACTGAAATTATTACATATACTTGACGTAACATATTTTAAAATACCAACTTCTAAGCATCAATGCAGAGAAGCTGAACTGCCAGGAAAATTATGCCACCTCTGAATTAAACCATTTGGTCCAATCTTCAAGAAAACTGAAGACACACAGAGCTGTCACAGGAACAGAAATAGGAGCACTCTAACATATGTATCTTTTAACAACCACTCTTTTGTTTTGCAATAAAGTGACAAATAAATGCAATATTTAGTTGCACACATCTGTGTTTAATCCTCACCTCAAACTTCTGCCGGAGCTCTGCATTTCCATCTTCATCAGCATCTGGAATTGGAACGTTGTAATATTCGCCCTCTTCTTGATTCAGCAGCTTGTACCTGTGGTGGATTTGAGAAAAATCTGGTGACTTTATAATTTTTCCCTGATAGATTTAAAAATCTGATTTAGTTGTTTGTGTGTGGTTTGTATCAGTGTCACAGGTATGCAAAGAACTGATGTCAAAGGCCAAACATCATCTGATCTCTAACACCAAACTCACAAATAGAATATATTTTACCTGAAATCAGATCTTTAATCCCAAACTATCTGTCAAGGCAGTTTAATGGACAATGAGATTCTTCCCACTCATCCTGGGATTTGATAGGAGACATCCATCCTGAGGAGGAACCTTTGTCTCCAGTGCCTCCATAGCCCTAAACAATTGTCTTTGAAGAAATGTCCCTTTTGAGGAGATGGGATGAGCTCTACCCTCCCGTGGTAGGTAATGAGATGGAATTTGATGAGATCAGTCTCCATGTGCTTTGACTTTGCAGTTATATATAACATGAAAGACTTAGTATTGAACACATCACATTGCAGATAAAAATAAAATTTGTATCACAAGACTATGTACACAGAATGGAGTTTGCAGCAGCTCCTGGCTCCAGCAGAAGTTTCAGGAACAGCACAAAAGAAAAGCAATTGTTTTGTTATCCTCCTTTGATATTTATAGCCTGTGTTTCCTAGGTTTAGTCGCACTTTCAGTGAATTTATAGCCTGAAACACAGAGAAAAGCTCAAAAAAAGAGGCAGATCACATTGAAAAAAAAGGCAGGTCTAAATCTTCTGGTGATATATTCTCTCCTCTTTTCAGAAACTCTTACCATCCCCTGGCTGGCATCTTCATAAGCTCTGACACCCCAAAGGAGAGAGATCCCATGAAATCATTCCTGGTTGTTCGATCCCAGTCCCAGACCTCGACGGACAACCGGCGATCTTTGTCTGTAGGTTTCAATTTGCTGAAAAGGACAGACATGGAGGAGTTGTCCACACTGAGATAAACAATTCAAAACTTCCAAAGACCCCCCATTAAATCAGGGTGTTCAACTCACAATGTGAATGACTCATTCCAGTCCGGATTCAGGGTAGAGCGGATGGTTTTGGTTTTTTGTTTACTTTCATTCTTGGGATCTGGGATGAGCTTCAGTTTGACATAAGGATCTGAAAGTCCATTTGGATCCATGGGAATGAGGTTTTTTGCTTCTCTCACTGTCAACATAAAACACAGGATTACACATCACTGGTAGGAAAGAAATTACATGTCAGACCAGAGCTATTGAAGCACGTTGACAAATAAGATGTGAAACCCACTTGTCAGACTTGGCATGGAAGAAACTACTTGTTATAAAGAAAGGTTGTACTGAGTGATATTTATAAGAATAGCAGGGAGCAATGACAGGAGAGAAGAGTGATTCACAAGCAACATGCAGCTTCCAGGCAGCTCTCCCTGCAATGCAATGATTAAATACCCAAATCCATCACTGTAATTTTTCTGAGCAGGTACCAACTCTGTGCTTTTGTTCCCTCATCAGTCTTAGGTTATACAACCACAGGATTAGGAGCCAAATACTGTAATAGCCACAGCCAGATCAGAGTGGATTGCAGAGGATCAGGTGTTTGACACAAGCCCTCTCTGGAAGGTTTCTAACACCAACCTTCCCACAGATTCATGGCTCATGAGCTGTCAGAGGGAATCCTTGTGAGCACTGTCAGGACAGCAACCAAAGGAAAAGTGCAGGGAAGACAAGTGGAGCTTCAGCTTCATAAAAACCCTCATGCAGCTTCTACTTTTACAATGTCAAAGGAAGAAATAGAGTTAATTTATCTTGAGTTGTTCCTGATCCCTGAAGAGAGAGGAACAGTCAGGAACCTGCAGGGGCTGGAGTATCCAAAGGCTGAGCACAGACAGCACTGCCCTCCCTCTGACACACACTTGAGCAAGATTTCCACATCATGGAACAAGAATTCTGAAGGATTAATGGTGAATTTGCCTCATGCTGTGAATCCTTGTCCCACCCAAACCAGCCTGTGATGAACTGGGATCAGGCTGGGATGGGGAATTTGGAGCTCCCAGCTGGGCATCTCCAAACCTGGGAGCAGCAGCCCTCTGGGTTTGGGACAGAAAACAGCTTCCACCCAGGAATTCCTTTGTGACAGTCAGAGTTTAGGTCAGAACTGTTTCTGGAAGGAAGAAAGACTGCAAGAAGCTTTGAGGGTGCCATGGTTCCTAAGGGAAGGAGGAATTCCAGCCTTGGAGAGCCACTGGAGAGATTACCCAGGACTGACACTGCCCCCAGCTACTGCTTTCACTCAGGAGGCCTTTCTAAAATTCATCTACCTAATTGAAGAAATATTTAAGGAATTTTAGGAAAGACCAAGCTTTAAGAAACTTAGTCTTTCTTGATGGAAAGTATTTCCTACAGAAATTTGGACTTTAGAGCCACATGAAAGTCAGTTAGAGCTTTAAAAAAAAATAAATTAAAGAAAAAAAGAAAAGGAAAAAAAAAGAAAAAAGGTGTCAGGATGCTCAGCAACAAATAGTTACTGTTTGCTCAAGGCATTGTTCTTTCCCCAGATTTAAATGGCATTTTCATACTACAACCCAAAAATTATAGACCTACCCAGGATTTCAGTCTGTTGTTTCCCAGCAAAGAGGTTAAAAGGCATCCAAACAACAGAGAGATTATTTTATGTATAGAATAAGAGGAGCACAGGAATGTGAGCTACTGATTTGGAAGACACTACTTTATTTGTCAAGATAATTCTCATGCAGAACAGATACTCTGATGTAAATTAATTAATGAAATTAGAGCATGGCTGGAAATGAATCACATTAACTTGACCCAACAGTTGATACTGATTAACTTTCTTAAATTTCTGGTTTAAAAAGAAGAGACAGAAAATGCTTATGGGCTAAAATTTTAGAATAAAGTGCAATTCTATTCACTATGTGTATTCCTCAAAGAATTATATCAGAAATAAAATCCCTTTGTTTTAAAAGAACAGAAAATAAATGCATCTTTCTTGCAGATCACATCATTTGTACTTTTCCACAACCTGTGTCTAAAGCTGACAGGGCTTTGCAGCTGGGTAATGGTGCATTTCAGGCCAGGGAAATTGTCCCCACTCTCTTTTACTCCAAGTTTGCCCTCTGATGGTCTTCACACCCAGTGGTCAGCTGGAAAAACATTCCTTTTCAGCCCATGAAAAAAACCAAAACACCCAATTTTAAAACTTTAGTGCACTGAAAATAATCTTCAAATACTTCCAAGGAATAACACTGAGATTAAATAACTTATTTTAGCTAAGTATTTACAATCCCAAAGGGAGTAAGAACCATGCAGAGAGTGAAGGATGAAGTGACAGCTTTCAGTGCAAGCTGCTTTCTCTCATCCTATATTTGGGTTTATGAGCACTTTTTTGGTTGGGCTTTTTTCAGTCTTCTTCTGCATGGTTTTTGTGACTGCACTGCCAGGTTTGGCACAGGGCTATTACTTCAAAATGCACTTTTTGATTTTTATTTCTGCGCTGCACTTTGACGTGAGGAGCAGAACTCTGCACATGTAAAATATGCAGTGGTAAGTTTTCTGCTAAAATTCTCTGAAAAAAAAGCTTAATTTTACCATCTTCAGGCTGAGCTCTTATGTTTAAGTTTTACCTGCAGAGGCACAGTGGGAAACACAGAATTTTGAGTGATTGGCTGGGGGGATGTGGAGGCTCTGCCATGGAGAGATCCGTGGACAAAGCCACCCCTCCCAGCCCTGATAAATGCTGCAAAACAGCTCTGGCAGCAGGAGGACATGGCAGAATGGGTAAAATTGCTGCTTTCTTCTGCAGCAAACACAGAAAATGGAGAAAAAAACCCTCTAAATGCAAGAAAGAGAAGCTCAGAGATTAATTGGGAAGGAAAAAATGCAACATGTATTAAATACAGGCTGCTAACGAAGTCATTATCTCGCTCCCTGTTTTAAGATATCTGGCCCATTTGTACTTTTGTCTGCATAATTAATACCCTTAGATATCTTTTTCCAACTGACTTAGCACTTCTTTTCCTGAGGAAACAGCGTGATGATACTTGTGCTAAATAGTGCTTATCAAGAATTAGCATCCAAGAATTAGCAAGTGGTTCATCTCCTTAATGTCCCCTATTTTTAACAGGACACATCAGGTTTCTCTGGGAGAACTGACATGAAGAAGAGATTTCCCCTCCCCACCAAAGGCAGTATCTCTTGTGTGTGATTGAGAAAGTTAAATGAAAAATAACTACATGAAAATAAATCAATTTACAGCGGTTGAATTCTGCTATAATTGTAACCATAGCAAGCCATCTCATCCTGATTGGTAATTATTTGTTAATTAAACTCAACACTGTGATAGAGATGCTAGTCTAAATTAGAGAAGGTTAAAGGGAGGTGCAGTTTGGATTCACTTTGGGCAGAAACCTGAAATACTCCTTGTCAATTTTCTGTCACAAATAGTAAGGATGATGGTAATCCCTGTACTGAGCAAAGCAGCTGCCACCAGTTAAATTTCCTAACATTTTGTCCAGATTGGACTCTGAATGGGGACTGAGAAAGCACCCAGATAAAAAGACAACAAAGACAAGTATGGATTGAAGTCTCCAATAAATCCAGTCTTGCTCAGGTTTACCTTCTAAAATCCAGAAATAATTGTCAACTTGCATTGGGGAAAAAATGTGTCATTTTCTTCCTCCTTGTTAATGGAGATCCAAAATGTGTATTCAGCAGAAAATGCTGATTATTTGATGCCTGTCCTATAGCTCTTCTTATCAACCAGCAGTATCCATCCAGGAGCCTAAACCTGGGACTCCCACTTTTCCAGGAATAATGTAAGGACATAAGCAAATACAGAGCTGGTTCTTAGGTATTCGTACTTTAAATAAAAACCTAAATAAAACAGAGTGGGCTGGCAGAGAACAATTGACATTTCATGTAAAGAGAAGAAATTCAGGCAGGATTTTAAGGAATTCAGAGAGTGGATGACAAAGCTGAAACTTTTTCCATGGGATTGTGCAGGTCAAGAGTTGCAAGCCACATGTAGTTGTGATTTATAGCTTCTTGTGGTACCAGCAGATAAATTTAATCATGGCAATGACTAAATAACTGTTTCTGTCCCCAGGACAAAGCTGAATGATTGCAGCATGAGTCCCATCAGTTCCTTTAGGAGTGAGTCACAGCTACCTTTTTCCTGAATTCCCAAATGTGGACAATAAAAGAGTTTACTAATTACAGCAACCAGTTCTTGCCAATCTTTTAGTCCTACAGGCAACTTAGATGAGAAGAAATCTCTCACCCTTGTGGCAAAAGCAGCTTTTAGGTGACACTGCAAGACTCCAGTGGTCTCACATGGCATGGTATGCAGAGGAATGAGGGAAAACAGGGACTGCTGATAGCTCCAACACATCATAAAGCTCCTGTCTTCTCACAATAAATACAGCATTCTTAAATTGTTCCAAAATTCTCATTGCCTCCTGAAGAAGTTTCTGGCACAGATTTTCTGGTTTGTCCACTTTACAGAAGGCTGAGTGAGTGACAGAGGATCTTGCACTCCCAGCCAAGAACTTTCTCCCTAGTACCTTCCTGCACCCCTCAATCATGGTTTAAAAGATTTACCTATTACTGAAAACTGTCTCCCCATTTTTGGGTTAGCACTCCTTGTATGCAAAATTCAAAGCTGCCTTCAAAACTGCTCCACTTTCACTGAAGATTTATTATGAGATTTTTTAAAACTCACTGGATGCTTCTCTTCTGGAGGTGCTTGTGGCTCACAGGTACAACTGACTCCCAAACAAATCCTGCTTTCCAGGCAATTTTCAGTCTCTGTAGTTTTCATCACTATAAGGGCTTTCAGCAATGAGACTCTTCCCTATTCCATAACTACTCCCCTGCCCAGTGAAGATTTCTTTTCATATAATTTCTTAGCCCAGTAGCTGAGCCCTGAAAAACGGCCACATAATGAACACCTGCACTGTACATGTGATGTACAAGGAACAGTTGATGAATATCCTTGTCTAGAACAAGAAGAAAAATGAACCTATGTCACATGATACTTGATTATTCTGGATTTATTGGGATATCCTCTCCTACTAACAAAAACTCTACCATCATCCCTAACACTGCTTCCTAAGTTCTTGTGTCTGCAATAGGTTCTCCAGTCTCAATTTCACCTAGAAATCTCAAAGAAGCAATTCTATTTTCATTTTAAAGGAAGCTTATCTTTACAAAAAATATCATCTTAAAATATATGTGCTACTGGGCAGGACAGCTGCTTAATGAAACACAAATCTTACCACAAGATGGATGAAATAATCTGGAAAAGGCTTCAGCCTGTTACATTTCTAATTCTTATCTTACATAAATATATAGGGTCTAGTTAATATTTTTGGATGCATGCAGATGGCCATTACTGAAAAATTAATGGTCTTTTTAAACCCTTTGCATTGCCTGTTTCTTCATGGTAAAGTGATTTTAATGACTGAAGTGGGAAGGAAGCTTTTCTTTGTCACCAGGGCTGGCATTGCTAAAGGCACAGCTTTTCCTGTAATGACTGCAGCAACCCTGCAGATTCTGGGAATGTCAGGAAGAAGATAGTAAAGTAAACCATGAGATTCGTGTTTTTTGAGATGTTAAAAATGTGTCCTGCATGGAAACAATTATTTGGGATCACTTTATAGGCATTTGGTACTAAAAGCCGGTCAAACAGCCAGAATATTAATTTATATTCCCTTTTAAAATCAGCTGCAGATTATGAAATTAACACTAACAAAGACAAGACACTGACCTAGAAAACCACAATAAAATAATCAGAGTGTGTGCATGGTGGGGTCTTTTAAGGAAACAATGAGAACCCAGGGATGTACCAGAATTCTGCAGTTGTGTCCCCAGCCTGTCTGGGGGGAGGCTCCTGCCCCAGGTGACCTCACCAAGCAGAGTGCCAGGCCATTAATGAGCAGTGCCAGGAGGTGGCTCAGCACCCACACCTTCACAGATAACCTGGGCAGGGGCCATGGGGAGCTCCTGGGGGATGGAGAGCCTCTGGTGGGCTCCCAGCCTCTGGTGGGCTCCCAGCCTCTGCAGGGGGCACTGCCAGCCTCTGGTGGGCTCCCAGCCTCTGGTGGGCTCCCAGCCTCTGCAGGGGGCACTGCCAGCCTCTGGTGGGCTCCCAGCCTCTGCAGGGGGCACTGCCAGCCTCTGGTGGGCTCCCAGCCTCTGGTGGGCTCCCAGCCTCTGCAGGGGGCACTGCCAGCCTCCCTCTGCTTTTAACAGAAGCACCACTGAACAATAAAACCAGATTTTCTGATCTTTGCAGCTTAGGCAAATGCAGTTAAAACCCCCTGAAAATTCTGGGCTGTGCCTATATGTGTTTAAATAAGATTTATGTAACAGGGGGTGCATAAGTTGCCAGAGAGTCACCACCATTCTTTCTCTAAATAAGTGTCAGGAGGGCAGATCCTCCTTGTCAGCTGCTTTCACATCCAACTTCCAGTGCCTGAGAAATCACAGTTTAAAGTCCTAGTATCGTGGCAGAATTTTATATATCAATGCACCAGATGGGGTTATTTTTCTCACAAAGGTTATTGTTCATTCACTATAAAAATAATTCAAAAATAAAGTTAAAAAAATCAGAACTGTGATTCAACCACCTACAAGCTCACTCAGAAGAGCCCTAAATTATAAGATAGGTCAAGGAGTAAATGAAAGAGTGAAAAAACTTTTAACACACATCAGGAGGAAGAAAATTCAGTGTAAAAAGCAGAGATTAAGAATAGCAAAAAGCACTTTACTAGGCTTAAGAGCAACCCCCCCCATGTCAATCCAACCTATGAAAGGGTCACGAACTCAGAGATTTCAGAAATATGCATTTCAAGAGTGTTTCTATAAAAAGAAAACTACCACATTTCTGTACTGTAAGTGCCATAAATTATTAATATTCAATGCAGCTCTCTAGCAAGTAACAACCATTTAAGATAAACCACTGATGCTTAAGAATTACAACACAAATGAGCATTGAATGGGGCAGATTGAGTAGCCCTGGGAAGATGGTGAGGTTATGGCAGAGGAAATCAATCCAAAATTCCAACTCCTGAAGGGAAGAAGTGTTGCAGAGTCTCCACAATTCCCAGAGACAAAGCTGAGTGTCCACACTGAGGCACCTGGGCTGAAGATCTGCCCCAGTTAACTGGAACCAAGTGTGTTTATACACAGGACTGGAGGATTCCCACCATTAATGCCATTCAGAACCTGGAGATTGCAGATAACCTGAAGGAGCCCCTGGGCAGCTCCACCTGGCAGGGCCTGCCTCGCTTTCTTCCTGGAATTCACTGGGAATAAAAACCCAGCCCTATTTCCAACATTTGACCAGGAAAACACTCAGTGTGCCTGAGTGGGGCTCGTTGGAAACCAAAGGCACCAGAAAACCCTCCAGGGAAGAAGGCAGAGGGAAGGAAAGACAAAGTGGGATGTGCTAAATAATCCATATCCCCTAAAGGGCCACATCCTGCAGGTGTCCTTTGCCAGCTGTGTCCTGGTGGGGCTGGGCTGGTCGGGATGCCCACGGGTTTGCAATTTGCCAACACCAGTGCCAGGTGCCCGTTTAGCAGCACAAATGTTTTGCAGGTAATCAAGGCTGGCTGGGAAAGAATCAGCAGGAACTAATTAACAACCAAAACAGGATGCAGAGCAGGGATAGGGAGGAATTCAGCTGAAGGAGTTCAACACCTACAGAGTAATTCCTTTGAAAAAGATTCAGACAAAGGCTCAAACCAAACAGTCAGTCACTGATTATTTTTCCTGCTGTTCCTAAACCTCCTGGACATTTAATTCACCTCCTTTTCCAAAACTAAAGGCAGTGATGGTGTGCCTGAGAGCTCTGAGAACTGTATACTCTAACAAAGCTTTTGTCAATAAATATTTTAGAAGCAATGACATTCTAGGAGAATTTTTTTTTGCATTTTGTAATATGTCCAGGAACTGGTAATTGCTAATTTCCTTTTCAGTTAAACATACACAAAAGGCACCTGAAATGTCATTTTGGCTTAGTCCATATGGTATTTCTTATGTAAAAAAACAAAAAAAAGCAGCTTGTTTTCAGGATAATTGTTATTTTTCTTTAAAGAAATTTTCAGAAAGCTTGGAAATGCTGACAAGCCTCAACCCCAACCACAGTATTGTAACTGTTTTATACATAACAAAGTTATAGTAAACATTCTTTTTGTTGTCCAGGAACCTACTTAATTGGGGGATGGAAATGTTTTATTAAACACAACAGAAATTGCATTTGCCAAGTACACTCACACCAAAAAGAGCCTATGGAGAAAATCTACAAAATATGTTAGAATTTTACCATGTTCACCTCTCAGACAAGACCTTTTCAAATCAGACTCTGAACTAAAAGGATCTTTGTTTGTATAATCACTTTACAGTGCTTTGGTTCCACGGTGACTTGTGATAAACGTTTTTGTCTCTAAAAGGATTATAAACCAACTGAATCATCAGGAAATAAGCACATGTTATTTGTCACATTATGTGTATTATTGCAGAAGGTTTAAGCCATATTTAAGAGCCTTGCTGCAAAGCGTCCTAGAATAAAGCAAATATTAAATTTTGTCACTTGGATGATTTTTTAATTAATTCCCTCTCATGGCACAATTACTTTTAGAACCCACATCACCATCCCTGAAACGCCTCATTACTTAGTGAAACCACCTTCTCTTAATGACAGTACCTTGGACAAATTTCCCCCTCCCACGTTGACAGGAAGCTCTTTGAAAAATTAAGCCACAATTAAACATCACTTGGGATCTATTCTGATCCTTTCTAACTAAATTTTATCAAACTTCTCCTTTTCAATGTATTTTACTGGGTTTGACAGGAGAATATGGAGCTATTTGGATTTAGGAAGAACAAAGCCATGAAGAGATAATGTCAGCAGGGAAGTTTGCTGGTTTGGAAGCTGTGAAAATTCAGTGATGGTCTGATTTCCTCTGTGAAAAGAGGAAAGGTCTCTACTGAATGCAGGAGGGGAAGAAACATCCTTTTGGTGTGTACCAGGCTCTGTCACCTGGGCCACACTGACACGACTACACCTACAGGTTGCAACAACCACACCAAGAAACCCAGGCAGGAGTTGAGGTGTTCTAAGAAACCTCCCACTTTGTCCTACTCTGACTTTGCCCCCAAATTCAATTCCACTTTGCAACACCAAACAGGCAGTGACAAATGCACTGTGCCCTGTACTGGTTTCGTGGAGTGTTTTTTGGAATTTCAGGCTCAGGGTGGGTCAGTGGGGGGTGTGTGCACATCTGGGTGTGCACAACCAGGGATTATTCACAAATCCCAGAGAAACACTTCCAAGGAAACAAACTGCCACCCTCTCCTTCTTCTGCTCTCTGCCTCCTCCCCAGTTTGGTAACCTTAAGGTTGTAGAATGTGAGAACTATTTTTTTTATATTTAAAAACTCACTGGGAGTAATATTTGGGATTGAGTCCCAGTTGCCTTTGTTTATTCAATACTCTGGAATACAGGAAACAACTCCTCAGCTGATGAAGGTTTAGTGAATCTCTTGTGCTCTGAAGATGATGGGTAACTTCCTGAACAGCTACTCATCCTGCTGGGCTGCTTTCAACATGAAAAACTGACAATACAGTGATTTTCTAACTAATATTCCCCAGGCTTTAAAGCTGTTACTACAGATTTCCTTTTTCCTACTTATTTTTATGAACACAGCTTCCCAGAGTTTCTTGATTCAAACCCATGTTTTATGAAATCCTCCTGCTTCTGGAAGGAAACTTTCCATCAGTGGCTTTAATGCACAAAGATCTGACCATGGCACACAAACTCACAGTGTGTATTATACATTTATAAAACCTGAAAAATTCCAAAATGAGCTGTTTACCTGTTACTTCCAGTTTGTCACCAGTGACTTCAGCTTTCAGATAAATCCTTCCTCTCTTCTCTGTGTGGTCCATGCCACAGAGGCTTGGGACATTTATCACACATTGCTTGTGAACGTTCATATCACAGGCTGTGGACATAAAAATGGTTCAGACACCCATGAGAAGCTAAAAATTAAGTGAAAATTAATTTAAAGTGAAAATTAAGACTAAGTGCTTAATTATTGGCAAGACTTTCAGAATAAAGCTGCCTGGATTTCAACCAAACACCACGGCTGGTTTTCATCTTGCAATACTTTCTGTAGAGAGTTAATACAACAGAAAATAAAATAATCTATTTCAGAAAGCTAAACACATCATTAATGAAGTGCAAGGGGGAAAAAAGTGAAAATGGAATAAAGACTTGCTGGGAATATGACAAAGAAAACAGAGCATTCACATCAGCAATGAAGGGACTTAAGTTTAAATTGATTATTAGGTTTTGCTAGTGGGAGACTTCCAAGACAAATTAAATACAAGGAAAATACTAGACCTTGACTACAAACAGAACTGAAATTTCAGTCTTTGAGAGTGCATTCACACAGACAGTCCAAAAAGAGGCTTTCTCAAAATTGCTGTGACAAAGGCTCTCCAGCCACACCAAGCTGAATACACCATGTTCTTAGCAGAAGAGGTGATTTTCATTAGTAGGTTATTATGGTTTCAGAAATATCCACTTGAAATACACCAGAACTATAAATAGCTGACATTTGAAATGGTATTTTTCACAGAAATGAAGTAAGAAGCTGTTATCCAGGGCTGGCCCTGACTTTCCTTTGGCAGCCTGAGGAAAACTTCACTTACTGTCACATTTCATGCCCTGGTGCAGGAGCCCGTAGAGCAGAGACCCACAGTGGTCACAGAACGTGGGGCTCCCATAGGTGTGGATCTTGAACTTGTGCTTGCTTCTGGGGTCCTGCAGGGAAAACAGACATAGATTCTCAAGTCATAAAAGATTAGACTGACCCATCTTTAATTTATTACTTCAAATCGCAAGATTTGCAGCTCTGCAAATCATGCTGCAGGAAGATACATTTCAGTGTGTGGCCCCTTCACAACCTAACAGTGGTACCTGCATTGGCACAGGCACGTTGGCTTCAGTTTCCAAGTCTCCTTTTTATGGTGCTGTAAGAAAAAATGTGTCAGCTCAGGCTTGTTCCCATGATTTATGCCCACTAAAACTTCATTTACTGACTGCTCACATACAGAAAGTTTAGTGGCAGTGTTCAGCCTGTGGCTGAAGAGTCATTTTTTCTGATTACAGAGTGTTATTGTCACCATCCTGAAATTGGCACAAAATACAACAGGAGAACTGGGAAGACACTGTTCATGGCTTCATCTGGAATACAGTCCAGTGACTGTAAAATCAGGATTTTACAGATGGGATTATCTTGAAATGCTGCAAGTTGATAATCTCTATTGTTGTAAATGAAAAGGAATGAATTCTAACTTTCTAAACTGGCACAGGATAAATATTTTCCAGAGATTGCTGCTCCCCTCTGATTTTTGAGCAGAGAAACTTAAGAGTGAGGACATTTTAAGGCCACCAGCAGCTTGGAAATGTTTCCTAATTTAGGACCAGTGAAAGGGAATACACCCAAATTGCTTAAATGTATGACCCATCCATGGACATCTGCTGTTTCTCTAGGAGTAAGGGTCCCCTCTGGAAAACCAGGAACATTTATTTCAGAGGAAGAAAACCCATCTTCCATAGGTTCTCCCATGTCAGGCTCATTCCAGAACTCCACATACGCCAGGCTGGAGATGTGCAATGCCAAAATAAACGTGGTGATGGCCCTCTTTATCTTCAAATCCTTTATGAGTCCTTCCTGCTCCAGCTGCATTTCAGTCAGAACTATCCCTGCACAGTCCTGGTCAGAAATTTGGAAAAGCAGTAACTCTTCATTAAAAATCACATTGGGGCTTGAAATCAATCCTTGCTAACACTCTTTTCAGAAAGACTGTGGAAATAATGAAATGCCAGGTCTAAAACATCCTCAATGAAAACACAACTGCAAAACGACACATTGTAATATTTTTCTTCTGTATTATACCCTTAAATTAGATAAGAACTGTTAAATTGTCTTCCACAGATTTTTAAAATTTACCTGCCAATCTAAGCTTGCCAAAAAATCAAAAGGAAAGCCCAGCATGTTACTCAAAATGGAAAACCTGCTGACTCTTTCCTCAAAAAGAGAAGGTTCCTCTAGTATAAGTGCTGTCTCAAGAAATCTGGGAGTTTTGATTAGAGATTATCACAAAAATATGACTATGAGAAGACAAAAATTCTGCCTTAAAATTTTACTATTTGCCATATTACCCTTTGTGAAGGTTTTTGGTGTTTTGGTAGCATTCTTCATGTGAATTCATTGTGGCTGATTCTAAGTTTTACAGTGAATCTGTAACCCCTACTTTTCACTGTACGGAAAGAAATTATAGAGCACCCAGGATAACACAACTTTACACTACATTAAATTCAAATTGAAACTATGCAATAATTCTGCTCGTTGTACAGCCAGGGACATGAAATGCTAACTGCTACCAACTGTATTTATTTTGTAAACACAGTGAACCTACATGGAGTGACAGCCAGGGCTCCAGAGAACATCTGTTTCATTATTTATTGAAGATACAGCAATGGGCCTTGTGGCTCAGGGTCATGGGAACGTGGCTGTGCAGAAGGGTCCTCTGGTGGCTCGGTGGCTGTGTGCCTTCCAAACAATTTAAACCACAGTTGGGAAGCTAATTCTTCCCTAAATTGTTTTGTTTAGATGACAGAAGGAGACTTGTTGCCTTATAAATATCTATACTCAGGCATGACTCTGGTAAGACATCTGTGGCTGAGGACAAAAGCCACAGCTCCTAAGAATGACACTGAATAAACAGAGCTTTAAAGTTGTGTTTAACATCTGACATAAGTGGTATTTATGAGTATAAAATAATGGTACAGAGGGAAAGGAACTATTTTATTATATATATGGAAATGATTACAGTCAGTGTAAATACATTGAACCTGCATATTATACTGAAATTATGTAACACTGCCCAATAATTTCATTCCACACAATGGAAATGTGCATGGAGTTACGTGAAGCAGGGGGGTGTGTGGTTTAAAAATGTTGTGACATGTAAGGACAACCATTCTGCACTCACTGAAAAGCAACACGAATGAGGGCTCGTGTCTGACTACAAAGCTCTGTGTGACTACAAAATCCCAGGAAAAGCATTCTTAGAAAACAACAAAAACCAGCCACAAGAATAAATAAATAAATCACGTTGGATCAAACTTTGGAGTTGGCACTGCAGGACTCAATGTATATAATCTGAATCATGGTTTGCTTTCTATGCTGAACCCTAGTTTTCTGTCCTTGTGTGAAAATTCCAGCTGTGGAGTGTTTCAAATGAACAATTTAATATGAATTAGATTTTGTAAGGAGAAGCAAATGTGTTCTGACTATTATTAGCTATTATTCTATAGGCACACACTAAGTCATTCATAATAAGATGACAATGGAAAATAGTAGCAAAACTATTTCTGAACTGGAAACTTTGTATGAAATCTCTCTTTCAAGATCCTTTTAATAGAATGTCCTAAAAAACATTTAAAACATAAGAGGATACACTCTTCATCAGTATTATATCTTATTTTCTGCTTCAATCCTATGCTTTTTGTTTTGGGGGTTTTTTGGGGGGTGGGTAAATCGAAGTGTGGAAGGTATTGTTATTTAGGAAACAAGTCTGAGAACATCCAGAGAAAGCCAAGAGACCACTCTCCTCCCATTACAGGTGACAAACCTTTTTCATCCTATTCCTTTATTCACAAAGATTTCCGATGCACTTAAACTACCCCTGAATCTATGGCTTGCACTTTAATTATACGCAATCATATTAATAATAATTACTACACTGACAGCTCTATTTACTTATATTAACAGCAATTATTTTATCAGTTGTTAATATAGGTTTATACTTGCCAGTGTTAAAGATGCATTAATGAACTTATGTGCATCATAGAGGAAATCACATTGTCTTTAGCATTTTTTTGGCTTAAAGCAAACTATGGAGCTAAAGGAAACCTCCTGTAAATTTTCTTCAAATATCCCCTTTTCATCAATGTAAACTTTCAATAATTCCCAAAGCAGAGCTGGCAGCCCCATTTTGTAGTAAACACAGGGAGCCAAGCCAGGATCTGACAGATGAACTGCCAAATAATGGCTGCTATTTGCAAGAGAATTGAACTTTGCATTAAACTTGGCATAGATTAATTGTGAAACTCTGAAGGGAAAACCTACTTCTGCTTCCAAAATCCGTCAAAGTTATGAGAGGGGAAAGTAGCAATAGGAAAGCAGTGGGGAAGCACTTGTTCAGCAGTGATGAATGATGTGCTCTGTTAAAATTTGTGTTATTTTTGTGCTAAAAAGTGAATTCTCTGCTATGTTAGGACAGTCCTCCATTTTTGTAATTAAATGGGTAAAACTTCTGGGCAATTGATATCACAGACATTATAGAAATTTTTCTTTGAAAAACCTTTGAATTAGCACAAATTTAGCTCTGCATTTGCATACTTTCTAATAGACTGGGGTCTATAAAGATGAACAGCAACCAGGCTGCTACACCCCACACAGCTCTGCAAAAATCAGACCATTATCCATCAGTCTCAAAGCTGAGACGTGATCACAGAGAGGAGCAGCCACAGCCACCAGGAGAGGACAGCACACACTGGCACCAGGTGGAACTACTGAAAAAACCCCTGAAAATGGAGCAGATTTAAAATAAAGAATCAGTTTGCAGCAGTCTCTTGCCCAGACAGCTTCGAATGTGTTCAAAGGGGTCCAGGCAGGACTCCTCTCCTGCCGCACTCCAGCAGAGGGAAGCAGAAGAACACGGAGGCATCTCCCCAAAGCCCACACGTTTTCCCATCTATCTACTGCCACTGAGCTACATCCTGCCCCCTGCTACCATCCCAGCCTTCTTCCTTTGTTTAGCACAAATGAAGCCATTTCCTTTATTGAACAGCGATGGAAAGCACCCCCCTGTGAGGAATGATTCCATAATTTCTGTGGCTCTGAGGCGGGGGTGTGCAATAATTGAAAGCGCATGGTTAACCAGCAGCACATGTCAAACTGTGCCTTAACACATCACAAAACAGCTTATGAGCATTATATCTCAGAATTCTTTCTAAAAGCTCCCTTTTGATCAGGATTTTATTCCCCCTGATAGCAACACTGAACCTGCTATAATTTTGCAGGCATTAAATCCCCACATTGCCTTTAATTTTACAATACCCAAACCCCACTTTGTGTGATGGTGCACCAGCAGAGGTTTTACATGCCAAGCACGTCAGATTATTATTTGTGAGATCTTTTCATGGGATGCAACTTGACACTCAGCAACTGTGTCACCAGAACCAAGGATCCCCCTGCCCTGGGCTGATCCCCCAGCAAGGGCAGCAGGAGAGAGGAGACTCTGCCCGTGTGCCCCACTCAGGTGAGACCCCACCTGCAGAGCTGCCCCAGCCCTGGGGCCCAGCACAGAAAGGACCTGGAGCTGCTGCAGAGTCCAGAGGAGGTCACAGAGATGCTCCAAGGGCTGGAGCCCCTCTGGAGCCAGGCTGGGAGAGCTGGGGGTGTTTATCTGGAGAGGAGAAGGCTCCAGGGAGAGCTCAGAGCCCCTCCCAGGGCCTGAAGGGGCTCCAGGAGAGCTGCAGAGGGACTGGGGACAAGGCATGGAGGGACAGGACAGGGGGGGATGGCTTCCACTGCCAGAGGGCAGGGCTGGATGGGCTGTTGGGAAGGAATTGTTCCCTGGGAGGGTGGGCAGGCCCTGGCACAGGGTGCCCAGAGAGGCTGTGGCTGCCCCTGGATCCCTGGCAGTGCCCAAGGCCAGGTTGGACATTGGGGCTGGGAGCAGCCTGGGATGGTGGGAGGTGTCCCTGCCCATGGCAGGGGGTGGGATGGGATGAGCTTTAAGGTCCTTTCCAAACTATTCTGTGATTCTGTGACCTGCCAGTGCCAGAGCCTGTGCTGCTGATTAAGATGTGAGGAAAAAGGACCATTTTCAGTCATTAATGCCAACACATGAACGTTAAAAAGGTGCTAGGCAGGAGATAAGATTAACTTCTTAAATTTTTTAAGTGCCTAGGGTTAGGGAAAGGATTTTTTTTCTATACCTGAACTGCTATTTTTGTGATCATTAAGAAGCAGAAAATGCAAAAGTGCGAGTGTAAAAACACTTTTGGAGGAATGGAGAATTATATTTTCCATTACAAAAAAAACTTAAAGGAGTTCTGCAGATGAGCTGTGAGGTCCTCTGGTTGTATCAGGGTCTACTATAACAAAGAACAGTTTTGTGTAAAGAAATGCAAAGGTACCCAATTTTCCATTTTTTATTTCCATAACAGAACCACAAGATTGTTCTGCATCCCCAGTCAAACTTACATTTATATGTAGTTACTAATTTAAAAGGTGCACAGGAAATAAAAGCTTAAAATTTTCAAACTACTTCCCTTAGACAAAAGAAAAAAGCAATTCCTGAATGTCAGCAGCACAAATTGTGGTGCTGTTTGTGTTTCTGCTGGAAACAGGGGTGACAATATATTCCATATATGCAAACCAACTTACAAATTGTTACAAGAGATACGAGGGCACTGTTCCTCCTTACAAATGGAAAAGCCCAGAAGGACTGGCAGGTGTTTTCCTCATTTAAAACACAGACTTTAGCCATTCCCTACTGTGACAGAACCACTGAATCCCACATCTTTCTTTGTTCTCCCTCTAAATGTCTTTAGAAGTATGGATCTGCTGCAACAGATCAATGAAACCACTGCAATTTGTACTGCATATATTTCCCTTAAAACAGCTTTAACTTCCCCAAGTGACTACCAAGTTAATAAAACATATTTGAGAATATATTTGAGCGTGGCTTTCTCTGTACAGAGCCAAATCCCACATTCAGCCCACGCTGTCCTCAGGCAAATTTCCCTCTAAGTTCTGAAGGTCTTCAGGCTCCAGCTTTTCTAAACCCCTTCTGAGCAGTGACTACAATATCCAGGATCCCACTCAGATACCACCTCTGGTTGAGACACTTCTGTTTGCTATTTATTTTCCCACTGGGAAAACAAAAATATTGATTGGTGATTTGCTCTGCATCTTAATTTAAGAAAACAGCTTCAGCTTTGAAGCTGCAAGAGCCAAGGAGCCAGATGCTTCTGCTGGAAATAACTTCCAGGGCTTAAAATATGGCTTCTGTCATCAGAGCTGAGCAGCAAGGAAGAGGAAAAAGTCCTTGTTTAACTGGCCACAGCTTTGTCCTTCCCTGGCTGAGTGACACTGGGAGAAATGAGAATCTGAGACTCTTGGGAATGATTAAGATCATATCATTTTTTAATATAAAATGTACAAATGCTTAAAGCTTGTTTGATATCTCCCCTCTCAGAGCTGCAATGTAGGAAAGTTTTATTGCTTTCAGAGAAGTGCAATAAAAGATCAGACATCTACTGCCTCAAAATCAAAAATATCCCAGAAGGGCTGAGGCTGGGTGGGATCTCTGAGAGTCCTGAGCTCAAACTGGGCTAAAAGTGGGGCCAATCAGCTGGGTTTGGCTCATGGGGTTACTCCTCCCCCAGCTGCAGGACACTTTAGAGCTCCAAATCTATTTGCCAAGTACCCCAAAAAAAATCTTCTCCAGGCTGACCTAGCAAGAGCTCCTTCCTGCAGTGGAGTAGGACAGGAATGGCATCAGTGTGCTCTCCTACTCGGTGAGAAATTACACCCAGACTCCTTCCAGGAATCTACCTCCAGGCAGAATGTGAAGTTCAGAGTGACTCAAAGGAATAACTTGGAGAAAGAATTCATTCATTCAATCCACTGACATCTGCAGGATGGAGAAACCCCAACATCCTTGTAGGTGTTCAGGGCATAAACAGAGTTGTATTCAACTCTACAGTAACAGTGGTGGGATAAGGAAATAAAGACTAAGCAAAAATAGCAAAAATAGAGGTGATTTAACCTGTGCAGAGCCTGCTGTGCCTCTGCCAGACCTGCACCAGCACTGAGAGCAGCTGCAGTACAGCAAGGTCAAAATCCAGCCCCTTCCTCACTGGGTTCAAGGGTTGGGATGACATTCAGAAATGAAGACTGATTCTCAAGTGCTGTAGAAGAGAAGTCTTTTATGATTATAAATGACACCCCAACCAAAAATGACAAGAAAAATCACTTTTCCTGTCGTGTAACTAAGACCACTTTTTATTCTTTACTACTCCAAAAAGAATTAAGAAAGTACACAAACAGAAAAAAACCCTGTCCTTAAAGAAATTTGAAATTTTTCAATCAACTGTTTCTTCTCTATAATTGTACAGAAGAGCACAACATGAACACAGTTCAAAATGATTCAAAGGCAGATTTTTCAGTCCCCTTCTGGAATTCACAGTAAATTATTATTTTTAATTAAAAGAAACAGGTGGTCATTGAATCAACTGATTTTGATTGCTGCCTTTTGTTCATGTTCTCCTTGTATAGAATAGAACTGATTGAGTTGGCAAAGGGAGAAAGAAGATCTGCATGACTGTACTCCCAGGGATTTGTAATTTCCTAATTACTAGAAAGACATAAATCCGGAAGGGACTCGGTGTTTACTGGCTATTTTTTCTTCATTCTTTTTTAATGAAGAAACTGCAGTATAATTACAGAAAGTGCACAAACAAAAGATCCTATTAGAAAATGATTCATGACTAGGAGAAATGGAGAGATTTGGTTTCGGATACAACTTACCATCATGTTACTGTGTATAAATCATTTCAATAAAGATGAAATCCAGAGACCTGGATTCAAAAGGAGCACTAGAAAGCCAGAGACAGCTGTATATGTCTTGCTTTAACCCCCTAAATTATTAGCTTTATAATTTTGTAATTTGTTAATTAATTTGTCAAACTGGCACACTTTTCAACACAGAGCACCCTTCACACCTTGAATACATATTAGAAAATGCAGTTTAAACTGATGAGAAGCAAGGAGTAATTTTAGTAAGTCCCTGCTGTATAGAAGAGTACTGTTATTTCTCCACAGGTACAATATGGTGAACTGTTCAATATTCCAAGTTACAGAGGAGTTTCTATGCTTTCCAATGGATCTGCAACAAGGTTGGGTGCAGTGCATGATAAAGGACTTAATTGTGTGACATGAGGTTGCAGGAGAATTATTTTACATTAATATACTTGTGTAAAATAATTTCTCATCACTTCTTAAATACTTCAATATATTTGAGTACAAGATCTTCCCATCAGTTCTTAAATATTTCATTACTGGCCAGCTTGCTCATGATAGAGATGATACAACTTATTTTTTTTCCTCATTATCCTCAGCTCATACCATTCATCTCTCATTCCCTTAAACACCAAATGAAAGGAAATAAAGGCTGGAAACCAGCCTCACCTGAAATGCCCCATTTCCCTCCAAAAGCAGTGACCCCAAGGGCAGAGGCATCAGGTCAAACAATTCAACACTGCTGGAGCTGAAACGCTGCTCCTACAGGGAATTGTCGGACACTGATCCAGGGGGAAACGGGACAGGCTCCACACATCCTTTAGGAAGCAATCACAGCCCTAAATGAAGTTCACTGCTGGCAAATTAAAGCTTCAGAAGGAGTCTTTGTGACCCCAAGCTTCCTGACCACAGCCAACAGCAAACCCAAAACAATATCGAGCTTTTATTTGTAAAGCCAAACCTGTCCTCAGCTACTCCCGTCTAAGGTGGTTTGAATGAAGGTTTTTACAACTATTAAGTGATAGATTTGAGCCCAGAATCCCAAGATGATTTGCCAAAAAAATCCCAGAGCAAAGTGGGAGCGGCACTGTGAGTGTGGCTCAGCAACGCATCTCGCTGAGCTGCTGCTTTTGCTTCTGAGCTTATTCAATATGCAATGCCCTGAATAATAACTGGTTTATATTCCCCACTCCTCCTCTGTTTTCCCCTCTAAAATGGTGAATAACCCACCAGTTTATAGCGGCACACCTCACTTGTTCTCACTAAACCCTTCCCCACCTATTTACACAGCTCCTTCTCCTCTTCCCACCTCCCCCAGCAGCAGCTGCACACTCCTCACTTCAGCAGCTTTCCCAGGAAAGCCATTTCTGCCTGCATGCATTGCTACCAAACAGGAACATGCAGTATCCATATATACACCACCAGAAGGTCCAGAAGCTGAAGCTAACCCCACTAACTGCTGTACAGATTTGTTTGTGGAACCGAGTGCTGCAGGAGGGTGTTCCCTGCGCAGGGAGAAGGAAATCCAAGGAGAAGTTGGTCTGTCCCAGGGAATTACACAGAACCAGGGAACATCCCATGATCCATTCCCCCGAGCTCTGCATCTCCCTTTATCTCTATTTCAAGTTAAGAACTGGCACATGCATCATTATTTTTTTGGACACTTGAATCCTGCATTGATGTCTCAGCAGGTATCACATCCCTGTCAATGACAGACAAACTAATAAATACATTTTAAAATATTCCTGCCCTTTACAAAATGACCCATCTCTTTATTCTGGTACAACAGCAAAACAGTGCTGAATTGAGCAAAAAAACTCAGAAACGGTGATCTTTGAAAGGTCTGAGAAATTTTTTGTTCAGAATCAGTCAGAATTTCACAACTCAACAGCTCCCTCACACAAGAACCTGTGGGGTGTCCTGCTGCTTTCCATTTGACAAACTTTATTAGAGACAGACACGACTCTGAAACACCCAAGCAAATTGCCTTCAAAGTTACTCACTGAATAATTCATTTTTTGCCTGATATTTTATACATTGGTTAAGAACCAAAATAAAGGCAGCAGGGAGGGTAAAATATGCATAATTTAAACCCACCGTCTCTGTTCTGTTCTGCATCTCATCTCTGTGTTCCAGAGGTATGAACGTTACCACCTATAAACCAGGCAGACATTTCACAACACAGGCAGAATTTTGTCCTCCAGAGACAAAAATTCTACGAGTGATCTCTACCTACAAATCCCATCAATGATTGAAGGATTTGATTCAAATATGTTTATCTCCAAATCTACACCTCGGTGTGAAAAACACTGCTCTCAATAAATCATAGCCATGATCACACCATGGGAGGTGCTCAAGCACAGAGTCCTTGGATGGTCTTTTTCATTGTATAACCACTCAAACACTATTTATTTCTGCATGGAACAGATGTTTTTCCATATGTCTAAATAACCCTTCTTCAGCAAAGTAACTCAAGCACATTAAATTTTGCAGACCAAGGAATACAGACATCAGACTCGTCAGTATTTATAGAACATTTGGGATCTTTTCTATAGGGAAGTCAGTATTTCTCTTTGTAAAAAGTCACTAATCCTACTCCTCTGTATAAGATATAAATAGGCAGCTAAGGGTGAATGTGCAAGATGCTCTGACATGTTTTACTACTCAGATCCTGACCTTCCAATGGCAGAGATCCCAGCCAAGCTGTCTGGCCCATAACATTTTTCCATGCCAGTGTAGCAGTTGCTATTTATTAGTCAATTAAAAATGAAGAAAACAATATTGAAACTGGAAAAAAAGTTAATGGTGCACAATAAAACCCCTGAAAGAAGGACAGGCTTTTAGAACAGGCTCCTGATTCACCAACATTTGCCAACTCTGTTTTAAACCCAAAATTTGATGCCACTCTCAGGTAGAAAAGTGTTTCACTGAGACCACAGTTGAGGGCACACTTAGATTAAAAATAAGAACTGACACAAATCTGTCCCTTGAGTCAAATTTGACCCTTTTGAGGTTTTCTAATCAAAAATCTGAACACAATAAGGACAGTTTAATCACATCAAAGGAGTGCTGGGAGCCCTGGAAGAAGGATTTCCTCACGGCTGCCATCGCTGCCTTGCTCCAAAGGCTGAATGAGTCTGAACTGCTTCACAGCATCAGGAAAAGTCCTCCCAGCATTTAGCAAGGAATTATAATAAAACCTATAAATATTTAATGTCTGGCAATTAACTCTGCCCTCTTCAAAGAGAAAAAAAAAGGAAATACAGAAAGCCTTCCCCAAACCATTTAGTAACAAACAGGGCAGATTCCTCCCCCAGCTATTTCGAGTGTGCCCATCCCAAAACCCATCCACGCACACAAACTTCAGTAATAAGCATTTTTCCTTCTCCTTTAATGAGATTAGTGTTTTCCTCAAGGCTGTTGATGGTAAAGGAGCTTCCCAGATTCCACTGAAGGCTCTGGGTTTGGAAGAAAGCCTGTACAGAAGCATTTTCTGGCAGAGTGTGCTCCCAAAAAAGGGAAGGCGAGTTTGGATTCCTACTTTTTATTTCTCAGAAATCCCTTGGTGGGTGAGAACATCTCTCAGTGGAGCCTCTGAGGATGAAGATCTCATTGCTGCAGCAAACACTGCAGTGCTCACCTACACTGGGGCACCATGAACCTCTATAAATACTTCATTCTCCTTGTTACTGGGAACATAAAATAAAAATCCACAGCCAAACCTCCCAAGAATCCTTGTCTGTGACACCCAGTGTAACAGTTCTGGATTTTGCATGTCAAGTAAGACTCTCCAGTACAAATTTCTATTTCCTCCTCCTCCTCGGCCTGAGAGCTCCCAGTCAGTGTAAATTTATGGTGTCCTAAATGCTGCTGTGCATGCCATCCATCATTGCTAAAGTTCATCCTCTTGAGTGCTACCAGTTCTGTTCTATCCAGAAAATATAAGAAAATATAAGAAGTTGTCTCTTGTAACAGACAAGAAAAAAAAAAAAGTGAAAAATACATAAAAAGCTTTAATTTGATAAATAAAGAGCTTTTTTTCATTCTCTTTACAAAGGGGAAAGGTTGTGCCATTTTGGCTCTACCCCCATTTCACAAAATTCAGTCACCAAACACGTACTGGGAGTCCCTGCAATGACAACTGCAATTACAACTCTAATTACAACTGTAATTAATTTGCCAACACGAGGTTGGACACTTGTGTGCTCATTGCATCATTTATCACTTAGATTCAGCCTTTAGCTGGGAGCTCTGCAGGCTGATATTGCCATGAAGGAAATAAAAAATTGGAAAGACCTTATGTTCTATTCATAAAAGGTATTGCAGAGCAATCAGAGTTTATCAGGATTACAGCAGCCATCCAGGAAAATTGCTTGCACGTATGGCAGCAGTCAGGGCATTACTCCTCATCTGCAAGTAATGTAATTTTTTAAAAGAAGAAGAAAAGAAACTGCTCTTCCTCCATAATTTCAATCTACAGATTAACAGAGGCTCCTCCTAGCACTGCCAGCTAAGCCTCTGTAAGGCTGCATCAAAAACAATTATTAAAATTAATCCCAGGTACAAATGGAATTGCATAATATTAATTCTGCTGAAAGAGAAATCTGATATGATAAACATGTGGAAGACTGACATGAGGAGCAGAGAAAACAACTCTGAAACCCAGTTTAGCTCACTCTGGTCAAGTGAGGGGCCTGTAGGACCACATGAACATCACTGGTGTCAGTCAGGTGTCTGTCCTTCCTTCTGCAATGGCCACCTGGGCAACAATTTGGACATCCACAGCCTACCAAAAAGCAGCTGGGGGTGCTTTTTTAGTTGGAGATTAAACTAAATAGAAAAATGCTTCTTTGATTGAGTACTCTCTGTGCACAAAATAGAAAAACCTAAATGCAAAGCAAATAAAAATGAATTAGCAGACAGAAATTACATCTTCAGGAGTCCTTAAGAAAATTCACTTCATCATAGAAAACGTGTCCTCACTATTACAAGAAACAAACCCAAGGAAACAATAATGTGTGCCCTCCAGTTGAACTTTCACACTTCAGAGAAAACAAATGGTTTCAGATAATACTTCTACAATGTGCATAATCTAAGTTATTAGATGGAAACATAATGCAATTAGCATGACAAAGCTTAATAATAACATAAATCCTTCTGTTACAGCTAATATTGAGAATTTAATATTTAGGAAAAAATCCATTCATTGTTCCTCACTGGGCCTTTGATTTTTTACAAAAATAAATTGATTTTTTTTTCTTTTAAGCTGGACTAAATGCTTCATCTGTTCAAATAAACTAAAGATATGCTGCACCAAGCAGATATTTTATTTTACTGCATTTTATTCCAGGCACTGCACAGGGATCACAGGCTTTGCATAACAGAGCTACAATCATGGTACAAACTGTGCTGTAGTCCCTCTGATCCAGGACTGACATTAAGTGTCTCTGATAAGAGAGGCACAGGGGAAATCCATAAAATTCAGAAAGTGGAGAGGACAGAACACAAAGGTGTAGGACTGAGCCTCATGTGACTGCTACATTTCCAGTCAGATTTAGGGCATCTCCATCAAATTCATGGAGGGGTTGTGCAAACAGAAAACAATACCTGGTTAAAAAAAAAAAAATTAAAAAAAAAAAATATACATATATATATATATAAAAATATATATTTTTTTATTTTAAAAAATAT
>JACBWW010000037.1:1462871-1542434 GCA_020086605.1 Lanius collurio | reverse complement strand
AAACCTGGGCTAATATTGAAAGCCTGCTTTTGCATTTGTTAATGATTCATTACTGACTTGATGATGGTTTCAAAGTTCTTAATGAATTCAAACACAATTTACTCACAGTAACGTGGAGCTTTAGTAAATTTACATCTTACACATTTGTAATGGAATTAAACTCTCCTCTTTACTGTGGGATGACGAATTTTGTAGCTAAGTCTCTAACTTCAAGTTGCTTAACAGATGCTCAGTCAGCCTTCACTGAATCACCCAAATAGCCAGCAAAGATTATTGCTTGTGTTCTCTGCTGTTCTGTACCACAAACAAAAATATTTTTTCTTTTTTTTTTCCCTCCAGAATAATTGAATTTATTTTAAAAGATCATTAAAATGAGTTTTAAAGAAAATTGTGGAACATTATCATACAGATCAGGATATGATCACAGAGGATATTATGGAAGCAGCAAGTTTATGCAAGGTCAGGGCAGTGAATATCCCAAAGGAAAACCCAACTCAGTAAAGCAGCACAGGGCACAAAGTGCTTTAGCCTCAACCATGCTATTAAAGAAATGTTTGCTGAAAACTGACAGTTCTTTAAGTTTGATGAAGAGCTATTTACAACAAATTAATCTGAAGGATAACAGTTTTACTTTCTTTTCCATTTTTAATTCGCTCTCCTGCATGAACAATGAATAATAGAAGTAGCAGAATGTCAGGAAATTCATTCCCGTTGACAGGACCTGAGCACCTTGCTGTGCTCCCCAGCTCTCCCTCTTCCAAGGAGAGCTGCAAAGGAGCTCTGAAGGCCATGAAAAGAAAATCTAAATGATTTGCCAAACAAAATGATTTTATCATCTGAGGGAAAGGTGGTCAATTGCTCAAAACTTCTGCCAGCCAGTTAATGAAGACACTTTGGCAGCATCTTCTGCAGAGACTATTCCCAGCAAGACATGAAACACCATCTGCATGCAACAGGGAAGGGAAAACAGAGGGTTTGTACTGAAGAGAGATCCTGATCAGTCCTTCAGTAGGAGAGGAGAGTCAGGGTTCAACAAGGAAACAAACAATTAAAAATTACTAATTAAAAACTGAATAAAAGAGAGCAAACAAACACTGAAATGAAATAAAGTGTTTCCACTCAAGTGAAATCCCTTTAATCACAGTAGAAGAATCAAAAATCACAGTTCATCTCACCCAGAGGATTAAAGGACTATTACATCTGACCACCAAGGTCAGCAAAGGCAGGTGATAACTTAAAAAGCCATCAGCAGTCCCCACACTTTACTGCTTTTATATTTTGCTCTTTATCAAGAGGACATGCCAAGAAATCACTTAGGTAGGAATAAAACTTAGGACACCCCTAAAGCACAGATATACTGGAATAATTCAACACTATTGATTATCATTAGAAAAGTTACCCAGGAACTACTGAAATACCTCAGAATTTTTCACGTTCCCCTACTTTAAGCATTAAGTAGGGAGCATTTGTCAAATCAAGATACACAAGGAACGTTTCTGTTGGCCAAGTTAAATATTTTATCTGCAGTAAGAGCAGTTTTGTTTATTGTTTGTGGAAAACCAGTCCTTTCAGCATCCCCTGCCCAAAGAGCTCTGAGAACAAGCAAACAAACCAGGGAAACCCCACAGCAAAGACCTAAAGAGAATAAAATTGAGGAGAAATTCCCATTAAAGAAGGGTGCCAAACACTATTTGGGACATGGTTGTCCTGTTCCTTTCCACCTGATGTACCTCCACAGGGGTTTTACTCTTTCCTTTGGTTTTAAATGCAAAGATGAACAAATTTTTGTTTATTTCATGCAGACTGCCATTTTTTCCCCCAACTTTTTTCAAGCAGACAGAGAGTATTGTCTCAGGAGGTAACAAGTTATCTTGAAGGGACTCTGCAGACTAATAAAATGCTTTGATGAGTATTAAGGAGGTCAATCTGTCCAATTTGTTTTAATTGAACTAGACACAGATGGTATATGGTTTGGTTTAATTAGGCTGTAGATAAAGAACATTTCAATGTAAGGCTTGCCAGTAAAGGATAAATCACTAAAGAGAAGCATCTACTTGAAAATATAGAAGGCCAAAACCTTTGCTGCATAACTGAGAAATTGGGGCCATTTCTATCAAAGGATCAAAAGATTGGTCTTATTAGAAAGAATAAGGAAAAACTTCACAGTGTCCTACACAAATGATGAGTAAATTGAGAAAATTGAAAAATACATTCTGAGAAACATTTATTTACTACAAAAGTAATGCTGGTTCTTTCATTACAGGGACATAATACAATAAGGCACAATAATCAATCACAAACTATAGTTACAATTAAATAGATTATTCTACCCATCCATTAAGGAGATCTAATTATGGAATATCATTAGCAAGGGCATTATTCTTTTTTTTTTCCTTTTTTTTTTTTGGTTTTTTTTTTGTTTTTTTTTTGTTTATTAGTACCTATTTGTTGTCTCCCTTTATTGACAGACTTCACTTTTAAGTAATCATCTTTTAAGTCAGAACAACATTCACAGTCTTTTAAAGAATGGCTGTACTCAGATGATTTTGCACAAGGCTAGGAAGACTGGAGAAATCCTGTTAAAGCTGTTTTTTTCTAGTCTGCTTTTTGAAATTATTATTCTAGGAAGCCTTTTGAACCAACAGTTTCCTGCCCCTGGCCTTATTTACAACTCCACCTCTTTTTAATCACAATGAATAAAACATATACAAAAGCTGCAGAGCTTATAAAAAAAAGATGACTGTGTAACTCGGTATTTGAGGCAAAATAGATGGTAATTATGGGCACATTTATTCAAATAAACTGCAGCAAATGCCCAGCCCGTGGTGGGGACTGTCTGCAGGTCCCCAGCACAGATCCCAGCCCTTCACCTGCAGAAGAAATTTCTCCTTGCTGTGGCTGAGTCTCCTAAATCCCAACGACTGCAGGAGGACACCCTAAACCCCCGGCAGCATCTCAAATTCCATTTCCTACTAAATGAACTATAAATTTTTAATCTGGTTTTATAGGCATCATTCACTATCATTTCCACAGCAGTTCCTGCCATCACCACCAAAGCCAGGGCTGTTCCTGCCTGGCAGTTGGTAGGAAATGCACTGAACACTTTTGTATAATCGACGTTTTCCTGAGGGCTCCGGGCGGCACAGACACGGCTCAGTTTATTTAGTTTATTTGGCATCTCTTTGGGTTTTACTGCAGTTGTAAATCGCACACGCTCTTTATTTTTGTGTTAAAGAAACAGTTTAAATACCAAGTTTGTAAATCAAGCACAGTTCATTAAGCACCAAAGACTCCCACTGACTCAGATGCAGATTTTGTACTAATGTTAGAAATGCTTGGAAACCCACTGTTTCCCAGACCTTCTCCTGAATTTCTCCCTAGATTCCCAAAGCAGTACCTTGCATTCAGCCCATTCTGCAAAACTCAGCTGCTGGCCCTGCAATCCAGAGCAGGTCACATTTTTACTGAGCTTTCCCTTGATAAATAAGTGATTTCTTAAAACTGGAATGCTGAGCCACGGAACTTTCAGTACTTGAGGTTTCTTCCACTCAGGTATTTGTGGAACTGCAAAAGCACTGGGAGCTAAAATGCTTTCAGCTGTATGGTGAAGTAGACACTCAACTGCATAACAAAAAGCCAATGCAAATAGCAAATATCTCGTATTTTAAAGAGCACAGAACACCCCCACCAACTCCCACATCAGGTGCTGATGATTTATTAAACTAATTTTCAGAAGCACCAAGTGCCTTCTTGCAGCTCCTGTTGGCTCTGCTGGGGAACACAAACACTAATGAGCATGGAAAATGAACAATATCTGTGTGCACGTCTGTGTGTGCATGAAGGAGGAATTCCACATCCCCTTTAGAGTAGGGCACATTTTGCCAAAAGACCTTAATTAAAAAAGTAAATCTCATATTACAGATACCTTCATGTGTGACATTCTCAGAAGACAAAAAAAATCTGCAACTTATGAAGGAGGAACTTAATTTTTAATGTGATCCTTTTGAACCCCAGCTTCAGGAAATCTTTAATTTTTAGAAGTTTGTATTGATTAAGATGCATTGGTCTTTTATTGCAGTGAGTACCAGCCCAAATTCCTGGAGTGTATCCCAAGAGTATTGGCCAAACAAGCAGTGATGAACCTGAGGGAAGGGATGCTCTGACAGCAGCACAGCAACAAGAAAATAAAATGCAGTGCAAGGACAGCTGAAGGGAGAAAAAATAAAACCCCACTTTTCTCCTCTTTTATTTTAGAGCTACTTGAAAATAAACTTTTATTAGAGGAGCCATTTCTGGACTGTTATGTCACCGAAGTGACTTGATTTAGACACAGAGCTCCTTGTGAGGAGCCTGCAGGAGCTGGCTCTGTTCTGCTGCAGGAGCTGTCTCCTCGTTTGACCCCAGGCTTTGCTGCTGCCAAACACAAAGCACTGGGAACCACTTTGATTTGATTTGAGCTTGTAAGATCAGTAAACAGCTGTACCTTCTCACAGAAGAGCAAAGGATTAGTCTGGAATGGGAGAACAGAACATTTTCTACCCCTCTCTTCTATAATGCACTTCCAGCAAATTAAAAAAAAAAAGTGTTTTTACTTCTCTTAATTTTACCTCTGTGTGGGCAGGTTTCTAAATAAAACATGTTAAATATAAACCCATTTGTGTTTGACCAAAATCTTTCATATTATTTATGGAGAGACCCCTTTGTTCAGGAATATTGAACAAAGTCTGTTGATTGCAGAGTTCTTTTTATTTTCCTGAATGGTCCAATCATGCTCTTGGCACATGAAGAGACAAGTAGCAGATGTTAAACAAAACTCTGAGGGATTTATACATTTCCCCTAAAAGTTACAGCACTGCTTTTATTTCTACTGGGTTTGGGATTTTTTTCACTATTTTTCTATCTTTTTTTCGTTCTGCCTCTCTCAAAGTCAAAATACCAGGGTATTTTCACTCCTATTTGGTATTAAACCAGAGGATTGACTTCACTAAATCTCAAAATTGACAACTAAATTTTAGTAGAACAAGATCAACATGACAAAAATACCCTAAATACTTGAGAACAACTACAAAAATCAAAGTCTCTGGCTATTAAAGTTCTTATTTTCCTTTCTTAAGGGAAGTAAAAAGCTTTTTAATATAGTTTAAAGAAAGGAAATGCCATTAACATGCATTGAGGAATGGGACTTCAGGCTTCAGATTTAACAATACATCATCTCTGCTCATAACTAGGTCAGTCTGTAGGTACTAAAACAGACCTTGGGAATAAAAGTGAATTTTGAAGGATTTCACAAAGCTATTTATAAGAAGTGATACCCAGGTCCTCTTCCTGTTGATAGGATTGTAGGACTCAAATTATCTTTAATTAAATGCAAATAATTTTCGCAGGAAGGAAACAGTAATTTGAGATAACCCCAAATTTCAAATTATTCTAGGGGCAAAAATATTCTAGAAAAAAACTGTGACAAAGAAACCAAGAGCCTTCTCCACAGACATTCCATGTGTTTATGTATGGCCTATATAACATAGGTTTTCTATATATTCTTATGCCCGTCTGTTCCCAACTCCCTCAAACCTCATCACTGCAGTCAGGTTGGTTTTTATCCTATTTTTGGACAGGGTATATCAGAATTTTTATACATCTCTATTTGTACAAACCCACTAAAAGGAACCATTCTCTGGTGCCCACTGGAATCTCAGTCCAATCAATCATAATTTGCTCTCCAGACCAAGAAATCAGACTCTGCAACCACATCTGCCTGGGATTTTCCAGGCCACTTTTCCCTCTGGAATGACCATAGTCCATCTGGAAGATGGAGGAAAAAGCTTTTTATTCCTTTTCACTTATTTTTCCCCAATCTCTGGCAACACAAAGAAGAAGAACATTGACCCCACGGACTGCTAGTCTGTGATTTACAATTCACATCACTGTAATTAGACATGAAATGCAAAATTTAATGATAACAAAGCAATTAGGTGGATAGGAGAAAAGGCCATTTGCAGGCCAAAGATGGATCATTTCTCATCTTACTATAACTTTTATAAAAAAGAACAAAGACCTTCAGATTCAGAAAATGCCTTTTTAAGAGGGGTTACATAGAAATCACTTTAACAAATTATACTGCTTCTATTAAGTTTAGATTTGAGACTTTTTTATAAACTCTTTGTAATTAATGTCCCTGAAGTTAATAATTTGCTACTATTCTACCAGTTCTTCAGTGCCAATAGGGTCTAGCCTAAATAACTGTAATAACCAGCTTTCAAAAAACTCCAAGTTTTGGGTTTTTCTTTCTCTTTTTGTTTCCTTTTCTAAAAAAAAAGAAAGAAAAGTAGCCAAAGCTATGCAGACATTCCTTACAACTATTTTTGCAGAGGCTTTTATCTCCTTTCTGGTCCGTTCTCTGCTGGTCTGATGCTCCTGTTGCCATAGAAACAGACCTGAAGGTGCTTTGGTACAGATTACAATGGTTTTCCCAACACTGAGACAATCCTTTCATGCCTCAGTTCAGCAGGTACCCTTCCCATAGGGACAGAAAGGAAAAGGAATAAATCAATCTCTGACTCTTCTGTCTATTAAGTTCTCATTACCAGAATTTATGATATGCTTCTGCCTTTAGTTTATGAGCTCAGCCAATGTTCACTGGTACTTTAAGGACTGAGGTTCATTAATTACACAGGCCATGCTACAGTTAGTTCTTTGAAAGGGGACAGCAAAAATCTAATTATGAAGGGAACCATGACTGGCATCCTGTTACCTTCAACAGAAGCATCAGGACTTGGGTTTTCAGCACAGGCAATAAAACATTGCTTTAAAATCTGTTTGCATCAAGTTTCATTGGGCTGCTAAAAAAATCAGATCAATTGTAAAATGAGAGAATATTTCATGCCAAGGATAACACTTAAAACATGTTCCCTGAGATCACTGATTACTTCAAGACAAACCCAATCCTTTCCACAGGCTGAAGAAAAATCTGTGAGCAATTTGGATCCCTTTGGAGTATTACCCAATAACAGACAGAGAAAATCAGAAAATACAAGAGCCCAAGAATGAAAGCAGATTGTTCCTGTCCCTGCAGAGCTCCTCAGATGCCTTCCCAGCAGCAGCTGGATAAATGGAGCTCCAGGGGATGGTGGCTGGAGCTGCTCCCTTCCCAGCCAGGTGTCCCCACCTCACCTCCTTGCTTTTCCTCTCTTCCATCGCTCTCCTCCAGGCTCAGAGCACCTCCATAGGAGAGCCTCGCTCTGTCCTACAAGAACAGGTTGTTCTTTCCTCCCCACCCCCAGAGGAGCTCCACAGAGCTCTGATTTACACCAAGGAGCTGAGGCCACATCACTTCAGCTGAGCAGAGATCAGCAAACTTCTCCCAGCCCCCCAAGGACAGAGCCCCAGCAATTCCCAGAGATGAGGACACTCTCTGGTGACACATTAAAATCACTTGTAGCATATGGGATCTACAGAGCTTTTCAGAATTAGCCCACTTGTTTTATTCCAAATTAAGATTTAATCTAATTTTGGTGCAAGAACTGCCACCTCAACAAACAGAAAGTGCTAAAAATTACCAGCATTCTGCAAGGCTCTCTCAGTGGTCTGTCTGTGTCTCTTCCAGCTACTGAGTTCAGTGTGCCATAATCACTATTTTTTACTTTAAAACCCACATAGTTGTGGGGGTGGAACCTGATAGAAATGTCTATGCTGTATTTTACACATGATACCTCATATAAAAAACCAGATTATTAGTAATTCTTAGGCATTCTTCCCCTCTAAACCCAAATATCAGAACATTTACACAGAGTTTAAAGACTGACACAACACACTTTCACCAAGAGGAAGCACAAGCTGATTAGGAAATAATAAAACTCAACTCAAATTGCACAAAACTCAATATACTCTTAACAATTGGAAAATAAGTACTGTTAGAATTAGGCCAACTTCAATTTGGGGAGTTAGAAAGAGTTTTGATGTTGAAAATCAGCACCCAGGAGTTGCTGCAGCTCCTGTAGTTACTGCCACCAAAACTGCACCCTATCCACAAGATTTCTTTTTACTACTGGGAATAACTCAGCTGAGAGTTCTCCTTTTATAGTACCACAGCCTAATTGTTCTGCAGTGCTAACTTGTGAAAATCAGGGATATTTTTAGGTTCATCATTTATATACATTTCCTAACTGTCTCAGCAGAACTCTGCTCAATCATTAACTCTTACCAGCATCACCTTTAGCACACAATATATTGCACAGGAAATGGCTAGAAAGAAAAACATAAAGCCTAACTTTAATGTTACAGCTATTCAGCATTTGCACTGCCCTGGATTGGGAAAATAAAAAAATATATTCTTTATAAATAAAAAGCTATGAACCTTCAAATCTCAGAGGCTGTAACAAAAATCCAAACTGCACTGCCAGTGTCTCAGGCACAAACTCCACGAACTGAAAGCCTGAAGGGATGCAGTGGAAGATGGGAGCAAATGTTCCTTTGGTCACACACTGTGCAGGCAGCCACCCACCCACCAGGGATTTCCTACCCCTGGGGTGTTCAAGGAGTCACACAGTTCTGTTCAACACTGCAGGGAAAATTTTTCCAAGCAGATGGACACAGAGCCAGTTTGGAGACTGGGTTGCAGTAAAAAGGTGGGAATTACCAGCAGTTATAAAAGTTCATGAAGCTGTTCCTTTGTAATTTAATCCTAGTTTTGCTGAGGATCATTCACTGTAGCTAAAAGCCATTTCAGCTGTAATAAAAGGAGCCTGTGCTTTAATTTAGGAGTAGAAGGTACCAATGTTTTCTCGGGGGATGATTAATTCAAACACACTGCAGCACAAGAACTGCTTTCAAGTAACCTGGGAAGCTGCTTGCAGCTACTCAAAAGAAGGCATTTTGGAGAGCAGTGTCCCAAGCTCTCTGTACAGGCAGGGCTGGGTAATTCCAGGAACCCCTGGGACCAGGAATCTCCTCCCAGTGCTCCACAGAGCCCTCCTGGGCAGGCTTCCTTCTCTAATTTCTCTGTCTTCCATTAACAGGAATCTTGGCTCAGGACTGCTGTGTTCAAATTGGAATTTCATTGTCAATATAACCACCCTTTGTAATGAGCCACTATCACACAGCACCACTGAAAAAACAATTAGAACATCAGAAAAACAAGCAACTTTCCCCTACAATTAAATTTTGGGTCTTTGAGGTCAAAACCATAAGCATGGGACCTTTATTTCTCCACAAAATACTTCAGATACTCTGCAGAGGTTCAAAAGTCAGGGTAACAACAAGAAATAAAATGCCTGCTTTTGTAAGAAAAATTATCTTGCTGTCCTGTAAATTTTTTTTTAATTATGATAAATAACATGAAGAATAAAAATGTTCAGCTCCTTCACAATTACTTACTTCATTGACTGTAGTGTGTTATTTTGTTACCTAGGACTTGCTTTTGGGGAAATGGGAGTGACACAGCAAGGAATATCATATTTTGACAAAAGTATGTTTGTATTGTAATTGTTTTCTATTAAGAATATTACCTACTGCCTCCATTTAATAATGTGAATTGCAAACAAAGTCTATGTGATTAATAATTATCATAATTAGAAACCACAGACATACAAACACACTGAGTTGTTTCTTCAATCTGTAAATAGAGGGGGCTTTATAATTTTCTCCACTTAGGGTATGCAATGAAAAATTGCATCAGAGCTGTTTAAGAATCACTCCCAAAAATTCCTACAGGCTTCTTTTTAAAGGAACATTTTTGTTAATCTAGCAAGCAGTGAACTGCTTCTAACCAGTTCTCCCTGCATTTCTGTATCTTTTGTGATGAAGCAAGAAGGTTTTCATCTTAATTAAAAAGAAAATATTTCTGGGACAAGACTGCCTATTATTCAAAATTCAGATGAGAAATAACAAAAATCTCCAAACCTTAGTGGCATGTGGTTGGCCTTGATGATCTTTAAGATCCTTTCCAATCTAAGTGATTCTATGATTCTATAACATTTTATCAATAATATAATATTATCAATAATATTAATATAATCAATAATATAAAATATTGTAATAATTATAGTGACAATATTAATATATTATCTATTTAATATAATAATATTTTATCTGCTACAATATTTTATCAAATTATGTTTGTTGTTGCTCCAGTCTCAAGATGTCCAACACTTATAACAGTTGTTTTTCATTGTAAAAATAACTAAAGAGTTAAAAGCAAATCAGACAAGCCCTGCTGCTGCATTTCTTTATCCCTGGAAAAACGACTGCAAAGCCTTCTGATTAAAATCCCTTTTTAAGTAGTTCTACAGTCAATCTTAATACTGTGCTTCCAGTTACTGCCTTTTCTTCTCCTGAGTTTGGGTTGGATTTTTTAATTCCCTATGCCAGTCAAGTAACTCTCTTTTTCCACTCCCAAACCAGCCTCCTACATGTAAATATGATCTAGAAACATGATTAAATACCAGTGAGAGAAATCAAATGGAAAAATGAAAAAAAAAAAAAAAAAAGAGAAAAATATTTCAGCATTTTCTGGAACTGAACAGAAAAAGAAATCTGGTCAAGACACCTAAACCCTCTGGGGCAGACCAATAATATTAATTTATTCTGTCTTAGCACAGAGGTGGTTCTTCAGACCATTTCTCTCCGAGCCCCAGGACCAAGTGAGCAGTGTGACAGTGCAGGAAATGTGGGCACCAGCCCTGCCTCGAGCCTCAGGGCAGCCCAACCCACTGCTGCCACTCGCCTACAGCAGCATTTATGAATTGGAGTTTCCCACTGCTCCCCCAGCACATAAATTTTTAAGGGTCAATCTTTCTCCTCCCAGCTCTAGAATCTCAGAAACCATAAAATGACAATCACAGGGGAGCCTCCCAGGGCTCCTGTCCCATCTCCCCACAGAGGACTCAGGGAAGATCTACAGCACTATGGAGAGGAGGGAACTCCAATAAAAAATCTCAATTTCTTCTACTGGTGGCCCCTTGCAGCAGTTACCCCTCACCCCCCCCAAAATCTGCACTGCTATGGAATTATTTCTCCCTTGCCACAAGCTGCCCTTAAGAGACTGGGCACAGCTTAAGAGACAAAAAAAATATTCAAAGATCTTGCTTTAAAGACCTTCAACACTTCAGTTCTTTTCCAGATTCCAAATGAAAAGCTGCAGAACTCTACACAAAACATTTCCCTGAAAACCAGGATAATAATTGCTAATATATCCCTGCCTTTGTGTTGGGGTGCACAGCTGGCCAGCAGTGAGTTCATGACACACTAAAAGTCCTGCTTCAGTTTCTTCTGCACCAGTGTTTTCATCATCTGTTCACGTGGATTTTTTTTAATATATTTTATATTATTTTTTCTTCCCCTTGTGAGTGATTTTTTTAAAAAATAAATCGTGTCTTAACACATATAAAAAATCTGAAATGTACTCTAGAGTTGCATTATCCCAACATCCAACCCACTGGTGAAAATACCCAGCTCCTGCAGCATCCCACGGAACCTCACAGTTGTTCAAACTCACACTGAGCTTTCAAATGTGCTTAAGATAATAAAGCTCCCAAATAATTTCAGTATTAAGAGGATAATTAACTTGAAAATTGAATTATGTCCCCTTTGACATCCCTGGGTTCAGTTACCCTGCAATGATGAGAGGGCTTTGCTGTTCCATTTTATGTAAGCACACATCTGGATCTTCCAATTCATTCTTTCCTAGGTTCTTAAAGGCTAAAAACTCACCAAGTACAGTCAGATTTGACATCCTTTCACTGTTCAGTCACTTGTTTGTGTTTAAATTTTTTTCATTTTTTAATTTATATTTATTTTGCTCATAATTTGCTCCCATTTTGGATTCTCTGTTATTATAATCTGAAAGGGAAATAGTGCTAATCCAGAGGCCACAATCTCTGAGTTCTTGTGCACTCAAAGTCTTATAAACTCATACTGAAAAAAATAATACCATCAAACACTGTTTTAAATTAATGCTTGGGTTTTTTTAAATTATATCTTTCATGTAATGAGGAACATTTAAATATATAACAAAGACACAGCCTGCTCACTGAATTCCATTAACACAGAAAACAAGTATTTAACTCAATTTCCAAGAAACTTGACTCGTTATCCCTTAATACTGAACATAACAAAGCTCATTATAGCAGCACTCAAATTTTGAGCTGCTCTTACATTTTTACACCAATTTACCCAAGTTTTAAGTATTTCATCAATGACCTAAAACAGTTTTAGGAACACCAAGCACCTTCAAACCCAAGCACCTGAACTGGAGCTGATGCTCCCTGGGACTCTGTGGGCACCAGCAGCAGGAGCAGTTTATTTCCACTCAACAGCATCACCATGAAGAGCTGGCCATGAAAAAAAGGTGAATAATTTCAGTTCAAACTCCTGAGTGCCATTAGACAGAGCAGGAAAACAACTTCCTGAGCTGCTTTTTGCTAAGGCACCAAAGCTCACACCCTGCCAAGTACTCAGGAAATGTAAATTTTTTTGATTGTGTGGCTTGTTGTTTCACTGACAGAGGCTATTGCTCCCTGGACACCATCACTGCAATGCCACTCAAGGATGACCACTTTATTCCCAAGTATTATTTTCCTTTTGGCACAAGCTCAGACCTTTCAACCTCACATTTCAGCTACTCTGAGTAAGAGGCTCATTTTAATTGTTCCTCTTTTACACTCACCTTCATTAAGGCATTATTTTGCAAGGACTGCCTCATTTATATTAAAAGTACAAGGCACCATAATTTAACATCATTCTGATACACAATAATCATTATTATGTAATTATTATAATTATTGCTCTGGAAAATTAATTTTATTAATGACAGTATTACTCTTACAATTAATGGAAAGGTTACACTGGAGCATTTGAGTACACAAATTAATTGTGCACCTGCACAAAGTAATTTAGAAAAGGATGTTTTAATATTTAAAGATCTGCTAAATGTTATGATAAGCTTTATAGCACGCTACATTTCAGAACAAAGCTTGTAGCAATTGGGACAGGAATAAGTTGCTAAATTGTAAAAGGGTTGAAATTATAGTCCAACATTTCAGTAAATTAAAGTATAATATTTTACAATCCTCTTTGTGTAATAGTACCCACTAATGTATCATGATTTTAATAAAACATATTTATTTCCTGATTACTTTTAATCTTCAAAGTGTTTTTGAGCTATTGCTGCTGTGTAAATACTGAAAATGATCATTTGGTTACCCAAATACAGAAATGAGGCATTAGGCTGATTTATTTAATCACCAAGGCGAAAAAGCCAAATCATGAAATGCAGGCAGCAATATTAAAGACCATTAACAACCTGTCACAGATTCTGTCACCATCAAAGATGCTCAATAAAATTAAATGGCCTTGCATAGAAATGTGAGTTCTCATTTCTGAACTTCAGGTGAGCAGCCCCAAAGAACCATCTTATAAAAAAAACTAATAATCAAAAACATCTTTAAGGCCAAGCCATTCATTACAGACACAGCAGAGCTTTCATGAGTGCCACCACTAAGACTGCCAGTCAGGAGTGTCTGCCATTAATGTCCCACATCACAGCTGAGCCCTAAGCCAGAGCTAAAACTCAATTTGGGATATTCTCCTTGTGGTTCTAAGACTGACCAAAGCAAATCAGCAAGGTACTGCTGGTAGGTATGAACTGTATTTAGAGAATGAGGAATTAAGCAGATAATCTTTAATTGTTCTGACTTTTGCTTAAATTGTGGCCCCTTTGGGCTCAAGGAGGGGGGCAGTTGCCATCAACAACCTCCAGACAGACCAAGGATGAGAACATCACTCAGACAGGGCTGACCTGGTTTCAGCCTCTCTGTACCTCAAGGCACTTCAAATACCCAACTCCCAAATTCCAAAAGTCTGCTTTAACTGTTAAACTACGTGTACAGAGCCAACTGCCCCACTGCAAAGCTTAAATAAATCAGGAAATTTCAAAAAACAAAAGTATGAAGAATAGTTTTAGTTTCTTGCTCTTGCCTAATGATTAATAGTAAAGCCTCTATCAGCTGAACAAGAGACAGGTTAAATACACTCCTAACTTAAGCATTTTTCTTCTGTGCCTAAATACAGATTGCCTAAAATGTTTAAAAATTGAAGTTTAAAAATTCTTCTCAGTACATCAACATTTCCCCATATTTAAACTTAAAAATGAGAGAACTTCATAATATCTGAAATTTTCCAAGACCCCTTGTAGCTTCTGCCCATATATTGCTCACTGACCTCCTGGCTGGCATATTGAAACAATTAATGAGAAGCTCATTAAAACCTAGCAAGAAAATTCTTCTGGTGCATTTTATCAGAGGAGATAATAGCCTACAATCTAGAGCATGAATATGTTATAAGAAACAAAACAGAGCCATTCAGACAAAGAACACTTGGAATGTATTGTTCCCATAAGCAGATGTTAAATTACTTCACTGTAAAGTGGGATTTATAAAACCCAAAGAAATGTTATTTTTATGTGAACAAATGAGATCAGTTTATAATTTCAGCAGGGTGACACAAAGATCCTGCACATGTGTCTCACCATGCAGGCAGATGTGTTGAGAGGGAAAACTGGTTGTTGATCAAAAATTCTTCCTGTCTACAGAAGTACTGACAGAACAGGATAAAATGGGAGTATCCAGACTGCTAGACTAGCTCAAACATGAAAATAAAATAAAAACCCAGTAAGCCAGCTGGCTCAAGATTAAATTGTCATTTAACTGGAGCTACAGATCCTTGTGTGCAGTGAGACAAGGACCAGAGACAGCTCCAAAGATACACTTTGAGATAAGATAGATACAAAGCAAGCTTAGAGAAAGCTTCAACCTGTCTGGGAATTGTTAACATCAAATACATCCAACATAAAGCAAAGAAGATAAAATGCTGATTCATGGTTGGGTAAAAGCCTCAGGGTTGTCACGTTCCAAGGATATTGTTCTTGGTCACACACTCAGTCTTACTTTTGTGACCAAAACCAGATCTCCCAGTCCATAAACATTCACTTCACAACTGTTAAAACCCACTTGGACTCAATTATCTGTCATGAAGAACCCACTGATCCTGTTTGTAGCCATCCTCACAGGTGTAACAGCATAAAACTGTGTAAAGCCAAGTCTTAAATGTCAATGTACTCACATCAGTGTCGGGTCCCTTGTCAGCCCCAGGACAGGAGAAGGTAACGAACTCATGGCATCTCTTGTGAACCACAAAACAGCAAACTGGCAAAAAAAGGGGAAACAAAAGTTAGGATGGTTGGTGGTGGTGTTTTGTTTGCTTTTTTATTTTGTAACAAATATCAAATAAAACTTAAATATTTCACCTGTAAGTCAATGAAAGAAAGCTGAGCTGCATGTTCAATAGACACAAAACATCCAGCAAACACTGATTCAAGAGGAGATAAGCATTCACTCTTAAAAACCAAGAGCCTCTACACAACAATAAATCTTTAATGCTGAAGACATCCCACAGTGCTCAAATACAGTGTGGGATGAGCAGTTCTACAAATCCACATTTCCTGAATAGAAATCCTGTCCCAGGAATGGTCAGTGTGCATCCAGCCAGAGCAGGAGGCTGGAGTGAGGAATGTGAAGCTGGAATGAAACCCATCCTTGGGTGTGGGATTTGCTCCTCTGCATGCCTTGGGGAAGGTCTCTATGAAGATCCAAAGTCTTTCTCAGTTAATTACTTCTGTAAGGAACTACAGCTGAGTGAAGCCTGTTGTAGAGAACAAAGTGTTCTCATGGCACAGAATGGCAGCAGATAATGGGAAAAGAAAATTAGCTCCTGATTGCAATATGAATCCCATTTAAAATTTATGAATGATCTGAAAGAACCTTTTCTTTCTGACACAAGAAAGCTCCTGCCATGGGTTCAGGGCCACAGGTTGTCCTGCAGCATAGGACACACAGGTCCCTCCAAACCACACAAAAAGAACAATTTGCTTGAGAGTGCTTATTTGAGGAGTCAGTATTTCAGCTTTTCACCCTCACTACAGGTTCTTTCATAATATTAAACTTAGTTCAGATATTTTGAAATTGGTCCACATTTCAATGAAACAGACAATCATGATCTGAGATTGAAAAAATCTTGTAATAAGCACCGTGCCATCAAGTAGTGAGTCAGGAGACTATAATGAAACAATTTGAAGGTAATTCACAGTTTATTTAAAGGTAATGCATTCTCTGTATACCTGAAATTTCCAACACATAAAAATTCACTATTTCCCAAACCTAAAGAATAAAATAGATTTGAATTGCTTAACAACTGCGAACACTGAATTTCCTTAACTTCAGGGGAAACGGTATTAAATTATCTAAATTGTTCTCAGAGCTCATTGCATGAGGCAACTTTAACACATCTTTCCCATTTAAAACACATATGAATTTATTTAATAAATAAATAGTGAAGAAAGCTGTGACCAGGTGCACCTGCAGGTCACTGCAGACACAGCCATGATCCCACTGATGCCAGGCTGACCTCATTCCCATCCCTAAGTCTGCCTTTAAAGAAGACTAATCACCCTTCTCTCTCTCCCCAGCTATTTTTTATTAGTGTCCCATGCAGAAATTGTCCTGTTTCTGACATGCCATATGTTTATTCTTTGGGCAAACGGAATAAAGTGGGTTTTGCTCCACTGAGTCCAGATTAACTCTGCTGACTCCACCTGAGCCAGAGCTGTGGCTCAGTGTCTGCTGCCCACTTGGTTGTCCAGTTTGCTAATCAACCTAAATCCCAGTGAATCCTGCAATTATCATTTTGATGGTTTGTTTTCTACTGACTGAAAGATCAGTAAGTGGCAATTACCATTAATATTACTTGCAGCTGAGTCATATTTTACTTTCAGATTATATTTTTGGTTCCAAATCTTCCAGTCTCGAGGACAAGAGACTGATTTGTGTCTTCAGGAATATATCTCATGAAAAAAAAAAAAATCATCTTAGTATATACCCTTCAGAAAATAAAGAAGTTTACTAATTAATTCTGTAAAACTTGCAAAATATAATGTGATAATCTATGCAAAAGATGTGAGAAATATTATGGGAATATCTAGAAAATTTATAGACTGAGCTGCTTCACCAATGCCATTCCAATGAGGACCTGGAGCAGCTGCTCCAAACTCTGCTTTTATTCAGCAATGTGTGTAAGGCAAACTGCATATTTGGGCATCTGTTTTGGGTAGGATTTATGAAACACCACAGTCACATCCTATCTCTGAGCTGACAGCCTCTCACAGCGTGTGAAGGAATTCACTCAGCCACAGACAATGCCAACCTTGTTTTTAATACAATTTAAGCATCGAGATAAAGACATGGGAAGAGGAGTGCCACTGTTTGCTCCAGTCTGTGAACTTGAGCTGTGAACTTGCCTGGAAAGGATGCTCATCACATTGGAAATCACAATTCAGCTGCCAGAGTAAGCAAACCAGGGAGGATTTGTCCTTTTGGACTGGGGCTACACCTCAAAACTACGTGCTCATGCTTTGGTTATCAGTGATGACTTCTGAACTCTTAACACTGAACTTGTGTCCAGCCTCACAACAGACTGACTGATGTGGGCAACTCAACGTGGGCAGCCTTGGTTCTTTTGCCTTTATTTCCCATTTGTAATGGGTGACATTTCCAAAGAGCCTGGTTCCTTAAGAGGGGATCTGGAAGCACCAGACTTGTCTCACCTTTTGAGATACTCAAATGAGAACCAAATGTTTCAACACAGAAATAAGCAACACAACAAGCAGCTCTCATGCATCATAAATCTAAAGGGAAAAGTACAAGTATGAACTGAAATCCATCTGACAGCCATCATTTCCATACATATAATTTAACATCCAAATTTTCATGCTGAAATCCAGACGTTAGAGTGCATTTTAGCATTTGGTTTTAGTGTTTTCTTTATTTCCCAAAGCAACATGGATATGGAGAACTCATGTAAAAAATCACTTAGTTCAGCTAAGTGCAAACAAAGTGTCATCTGCTTAAAATAACATTTTTTTGGTTTTTTTTTTTAGGAATAGAGATGAAAAATAACCTCTCACTTGTTACTTGTTTTGAAAAGATTTTAAGAGCTTCACATCACTTATTGCAGCTGTTAAAAAGTCGCATTATGTTCACCACCTTCATGTAATGAAAGTTGTATTACACTACTTTGCAGAGGCTGCCAGGAAATTTGTTCCTTTACATTTTACCATGAGCTGAAGTGAGCTGGCACACATTATGCAGAGCAGCTCGAGAGCAAAGTGGCATCTTGAGGCTGACAGCTAAAATTAAAAAGAAAATTATTGAGGTATTTTCATGTTTTGACAGCATGATTTTGATCTGTGGTGTATATATAGAATATGGCTGTGAGTTTCCATCCTCTCCAGCTCTGGACTTGCTGGAGCCAAAGGCTCTCTGCAGCCCAGGGAGGGGAACAGGGAGGGATGGAGAGAACAAAACAGGCCTTGTGTTGCAAAACCAGACTAACTGCTTTGCCCTCTGCTGGCATGTGGCATCTCCCAGGCTGCTCCTTGCCCTCTGCCCTCCCAGAGAGCAGAAAATGCCAGTTGGGCAGCACAAAACCAAGGAAGAACCTGGTGAGGAGCACTCAGAGCATTCTCAGAGCAAACAAGCTGCAGATGCTCAACACAGTTTGTGGCATTTATGGCATGTAATGGAGGGTAATTCATTCCACCCAACACTGTTCTGTCCAGGCACAGTGCTGAGAAAAACATGGTGTAATTAATAGTGCATACATATATATGTAGATATATAGTTGTCAGAGTTACAAGGCTCCACTGTAAATTTCCAGCTTTATTCCAAATTATGTGAAGTGAAAAGATCATTATGTTATATGGTTGGGTGAGAGTTATCTGCTAAAAAACACTGCTAACTAATGGCTTTCATATATGACACAGATGGATGAGACCAAAGTGAAGTACTGCAATCATAAATAACAGAAATAGAAGCAATCTTCTCTATTAGATGATCTATAAAGAAGAAAAGCCATTGCTGAGCCCACACATCCCTCAGCCATACATCTGAAGAGCTCCACAACCACAAACATTCCAAAGAACAAGGGGTAAAAAATACCAAGACAAAAGTCACATGCTTTCCAATTGAGAATTATTCGAAAAGGTCAACAGATTTTTTTTTTTTAATCACTTGTAAACTCCCACTTTTGGAAGAAAAAGAGCAGAGTAGATGAGCATTTCCATTAAATACAAATAGCTCTACTACACCACAGTATTTATTTATTCAGTAAAACAAATTTAGCTGCAAACCTAAAGGGTGGAGAGAATATATTCGCCAGAAAGTCCAACTGAACTGCCAGTTGTCATCTACAGAGAAATCAGGGAGGCTTTTTCAAGTCATCTCTGAATCGTTTTTTTAATCATAGAATCAGATTTTTAACTAAGGCTGGAAGAGAGCACCAAGACCATCATTGGAACAAACACCACCACATCCACTGAACCATGCTGCAAAGTGCCCATGGTCAAGACTCTTCTCCCAACTCAAATGATGAATTCATAACATTTAAACCAGCGTAAAAATCACACATCTTCCCATCTAAACCAACCCCAAAGCTGTGGCTCCACTGACACAGCATTACTGGGTGCCCCATAACAACAGGCCCATAACATCCAGGTTTCAAGTATTGATCCTTCCAAAGGGAGCAGCACTGGAGGTCTCGTGGGCAGCAACAGGGAAATAACTCTGTGCACATTCAGTATTTGTTGCTGGGCTCCTGCTTCGGGGCTTTTAAATAAGAATTGATGATGAAGTGCACTAAGGAGTTACCACAGAAGTACAATAAGCACAAAATCCTCTCTGGGTTAATCTCAGAGGGCTCTGGAGGACTTTAGGGTCTCTGCAGGAGTGTGGAGCAGGGAGTCATTGCTGCTGTTTCAAACACTTTGCATTCTCACTGAGGCCACAGGATTTCCCCCAGGGGCCCATATCAGTGGCTGGCCTCTGTTATCTGCACAACACCAAGCAATGAATGAATGAATGTGGCATGTGTTAGATCATCCTTGGATTAAATATAGCAATTACAATAAATAGAGTAGTAATAGGAAATAGGGTAGTACTTCAAAACAGACAAATCAATTCAAGCCCCACTACATTTGTTGTTTAAATAAGTACTGTTTAAATAAGTTTACTAGGAATAGATAAACAAGAAGAGTAGCAATTAAGATACGGGATGTAGCAATATTTGTCTTTCTGCTCTTCTGAACATATTATAACTTGTGAAAATATAATGCAAATCCCTTTCACATTAAATATAAACATAAAAATATAGAAGGCTATAGATTATAAAGCAAACACAAGTCACAAGCAGCCCCACCTTTGACTGCTATTGACATACTGAATCCACTGAGAATTTTAAAAAATTCAATTACCCTACCTTTTCCAACATATATAATTTATAACACACCAGCTTGCTTTTGTGCCAGCGTTTCACCCCATGGAGCAGGAAGTGCTGTCTCAGGAGAGTAGCCAGGCTAACACTTAAAACTGCTATTTGCAATCCTTCCACTGGCATTTCCCACTCCTTTCTGACTAAACCAGCCTGAGCCGAGCGAGACTCAGTCTGTTCCAGGCTAAGAGTTAATAAGAAAAACAACTGTCTCTGCCCATCACCTTCACCTGTTTCTAAGCTTAGAGCTCTTTTGTAAGCCCAGGAGGTCACACAGCACCTTCACAGCACTAATCTGTGTAGTGCTACACATTCCCTGGCTCATGGGTTATCTCCATTTTTGTTGTGGGTTCTCCAAAACCCAAGCTACCTTCTCAAAAACCTACCCTGGAGCCAAGGTATAGAAATATATTAAATCAATATTGATAAATTAGGGCTGATTCCACCTTCTAAAGCTCCAAGTCTACCTGCTAACAATTGTTCTGCCTAATCTCAAACTCATACCTCTGACCTTGCTGCAGATTTTCTGTTTGGTGAAGTTCAATTAGACTAAGAAAACTTGGGTGGAGGACAGAAATAAAACCACTGTAAACTCTGCTGTTTAATATTTTTTTTTTTTAATTTAAGAGAAAGTAACAGTTAACTGCAACAATATCTTATTTGTGTGAAAGGATTACAGGGATTGTCTGGACAGTCTAAACTGCCTAGGTCATTAACTCCTTTGCACTAAGTAGAAAACAGATGGGTATCTCTGGTAAGCTGGCTTTGCAAGATCTACCACAGTGTGCAAATACAGGCTGTGTGCCTGGCAGTGAATGCATATGCATTTACATTTAACCAAACAACTTCTGCAGGCCTGGAACCACCATGGGGTAAAATTATAAATACATACCTGCACATTTTAAATTATAAATTTGTACCTAACACATTTTTAAAACTGTTTGGATTTGGTAAAATAGCTGAATATATTCAGATCTGTCTGAATACTATATGCAGGTACATATTATACCCAGTTGGTCATTTCTGCCTCCCATTACAGGAAAAAGAAGGTACACAATACACTTTAGTCTACTAAAACTGCAGCACAATATCTGCAAATCTGAGGAAGAGTTTCAAAATATTAAAAGTCTTAATGTAATATGAAATATTCAGCACTGTTTCAATCTACCTATTAATTATATACTTTGTGAGACAGAGATCACTGTTTCTATGTAGGGCCCTTGCTAAAAATTCACAAAACCATTAATCTCCCTCCTTTGAGTTGTCCCATTTTATAAATGAATAATAACCCAGAAATCATCTATCAAAAACGGTGCTGAAATAGCTATTTTGAGAACTTGTACCAACAAAAAAGGTGACCCACAATCAGACTCTTTCTATCACTTCTGCAGCTGAAGTCACTTCAGTTTGGGGACCTGCTGCTGTTCATGTGTTCTCTGCCAGCCACAAAGGCCCTCTGGGTGCTGCTCTCATCTGCTCTGGAGCTGAGCACAGGCACAGCACTGAGGAACAGCACAGCTCTTCCAATTAAAGAGCTAACACAATAGGAGAGCCCAGAACTGCTGCCTGTGGACACTGGGCAGTGGTTCTTCAGATTTTGCAGCTATTTCAGCAGTGACCCCAATTGCAGAAATGGGATGTCTTAAACAGGGCAGGTCCTTCAGTTTGATGCATCATCCAGCACAAAAAACCAAGGGAAAGGGAAGCAGGAGGAAGCAGCACAGGCTGTACATACTTTAAGGCTGTGTCAAATGATGGGATAAGAGATGAAACCACATCTCCAGAATGTGGCTGTTGGGTTGCATTTTTTTGTAATACAGCTGGAATTCTGGACACTGACAGAAAGCAAGAGCTTGTGGAAAATCACAGTGACTGACAGCCTCTACGACAAGACACAGTCTCACGAAGTCACATCATGCAACATGAATAAATGAGGTGCTCAGTGAGTAAATCCTCCCCACAACCAAGATCAAGTGCAATGGCTTTGCTCTTACAAGACCAGCCACTGTCCCGTGGCGCCTTCTCCCAGCTCTGCCCCCAGCCCCGAGCTCAGGACCAGCTCAGCAGACCCCAGCCCCAGGAGCTGCCATGGGCAGAGCTGCTCCTCGATGCCAACCAAGCTGAAAACAGCACTGTTCACTCAGGGGAAGTTGAATGCACAGAACACAAACATCTGAAGGACTTGTGTGACTTCTTAATCCTTCATCTCACGTTAAATCACCGGCACGGTCAATCGAACGCAGCTGAAGGAATGTCTGAACCCACTCACAGCTCCAAGCACGGAAAATTGATGGAATAAGGAGAGCACACTGGTACAGCTGGGAGGTTTTACCAGGAGTTCTTCAGCATCAGCCTTGTAGCCTGCTTTTCCCAGCATTTTACTTTGCAATTTAATGATACCGAGGTACTGATGGCTGTAAACCAAAACATTTCCTGCAAGTACGATTTGTAAGGACACCAATACAACAAGTGAAGTGCCAGAGCTGAATGCCAAGAGCTGAACATTAAAGTATTTGGGGATATTCTGAATTTAATTCCAGGCTTTCAGTTGTGTTTGAGAAACCCTATAACATGCTAACAAAATTAATGAATCTCCCTTGCCAGCAAACACAAGCCACACACTAATTCCATTAGTGCCAAATAATGTTTATTTTTCTTCAAGATGGCAAGAAGGGAGGCCAGGAGGACACTGAACAAGCTGTTTGAAATATGAACAGAGCCATACCCTGACTACTGAACTGCAAGAAATAAACTTCCTGCAATACCTGTTTGGACACAATCTTGACTGGAGATTTAGGTGAGGAGAGTTGAAAGGCTTCAAGGTGACAGATGATCACCAGATTACTTCATATGTGAAGTGATCCACTGGAAGGTGCAAAGGAGGGGGTGGGATGGTGTCAGAAGAAAGTGTCACACAGCAGCAACTCATGCTGGTCTATGGTAATGAGCCTCTCACCTCCTCTCCTCTCCAGGTTTTTGGATGATTACAGCCTCACAAAGCCAGCAGCCTCCTGCCATCCTTGCCCTGAGGCCTCCACGCGTTCCATTCCAAAAAAAACACACATTATTTTGATTTGTTTTGCCAGTAATTATTCTCTGCCTGTCTAAACCTACCAAAAGTGTCTCTAGAATAGAGAAAAGCATTTTAAAACAGAAAATTTCAAAAGACACGGCTGAAATTTTCAAAGAATATTGAGGAAAATTATCAAGTTCAGCTCCTTTTGCACATAAGGGTTACTAATAAAACCAACTAGTAATTCCTTCAGACACCTTTCTCAAAGAATTCAGGCTGGTTTCTTTAATCCTACCCACTGATTCTGTTTCAGCAGTACCATTATATAAAGAAATTGAAGAGGTTTCGTTAATTAAAGATTTTTCCAGTTCCTGTTTCTCTTCATTATTTCCATGTTACCCAACAGATGCCCAATATTTGTTGCAAGTCTTATCCAATTACATACTTCTTATTAAAGGGTCATCTGCTAGAAACTTCAATATCACTTTCCTGCTCTCATCAGTCAGTGCAAACATTTCATCTCAAAGAAACTGCAACTTCTCAGGAAGAAAAACAACATACACAAAAAAAAAATTAAACTCTACATTAGACTAATTACAGTTAGAAATTTGTTGCCAATGAAAGACAACAATGAGACAACACACACATTGGGAAACCAATCAAAGAATTAAAGAAGGAAGAAGGTTCACCCTCAGATTTCTTTTCCATAGTATGTTTGGTGGGTATATTATTTATTCATAACAAGCAGATTAATTTTGTAGGTTTGGTAGTTATCAAAATTACATGGCTGACTAAAAGACATAAGTTACAGTAATTCATTCCAGTAGCAGAAGTGGTATTTATAAGAAATACCTGTGGGCTCAGAGGTTGGCAGTACATAAATAACAAAATACGAAACCATGGAAACATGTCATTTAATTATGAACAAATTATTTATATTTGCCGTAAACCATTTAATGAAAAAAAAATTCCAAACAAAAAAGGAGTTGAGTTGGGAGGTTTGCAGCAAGAAAACCCTATGGCAACAGTCAGTGAAATTTTTCACCAGGTAGAACCCCAGAACCATAGACAGGTTTGGGTTGGAAGGGACTTTAAAATCATCTCATCCCACCCTGTACCAGGGGCAGGGACAGCTTCCACTACCCCAGTGCTCCAAGCCCCATCCAGCCTGGCCTTGGACACTGCCAGGGCTCCAGGGGCAGGCACAGCTGCTCTGGGCACCCTGTGCCAGGGCCTGCCCACCCTCCCAGGGAAGGATTTCCTTCCTAACCTTTAATTCAAACCTTTGATCAGTTTGAAGACATTCCCTCCTGTCCAGTCACTACAGTCTCTTGTGAATACTCTCTCCACATTCTCTGTAACTTTTAAAGGTACGTTCTGAGCTGGAATTGGGGTGATTTGAACAGCCTGTACCCCTCAGTCTGTGAACCCAGCACCAGGCTTGCAGGCAAAGCCCTGCTGTGCTCTGAGTAAGGGGGTAGTCAGTGGGTAACTCATGTAAGCACAGTTAACTATTAAGAGACAAAACTTAAGAAGCTGAATTTACATTTTGTCAAGATAGAGGGGACAAGAGGAGACAGCAAATGTTAATTCAGACAGCAAATGCTGATTACAAGACCTTGGAAGTAGGATTCGCCCTGATCTTGTTAAGATAGAAGGAACAAGGATCATCCCAAAAACTGCTGAATCATTCCTCAAAGGACCACGCATGTCCCAGGGAGAAAGGTGAAAAGGGCACTATGAGGAAGACTGCTGATCTTCATCACAGAGACCCCCGAGGAAGAGGAGAAGCCTTCCTCAGTGCGACCACCAGGACACACAACACATGCGTGACCCGTATGCTAATGACATTAATGGCTTACGGGGAATAATTTGTATAACCACACCTGTCTCAAGGAATGTAATGAATATTCATGATTTAACCCATAAGTACTGTATTGTAGAAGGTACCGAGGTGTGTGTTTGGAGGAGCGATCCCCCACACACCCAGCGCTGAATAAAGCAAATACCCACTGCTCTGACTCTGTCTCTGAAGTGACTCCTGGCCTGGCTTGGGGCCAATCAGCTCCCACACTGGGCTGCAGAGCTTGGCCAGCCCCGCTGTTTGCACTGCTGGGGAAGCACATCCTCGGCACGCAGAGCTGACACAGCCATCATTTCTCAAGTCATGGCTAAGTGACCACTTTAATTTGACAAATGGCACATTGCTGTCAGAACCAGTGGCCCTGCCTGCTTGTTCCTGTGTCTAAACACTCACACAGTCCATTTTTTTTGGCAATGTTAGGTTTTAGCTGGAGCAGTTCCCCAATTTAGCTCAATACACAGCACGTGGAAGCTCACACAGCACAAAAATAGCACTGCAGGACCACCAGAGTAGCCTAGATTTATAGTAGGGAAAGTACCCACCTGATAAAAATGTTGAAACTCAGTCCTTCTGGCCTTATTGGGTCAGAGAACTGTAATGATTTCTTCACTTTCTCCACGTGGCTGACAAAGATTTCAAAGCATTTTTTAGCAGAGACAGCACTCCTAGAACCCGATAATTATCTCAAAATGTTCCCCAAAATTTAGTCTACATTTGAGCTCTTAATTTTTAGAAACAATTGTGGTTATTGTTGTTACCAAGTCATATAAAACCCTGACTGTGAAAATTGTACAAGAGCCTTTTCCACTGCATGCTCATGACATATTTGTGCAGTCCTTCCTGGCTCACTGAAGCAGCAATATAAACAGCATTTCTTACTTTCTGTCAGAGAGACTGCTCTCTCATGATATGGAAAGGCAAACACCATTCCGTCTCCATATATTTACTAAAAGCAATATATTAGCACAAATAAAAAACGAGTCATGAATGTCAGTGACAAATTAGCTGACATTCATCTGAGAATATTGCTTTCAACATGCCAAGAATTTTAAAGCAGCAGTAAGGGCCTGGAATTCAGTAAGCCATGACTCAAACCAAAATTTAAAAAAATAACAAGAAATATGAGATTTCAACTCATTCCCACTCACCACAGAACATGAATTAAGGGTCTACAGAGCAAAAGTGAGGCAAATCAACATCTCTCATTACTGTCTCTGCAGAGTGGTTCATTGGCACTTTAGAAGTTAGGTCAAAACGGCATAAAGGCAACTGAAAAAATTAAAGCAGCCTGTAATTGAACTATAACTTGGTAAGGAAAACAAGAGCCAAAATTTGAGCTTCACATTGACAGTTTTTAGAAGCTCTGACTACTAACAGGTAAGAAGTCCTTCTATCTTTCATAGGAGTTTAAAAATACAGCAACTTTATGAATACAAAAGAAACCACTGAAACCAATTCCTTTTGATCTTTAAAGTTTGTCTGATCTTAAAAATAACTATTTCCCCTCCATAACTGTCCCCCTCCTTATTTACAGGGCAACAAAGCAATGCATTTTTTTACAATATGTATTTAATAATTAGAGACTACAGCTTTAGTCTCTCCATAATACACTTGTGGGTGCCTGAGATCCCAGATTATTCCAGAACTAATAAAAGTACTAGTGGATGTATCCATTTCAAGTGATAAGTCATTGCCAGAGGCATCATATAAATCACCCTGCTAGGTCTGAGGATAAGTTAAAAGGAGCTTATTTTACTTTTTTGCAGGAAGAATTAAACCATGTCAGAAATGTATCACAGAAATATATCTCTGCTTTATCTGCAGCACTCTCCCAGACTTCAGTGAGTCAGGGGAAAGGAGGAGAAAAACCCCCAACCAGCAGAAGCCAGGCACTTGTTCTGGCACGGCGCCCCAAAGGGACATCTGGGGGCAGTCGGTCCCTGACAGAACACACGGGCACAGCCCTGCAGGGCAGCTCAGGGGCTGCTGCCAGCCAGGTGCCACCTGGCCAAACCCCTCTGGGAGCAGAACTGTGCCCATGGGTGCGAGGGCACAACCCCAAGTGCAAGGAAAAAATAATGGTGGCAAAGGACACGTGTAAGCAGCACTGGTGAGCAGTTTCCAGAAGCCCACAGAGAAAAGACACAGAGCAGAATTAAAACACTTCAGGGGGACCAGGTTTCTTTGCTCTAAAGCCCAGGCAGTGACAACAGGAAAACTGAAAGCAGGACAAAAGCTCAGGGTTTGTTGAACAGGGTATGTGATCCAGGGAGCCTGGGACAAGTCACCCCACTTCAGCATCCTCAGAGCTCCTGCTTCCCAAATCACAGAATTCAGATATTCAGTGTTAAATGTCAAAGTTCTAACGGATCAATGCCTCTACTTGGCAATGTTTCTCCTTAGACCTCAGTTTGGAAAAAAAACATCACTCCATAGCTAATTTGGAGCAAGATAAAAAAGCCACTTTTTCCCTTGCAAGATTTGAATTTAAGTCCTTATAATTAATAGCCTGAGTGACACCCTTTTATATAATGCAGCTCATTCATTACATCTCACCCACACTTAAATGCTGTTTCATATTTCTGATGGTGAATATTCCTTTATTTCAGCCAAAAATAGATTTTATTTTCAATCACTTTATGCCTTGTAATGCTGCACACTGCAGGGGTGCTTAAATTCTTCACAAATTGAGTAAAATAATGCAGTAAAACTGTGTGAAAGCAAGTGATTTATGGAAAACTGCATGTTCTCTCCATAAACAATGTGACACTGTTAGAGATGTGGATGGAAAATAACAAATTCCAGGAGGCTCCAAGTGGCATACAAACAGATGAATTCTGCATGAATTATGCTGAAGGGATATGATAAATGTGCAAGTAAGTTCAGGCTCCAAAGTTTGAACAAGTGCATCCCACACACAGAACAGTATCACACAAATCAACAAACTACTAGAGAAGAGATCAAACTTCCATTAATACCTGGATGCACGGTGGATTTTCACTGTAGCTGGAACTTTGCTTTAAAGCTGTCCTGATTAACTTGCAAATATATCATTCCTAAAATCAGAGGAGAATGCAACTGCAGAAGGGACTAAACTGAATTAGGCAAATGGCCAGGAGAGAGGGAGAGAATGTGAGATGTCAAAAAGACTCCAGCCAGACTTCAGAAAAAATTAATTTCTTCACCAGGCTGGGTGAAAACATCCATTCAAATCGGAGGGCAAAGCCACAACACCCAAAGCTCTCAGTTTCAGTGCAGCAAGAATTCTTCTGTGATTGTGCCTGATGGGCAGAAAACAAGCTAAAAACAACCTCAGCCTGTCAAACTCTGCTGAAGAAGGGAGTGTTAGTCTGTGGTTCCAGAGCTGCTTCAACAGGCACAAAGCAGCAGCTCTGCTGAAGGAAACATTTCCATGACTGCCCCACTCCTCAGCTGCTCATTCCTGCCCTGGACCAGACCCTTCCTTTTGCAGGCACTCCTGGATGAGTGGCACAAAGGCATTTGCTTATTCAAGCATTCCCTCCGGGGCACATTAGCACAGCTTTTATGATGCAGCAAAATAATCCAAGTTACTGCCCAAGAAAGGATTGGTGTGCAGGAAATCAGCCAGAGAATGCCTGACCTGCAGCTCCAGGGCAGGGCCAGGCTCCTTCCAGGCTGGAGCAGCTGACCTGGGTTGTGGAAGGACACCAGAGCTTCACCAAAGCCTCAGCATCTTCACAACAGAAATCACAAGAAAATCCCTATCTGAGGTTTTGCCTCATTTCCCCAGCCATCTCTTGCTCTTTAATATTATATATCCCTAGAGCCAAAAGTTGGACCTGGAATTAATTGTTTAACTAATTGTTGAATCCTAGGCTGCCTGAGTTACAGGAGATGTGGTTGGGGAGGATTTCTACAGCTAAAAACCCAAAGGGTGCATTTGTTCTGTAACTCACTGAGTGGCTAAAACTCGTTAAAAACAGATTTATGAAAGTGACTCAGAATTTGGAACAAATTGAAAATGAGTAACAAAAAACAATGAACAGAAAGAATGTGTTCTATTATTTTTAAAACATGCAGCACTGACAGCTTGCACCGACCCTGCTGAGGACAGAGCCCAGTTCCTTCCTTTCCATGCCTTCAGATTTGCTCCCTTCTCTGCACTTCCTGAAGGTTCAACAATTAAAAAGGTTTTTTTACATTTTCTTCTTGGACATACTTCTGCTAAGCAACAGCTGACACTACAACTAATAATAGTAATGCCAGGTATTGCTGTAATCAGGAATTCATGGTTCATTTCCCTGCTGCATAATGGAAGTTCATTCTTCTCACAGCACACTCCCATTTCTCTAAAACAGAGTTTTTTAAACAATTTAAGCTATTTCAGTTATGTTAAGTTTTAGCAGAAAAGCCACAAAAGTTATAAAGTTTTCTTTTAAACTACTGCTGCGTGGTGTAAACTGGTATTTCACACATTTATTTTTTGTTTGCAAGGGACAACAAAAGATTGTATTTATGTCTTAAAAATACAAAAAGGGGTTTTTTTCTTTGTTTGGGTTTTATGTCCATTCAGAGAGACATTAACACAGTAAGTGTATTAACAAGTACAAGGGGTATCACAAGTTCACCTGTGGTAATTAGTTATATTTCAGCTTTGAATGACTCTCTGCTCCAAAGAAAAAGATCATGGTTTTTCTTCTTGCTCTATTACCCAACTGGCATTTAAGTCAATCTGCTGAAAGTGTATTTGCTTCAATGGAAGCTCAAAATAACCCATTAAAGGAAAATGTAAACCTCTGAGCTTTCTGGGATTTTTTAATACTTTAATCTAGTAAGAACATTTTACATGACTAAGAAATTCCGGCTGAATCTGTTATTTAGCTCTCCTTTAGCTCTTCCATTAATTCCATTTTTGCTGTCATGAATAGGACCAAAAAAACCCCAAACCTATTTCAATGACAAGGTATTTATAAGAAATGTCAAGTTCTCCTACAGGTTGCAGGAAACAAAGCTTCATCCCAACCCATATTCCTAGTGCTTAGTACTGTAGAAAAGCCTTTCCACGGGACATAGAATCAAAGAATCATTGATAGTTTTGGTTGGGTAGGATCTTAAAAATCATCTCATCCACCCCTTGCCATGGGCAGGGACACCTTCCACTCTGGTGGTTGATGAGCTTGTCCACTGCTTAATTTCTGTGGCCAGCTTGCCTCTTTATGTCTTGGAATATCTTAAACCATTTACAAACAGCCTAAATATTCCTTGACCGTGCAGCTCCACTTAAAGACAGTGTTAGTGCCAGCTCCTCACCAGAAGCAGAAGCTGAGAAGAGAAACACAGCTCAAAGCCCCTTTATGGTGTTAAGTCATTTATTCCCTCTGTCCTGGGGGGGACAGAGCACCGACCTGGGTGAGAATTGGGTGGGGTAAGAGAGTGAGGCTTTGTGTCCCCTTGGTTTTGTCAGAGAGGGGGAAAGGGGATCCCAGGGCAGAGCTGGGACAAACAACCAACCAGATCAGAGCCTGGGCTGCTGGAACATCAGACAGACCCAGGTGTCTCAGAGTCCCATGGCAGGGACCTGGCTGGGGGTTCCACCACAACATCCCAGTGTCCCAGGGGCTCCAAGCCCTGTCCACCTTGGCCTTGGACACTGCCAGGGATCCAGGGGCAGGGACAACTTCTCTGGGCAGCCTGTGCCAGGGCCTCCCCCCTTCAAGAATTTCCTCCTAATGTCTAACCTGAATCCAAACCTGGCACATATTCAACTGTTTTCTTTCAGTTCAGATGGGAACCAGCACTGCAGGGCCTTCAGGGTTGCCCCCTGCAGGAAAATGCTTCATCAAAAAGCTCCTATTCCCCAAAACCTACCAGGAAAAATGACCTTTCACCACTGCTGTCAAACAAAGCTGCATCAGGAAATTCATTTCGTGCTGCTGTTAACAGATTTGATAAGTACAGGCTGAATAAAAGGAATATGGAAGGATATTGATTAGATGAGTGGTCTCCTGCCACAAGGCATTGCCAGCTGGGTTCTGCTCCCTTCCAAGAGTCAATGAATCACCAAACCTTGCAGAGAGGGGAAAAAAAGGAGGCTGATGTGGATTAGTGACAAATGGGGTACTGCAAGTTCACTGGACTCATTACCAAAGAAATTGAAAAGAACCAGACCTACGCCTTCAAAAAGACCCATGTGAATCAAAATACTGGCTCTTTACACCTCATAACACTTGTAAATTATCATCTGATGTAAAACAAATAGAACAGAAAAAATCAACATTAGTAAGAGTTTGACTTTGTAGCAGTTTATGTTGTACATTAACTAGCTCAGTTTTTTGGAGTAAGATGCAACCAAAACCTATCAAACTTCTATAATACTTGTGTTGTTTTGACAGCAGCTGGCACACACTGTTCTGATTTACAGAGATGCAGATTTTAGCTTGTTTTCAGGAACTTTTGTACAATACAAATTTGCCTGTCATGCTTTCTGTTGGCATCTTCATTTCAGGATCTTACGTGTTAGACTTGGTTGAAGGGTTTCAAAAATGGCCTATGGCAAAAAAAAAAAAAAAAAAAAAAAAGACCATCTCTTCCATGGGGAAAATTATTATTCCCACTTCAGGGTAGCTATTCAATTTGATTCAGGAATTATTAAAGCCTCGGCATCCTCTAGAGACTTTCAGCCTTCTCAGTGAATGACCCCTCCCAGCATACTTTGTGCATTTAAACTCTACTTCCAGCAATGCTGTACATGTTTATCATTCTGTTAGCAAGGAATTTACAATAAAGCTTGTTTTGCTTTAGGAGGAAAAACCATTTCTGTTCACATGATAGCTTCCTGTGCACAGTGCTCACGTTGGTGTTAATAAATGTGTGTTAATGCCCTCCCAGCTCCTCCAAACAACACGTGAGCAGAGCTCTCCCTGCTCAGCTAATGGACACTGTCTAAACAGAGAGCCAGGTTTTCACTTTTGCTGAGCAACACACGACTTGGTTTCTCCCTTGTTTACTGCTGACATTTCTTTGTAAATAAAATTGTTCTCCTTCCTGGCTGGAGCATTATGATTCAGCAATCATAGGAGGGGGGAGCTGTCTTGGCTTGCCCAATTATTACAGGTTTATAAATGAGCACCAGTGGGATTTATCCCATGTGCACGTTTAGACATTGAACAGAGGTTGTATTTGAGCTCACGGCTTTGTAATCAGTGGAGGGAAGCAGGCATGTCTGTTAAAAGCAGTGCTTCATTCTGATATAAATTGCTTACATTATGTGGAAAAGTTCCCATTAGAAAAGATGGATACTACTCTCTTTAAAAAAAAAAATCTTTAGGATGAGATTAATCACATCTGAGCAGAGCTCACTCCTCTCCACAGGCTACAAAAGGGATCCAAGACATGTCTCAGTGTAACATTTACAACGCTGGCATTTAAATGTGAGCAGATTAATCTCATGGTATAGGTTGGATAAAATAAAATAAGGTTTAAATTAATAGGATAATCTGTGCATGCACTGAGCCCCGAGCCAGCTCCTGCTGCTTGGCTGAGGCTGCTGTGCCTGGCTCTGCCCCAAGCCAGGAGGATCCCCTGTGCTGCTGCTGGGACCAAACCAGCACCGATGCTCTGCCTCCTGCTCCCATCAGCACCACACCCACTGAAGGTTTCTGTGCTGGAGTTTCTGTGGTAGATAGGGACAGGCAAACAGAAGATTTTGGGATGTGATGGAAAGCAGCAGGGCCCCTTCCCCCCCCCCATCCCCTGTGATAAGCAATCACCCTAAGCATGCAACCCCTCCTAAATCCAGTAGTTTTGCACTCCTTACTAACCCTGGCTAGTCCTACTGTCCCCCTCTGACATAGTGAGGCCCCCTTGACTATTTAACCCCATGAGATAAGATAATAAACGCCATTAGGCCATCCACCACGTTGGTGTCTGTGTGTCGTGGCCCGAGCGAGGCTGGGCTGCCGTGCTGTTGTCCTGAAACCAGGTCGCCTTCCCTTCTCAGCAGAAGGCAACAAGTTTGAGGTTAAAACCTGCTTTTCCTCTGTTCTGGAGTCTGATGTGGTCCTCCTGCACAGGGAGGACCCAGGCATTGACCACAGCACCCCTGAGGCTCCGAACACGCAGGGAGCTCCTGTAGGAGCTGGGTGTGCAAGGCCAGGCAAAGCAAAGTGCCCTATAAATAGAGCACACTGACTTTCAGCCTCTTCAGTTCATTCCTTCCCTTTCTGCACTGATTTCTGGCCATATTACACAGACTGGAAGAATAGATGCAAATTGCCTGGTGGCTATTAGTGTGTCTAGACTCATTCATTGACCCAGATGATGTCTTAATTGCCTCTTTTCTATCTGATGGGGAAAATATACTCTAACTTTTCCTGGTTACAAGCTTTGCCATTAAGTTTTCTAACTGATATCTCTGAATTTAATGAAACTTGGTGATACTCTGTGTTCTCTGGTATTGAGTTATGTGCAGCACTTAACCACAGGCTTAACAGGACTCACAGGAAACCTCTGCCCATCTAAATGTTTCAGAAATTCAGATTTTTGGGCTCTTTGCTACTAGACAAGGTAGTAGCTGTTACCTATGAATCTTACACTATTTGATACAATGTACTAGGTTAGCATGAATGAAATAAGTTCAACTTACATGTACCTTTTAATCAATATTTAACAATTTCAGGTAGTGAAAATTTAACAATTTTCAGAAGCGTTCAAATTTACAAATTGCCTTTAAATTTACAAATTCACAGACCAGTACAGTCTGATCATGCTCTGCATAGAAATTCCAAGATGAAAATAAAATAGAGCCAGAGGTTGTGGTGTAACTTCTGCTATTATTGTTTTTCAAGAGGAGAATTAATGTATTTTCTCTTTGTATGGCTGGCCAAACCCTGAGAGCAGCCAGGCACTACCCACATTAGCAATGCAGTTTTTGGATTAACTGGTAAGAAATTTGAATTTCCAAGTGAAAATCTGTGTCCATGTGATAGGTCTTCATTTATAGCAAGGAACCTGACCCTCAAATGAAGCCACGCACTGGGCAGTTGCATCATTTCATGGTTTTAAGATTAAAAAAGCCTAAGAAGCTTTTGGACTCCATGCTGCATCAAATTTACACTGCTGCATCAGTGAGCACTAAAAGCCAGAAAAGTATTAGTAGGTTTAGCAGATTTAAGCAGGGATGCATTTCACTGATTACTTCCTGCTAATGTAATTTTCTTTTAATCATTTAAACTATTAATACATCATTTGTATCACAGAGATAATAGAGGTCCAGCATACACTGTGTATCGTGGGTCACTTACTCACTATTTCCATCCCTGTGGAATTTCCAGTTTGAATAATAGGCTTTTATACAAAAAGCAATCAGCAGGTCCTAACGTTAACCTCGTATTCCAATCCCTTCTCTCTGTAATGCCCAACAGAAACAGTAATTGAAAACTCCTTTTAAAAACTCTCCCAGGTCTCCAAACTAAAAGAAAGCACGAGGACTTTACTGTTCACAATGTGGGCAACACAGGGAAGAAGAACCCAGAGCCCTGAGGATGGAATAACAGCTCACCTCAGTCTGAGGCACAGAAATTATCCTCCCTCAGGGCGAGCTGTGGGAGCAGAGGGACTTGGCTGCCAAAGTATTCCTTTTTATTCTTTTTTAAAATTCATTTTTAGGACTTTGTGGGCCTGTTCCAGCACACAGAAAATGCAACAAAAAACCTCCTAAAGCTGTATTATAACAAAAACTTGAAATCAGCTCTGCTCTGTAGCATGAAATTTTTGTTCCTTTGCTTAATGCACTTAATACTCTTTTCCATTCTTTCAACTACTATTTTTATTCTGCTCAAAACATGACTGTCTTCAGGGACAACATATTCATTCAAAGTATGAATGTTTCATTCATGGCCCTCGACAGCCTGAGAAGGAATCTGACTGCAGAATTTGGAGTTCTGTATTTCCCTTCACCCGAGTCCCATCGTGAATGATTCTCTTTCAGACCAGTTTAAGTAATTTCCTGGAAAATTATGACTACTACCATCCTTTGCCTCTTCATGTTTGTCATTTTTACCCATACCACATTCTCAAAAATGTATTCATTTTTCCCTTACCATTTTCCTCTAAAATGAATACATTCAGGCAGCAAACCTCTCCTTGGTGTGGCTGATCTTTTATAACAGGGTATAAAAAGGACATTTAGACTAGAGGAGGTTCTATATTTCCATTTTTCTGGGGAGTTTTCTCACTTCCTAAGCTGAACTTTCAAACTATTAAGATGAACACTGAACTTAATTTTCTCTCTAATAAATCAGTTTTAAGAATGATCCAGGGAAAATATAAACAAGGTCTGTAACCAAAACACAAGGAGCCTTCCTGGTGGTTTTATGCCAGTCTAAATCTCATCATTTAATTCAGCTCAGTGATGACTTCTGCTGACAGCTCTGTCCTGCCATGGATCTGTGTGGATGCAGGATTTTTCCCCACCTCAGTTCAATGTCAGGCAGCAGGAAGTTTGTAAGCAGCAAGTCTTGAAGCCAGATTCTAGGTGCTATGTAGTAAAGATATTTTCAAAGAATTCTTGGTTTAGGTCTAATAAAATGGCATTTTAACATAACAATTACAGTGAGAAGCACTGTGAAGAAATACATACCATTCTGAAAAATGTGGTTGGTGTTAATGACTAATATCGTTCCCTTTTTAGCTAATTTCCACTATAGATTGAAATGAACATTTTTTCAGTAATTTTCCAGTAAAAAAACCTTATTCTAAACATCATTCAGAAGTTCCATCAGAGATGTGTGAAGTTTGAGTGCTTCAATAGTTGAGTAAGAAAAGAAGGGCTGATAAAGAGATCCAAATAACTAAAGGATATTTATGGTTTAGTTCAGAATCAGGGAGAAAAGGCTGAAATGACTCCTGAAGTTTCTCCCTTTCCACAAATATATGAAACACTTCAGTGATCTGAGGGAACAGAACTATTGCAACTTTGACTGAGAGACATTTCAAGCATTTTGCAGTTTCTGACCCCAAAGCCATCACTTTGCAGAGGATGTTAACAAGGTGAATTCTGCTGGGTGGGAGAATGAAACCACTGTCATCTCCCCAAATGGAGCAAGGGAAAAGCCCCAAACAATTTAACATTAGTCCAGTGCATGTGGGTTTGATTTTAAAACAGCAAAAATGCACTTGAAGTGATGGACTTGGAGCCCTGGATGCTCCTGCTGTGTGGGGCAGACAGATTCCAGCAGAATGCCATTTCCATTTTTAGTTCCCTGCAAAATGCCAAGTTGCTGTGACAGGTACAGCCACAGAAGACAAATAAAAGCTCCTTGCACTGGGAGCCCCTTAGATTAGAAATGTCTTGATGAAAACCAGAGGAGCTAAAGAAAATTCTGATTCGTTTTCTTTAACAATTCAGAGTCTCACATTTATACCTAAAAGGTAACAAATGTCCTTTTCTATTGTGCATATTATACTACTTTAGAGAAGGAACACTCAAATGTTCCCAAATATGGACAAATGGGAAGAACAGACACATTTACTGTGTTTTTAAAAATAATTTCTGACAAAACCATCCAAATGATGATCATGACTAAATTTTAAAATGAAATTTTTGGTGGAGTGCTGCTTGTGCCAGTTCCAGGAGAGACCCTATGCACCATAATAATTCCTACAGTTTCTGTTTAACTTTTGACATTCTTTTCCTTCTCTTTCCTTTCAATTTCTAAATATAGGTTGAGGTCTGCTAAAATCGACTTGGAATACATTTTATTTTTTAAATTATAGTACTTCACTCTTATGTGGCAATAAAAAGAAAATATCCTTTTGACAGTTGCAGCAAAGCTTGTTGGAGTATGATGATATAATTGTTAAAATTGGAATCAAATTAATGCAAGGGTTTCCTGCTGGAAACCTTTTTCTACCTTCAATTTGGGAAGTTTAAACCTGTATTTTAGTATTAAATTATCCTAATTTGTAAAAATTGTGGACATATGGAGAGATGTAATATTGTAACATGTGCATTGTTCCCAAACTATGTTTGGTAGCATGGCAATTTGCAAATGGCTTTAAAAAAAAAAATCTTAAAGTTTTGGTCCTTATTGGAAATGTATATTCAAGAATTAAAGTACAATTCTAATGGCTTGTTCCTGAATTGCAGCAGAACTTCAGGACTCGCAGTTTCTCCCTTCTGGTTTTCTAAGGACCCTTCTTTCCTGCCTGGTTGTGCATTCAGAGATTCATGCCTGAGTCAAAGGCCCTTGGAAGCTGCTGGGTGACTCCACTGAAAGAGCCCAACCAAATAAGAAAAGCCCTTGTGGAGGATGAACTGAAAAGGGAAGCAAACACTGTCTGTTCACCTCGCTGCTGCCTCAGCATGAATAAAGAGACCTTGAAAGTACACCAGAACTGTTTATTCAAAACATAAATACCTCCTTTCTTTCGTCTTTTGGCATAGCCTTTGAATGACCCAACCAAACAGCAAAGCAGTGTCAATGAACTAGGGAGCGTACACCTTTGTAAGGGAACTTCTTATAAAAAGAAATGTTTAAAATTCCATTTTTCTTGAAAGCTGTTATGCTGCGCCCTTCTACAGAGACCCCATTCTGAGTGTGAGCCCAAGCTTTTGATTTTTGACATATTTTGATACTTGTCTGTAGAATCTTTACCCTGGATAAATTGAGTTATTAGGGAAATCAAGGCAGACAACTGCAGAACAGAGATCTGAACCATGAAACAGGGAGCAGTACAAGTAAAACCAGAAAAAAAAATATTAAAAAACCCTCCAAACACTTCCAAGAACATTAATTGTACGCTCATGGCCAGGGTATGGGGTTGCTGTCCCCAGCTTCAGGTAGGAGGCCCCTCAGAACACAGAGGGGCCAGAAGGATGAACACAATTTCCAGAACCTCTCCCCAGGAGCAGCACGAGCTGTGTGATCCTCACTGCTGTGCCATGCTGACCTCAGAGCACTGCAAGGCCAAGAAAAAATGCAGCAGCTTGGCTTAAAACACTGATGAACTGCACCCCCAAATTGTTATGGCCCCTACCTTTAATTCCATCCATACAAGAAACACTTGATTTTAGAAAATTTTTGACCAAAAATTTCCAAATAAAACCCTGAATGGCTCAGACTAAAAATTATTTTTAGCTGCAGACAGACCTCAAACTCTTTCCTTTTGTTCTTCAAATTTAATGTTTCAAGTATTGATACATTAAAATCAGCTCTATTTCTAGTTGGAAGTCCTGATTTCAGCCTAAAATGAGGTTCAGAGAAACAGACAATTCTTACCTAGGTACACTAAAACTTGAAAATCCATCCTGAAACACCAAGGAAAGAGTTTCCCCACAAGAATACATTTCAAATGTTTTGGAGGTTTAACCTTTCTTTCTGAATTGCTTTTGTTGTCATGCCATCCTTTGTTTCCAAGGTAGCAGGAGCAAACAGGAATCCGTGCTGAGCCAGTCTTGTCTGTTTGGTGTGGACTCACGTTATTCCTCTAACTCCAATCTGTTCTTTTGTGAAAAAACACTAGTGCTGAGTTCATGTAAAATTAGGATATTGGAGTCTGTTAGAATGGTAAGGGAATTTTTTTCAATCATTTCTAGATGATAGTTAAAACCAAATTCAATGAATTATGGAACTACAACTGAATTAGGAAATGTTACAGAACCACTGGTTTAACATTTACAGAGAATAATACAGTGAAAGTTCCATATGGGAAAACAACTCTTCAGTGTCCAAGTACTTGGGTGGTGACAGCCCTATAAATGCAATTCAGAGCATGAATCCCACTGCTTCCCCCAATATTCTAAGGCATCTATGGCATCTGAATTCTCCTTATTGGCAGAATATCTGCTGATTCCTGCCAGCTTTGAACAACCAACCCACTACCTCTACATATGACACAGAAAACTGGGGCAAACATTCCAATCTGACAGCTTGTTGGAGAGGGATAGAGGAAATCAATTAAAAGAGAGAGGCAAATATCTTCTCCCTCTCCTTGTGTGTGGTCCAGAAGAGCCAAGCCATGGCTCACTGTACAGGATGGCAGCAGCCCTGCTCAGCCACCTGGCACCAAAAGGCAAGGGGGGGGAGGTTATTGCAAATAATGCTCCTGACCCTTCCTAGACAGACTACTTTAAATAAAATCCAAAGTGTTAATACAGCACTAATTTGTCTGCCAACAGTGTTCCCTTCTTTTGAGGCTGGAATTTAGAAAATCTTCTGTGGAAAGGCAGATGAGCAACTGGATTGCAAAGGAACAGTAGCTCGGTTTTGTTCTGAGGTCATTCTAGAAGTCTAAATTTTAATTTGTCTTGCAAAAACCCTTTAAAAACTGTGCATCATGCTAAAGAACACAGAGATATTATCAAGTATTTTATACTTTTTGCCTCCTCAAGGCTGGAAACAATGCAAATCACCACTTTCATTTCGCTTATCAAGCCCGAGACAGAAAAGGCGCGATCATGAAAAGGAGGAAGGGGAAAGGGAGGAGAACTTTTGCTCATTTCTTAACATCAATTATATGAGAAAACCTTTCCTAAGTTCTGGCCTCCTTAGAAATTTACTCTTTTGGCCCATGATGCTGTGTAGGAAGTGATCTCAGTTCACCTTTTTAACAAATACAACAGGATTTAATCCAGTCAGCTATGGCACCATAAAATATGATGAGTCTCAGGAAACAAAATCTTCAGAACAAGCTTAAGAGCAATTGAATGTCTTCTCCATTCCCAGATCCAATTACAAAGCTGCCTGTCATTACTTTTAGAATTCCTTTTCCCTACTTACCTAACTGGATTTTCTTTCTTCCCTTTTACACACATCTCTTACACGATTTTATCTTCATCTTTCCCACAACACACTCACTGTTGGGAAATATCTGTCTTCCCTAAATTTCCATGGTAAACTTCACTCATTCAATTTACTTTCAAATAGGAATTTCACACAGTTTTGTAATCATTTTTTCCTCCCTCCCTTATAATTTTCTAAGTGTTTTTATTCATAACTTTCTTGTAGTATTTTCTTTTCCTGAATTTAACCGTGAAAACAACTTGGCACACAGTCAGAAAGACACTGCACAAAAATAAGCTATTCTAATGATATAATGCCTTAGAATTTCATCATCAAGGTAGAGATGTTATTAAAAGTGGTGAAGTTTTCCATGTATATTTAGTATTCATCTGATTTCACTTTGGATGTGGTTATGAGAAATTGCACAGAGAGAAATGATAACCACAAACCACCCTTTAGTTTGTGTTGCCTCAAGAAAGAGAATCCCAGCCAAACACCAGATAATCACACCAAACCCCAATCCAGCAGGGAACAGAATTCTGATGTCCTTTCACATCAACGTGGGCAATCCCAACAGCATTCACCTTACTTATTAGAAAACATTATATAAGTCTGTTCAAAATATTCAAATGAAGTTTTGTTAAATTTTTATTTGGAGCTAGAACATACGATCAGCTTAGCATCACCAAACTATCTAATTAGCCATCTGCTTCTTGGAATTTTGTTAAATGTGTATTATATACTTGTAACAAAGGAGTATTTTATCAGACAAGAAGCCTCCTGTAGTCACATTGAAGAGCAGGACCAAGGAAGCATTTTCTGGACATTGAGCTAATGGGGAACCAGACATCTCAAACAATTTGTAAAAACTGCCTGAGAGCCAGAAGAAATCTTAAACAACAAAACTCCCCACACAAACTCAATCCATAGTCCTCTGCTCAATAAAGAATGTCCAAAAGTCAGGGCCTACAAAATTCATTTAACCCTTCTCTCCTCTAGGACACTTGGTTATTTATTCTTTTGATTCTTCTCTCCAGACATGAGGGCTTTGGCAAAATTTGTATTTTCAGAAATTACTTACTGAAAGTGTCAAAAAGCACCAAGAAGTTTATTCTACCACTTCCCAGGGGGTTGTGACTGTGTAAGAGATCCCCTTTTAAAGCTGTAGGACCAAGACTGCAAACGGAACCAAAAAACCTCTGTACTGGCACAGCTGTCTGTGCCAAACCTCAGGGCTGACCAGAAACTGAAATGTGCAGATGTTGAACCAGCTATGAAGCAGCAATAAAGCATTCCCACTAAACTGAGTCAAACAACAGAGGAAATATATTCAGCATTTTATTCAGCAGTCCCCTCCTTTTCATTCAGGGGCAGCAGTTCTCTGAGGAGCAAATCTCTTCCCTCAAATATAAAGTTTCTCTTTGCATTCTCCTGCTTTACTGACCTCTTAACCAGCAAAGGGCCATTACAGCTCAGCTAAACCAGCACAACAATCCTAATGCTATTAAGCACACAATCCAATTAAGCCATTTCCAAGTTGTGTTTGTCATTAAGGAGAGCTGAAAGTGAGCAGCAAGTCCATACCCAAAACCCAGTAATGGGAATTTTCTAGAAATAGTTCTGCCAAAGCTTTTAGCTCAATATAACAAGAAACAAGAGGATACAGTTTCTGAATATGCATATTTTTAATACTGAGGAGTATTTGTACTCCATGATAAAGAACCTTTTGGGGATTTATACAGTGCAATTTGGTCACAGTCAACACAGAAAAAATGTGCTGACAAACAGGCAGAGAACTTTGCCAAAATTCTACTGGTAGGTTTGCCAGAGAATATTATCCTCTAGTACATCTAATTCCAAAGCTAACTCCAACTACATCTCCAGTGGTCATTACCACTGGAAGTTATCCCATCACAAAATCTACTCTGCTTGTTAAGTTGATTTTTTTATCTCTGCTTTGTATTTTCAAAAACGAAACCAAAAGCAGCTCCTAATCTGATGGTGGACCAAAAGGTCACCTTTGCAGAAAACAGAAGCTGCAGCATTGTGTATTCTTAAATTGTAAAAAGGACAACTTTACATTCAGAGTAGCTTAGATATAAAAAGAAATGGAAAGGGTGGAACCAGGAAGATACACACACACGTGCAAAGTCATCTGCTAAGCTACAGGAGAACCATTTGTTCACTACCAATTAATCCTAAAGGTTAGCTGGAATGTACTAAAAGGAAAATCAAGCAGGAGAAAGTTTAAGTGTTGGCAGATTGATCTTAGGATAGCTAAGACACTACTGGTAGTTTAATTATTATGAAATTCAATTAATATTAATAGTAATAAATTAATAACAATGGATGATTACATCCTTGTGAATGATTATTAAGCCAAAGCTTTCTTACACAAATGCCTACTGGACACAAAATGGAATTATTCCTGTTGAATGTAAGGAGGCAAACAATTGCTGCTACAATAAATATTTTTAAAAAGGGGAAAAGCAGCTGTGAATGGGCAAAACCACATCTCTGCACCAGAAGTAACACCAGGATCACAGAACCAATGAGGCTGGAAAAGCCCTCCAAGGTCACAGAGTCCAACCTGTGACCGATCCCAACCTTGTCACCCAGCCCAGAGCCCTGAGTGCCACATCCAGGCATTCCTTGGACACCTCCAGGGACTCCACCACCTCCTTGAGCTGCCCCTTCCCATGCTTTTTATACCATACAAAAAAAATAAGGATGGTTGTTCAATTTTGGGCTGCCTTAAAATTAAGTCAGTTTAATATTTAAGGGTAATTTGGGCAACATACAGGCATTTCTTGCCAAACATGATTAAAGAGCAGGGGAAGACCAGAGAGAATAATTTCTTTCTCTTAAGGAAAGATTCTGCTACTCTTTACCTAAAAAATAGAACTTTTAACCATAGATTTGTAACCATAAAGACAAAAGAAAAAAACTTGTCTTAAGTACAAGTACTACCTGGGAAGTGTGAACCTCAATTTCATTCCTTGCAGTTCCCACTAATTTCAGCTTCAATGTATTGCTCCAAGCTCATGTACAAGAGATGGAAAGATTGTGCATCTAATTTCATTAAAGAAATAATTTAGCAAATGCAGTTTGCATTGATTACTCAGGGCATCAAAAATCCCAGCTGACACTGTGCACTATGAGGTCTGAGGTAAGTGGAAGCAATGAAACTCTTTAAAAAAATGCAGGAGAGAAGGGAGAGAAGTGAATTTATCGAAATCTTGATCCATTTCCAAGAAACAAACATGAACAAAAGAATATGAGCTTGTGCTCTAATTGCATCTGAAAATTCTGCTATTTCTTGGAGATGACTGGATGAAGTTTTAATCATAATCCTGTATTTTTAATGGCTCCACCAAAGACAGCATCTCTCTGAAGCATTTTGAACCCACATACTGAGCCATGAGTCATCTGAGTTACAAGCAGGGAGAGCTCCTTTGTCTTCCCCACCTCGTGCATTGCAGGAGAGAAACCCTGATGTTGAATGCAAAAGGACTTCTGCACTCTGAAATTCAGTGTACAGCTACAAGGGGATGTTTTCAGAACAGGCTGCACAGAGAAGCAGCTCCCAGAAATACAGGTGTGGCTGCAAGAACAGCCTGGGTGGTGGTTTTAATCAAACAGCAGCCTAAAGCTCCAGCCTGGCTCAATATAACCCCCAGCATATTTTCTGTTCAACTTCATGGAAAATGAGGCCAACTAATGCAAAAGGAGACACTGCCAACACACTTCTGTCACAGATCTGATACAGAGAGGCCACAGATTTACTAAATCTTTTGCCTAAAATTTTCAGATAACGGAATTCTCACGATAAACCAGAAATCTGACACCTTTATAACAGCTCCGTCATTTTTTAACAGTTTGCTTATTCTATCTCCTAAAAATTCTTTCTTTCATATGGAAAGTACATTTCTAGCTAGACCCCCCTGCTTCATTTCAACTGGAAGCAAGTGGCCAACAGTCCAATAAAATTCAGTCACTGGGCCAACACCAAAAACCTGGAAAACTCTGAATTTTCCTTGAGATTAATAATGAAATATTGGGGAACACTCAGAACATGTATCCCAGAATATTGTGTCATATCCCTGCTTGGGTTAAGTCACAGCTCACAGGACATACAAGACACAGGTATAAGCCACAAAACAAGCAAACTACAAGTCTCTTTAATAAAAATTACTATTCTTGAATTCTGCCATTAGGAAGTCACAAAGAGCAACAGAAAAAAAATACCCCTTCCTTTAGCACAACAAATAATGGATAAAAAAATTAAATAAATGCTTTATAAGAAAAAAATAATGAAAACACCAGGTAAAAAGAAATCAGAAAGGTCATGAGGAATGCAAAAGAGCTGTAAAGTTTGCTTATACAGATGAAGAAACATGGGTAGGACTAATAGATATTTCTGGAGTGGGTTTTGTTTTACCCCAGGCACATCATACAGGAAATAATATTGGTTGCTTGCTAGGCCATAGATCTGGGTCTGGAGAGGAAATAAAGATGCTAATCAGGCCCTCCTGAACACATCCCCATAACAAACCATTTCCTCAGGACTGGGCCCTGTGTTTTCACACCCACCCAGGACACGAGCACAGCCCAGCACTGGGATAATGAACTTTCCATGGAACAAAACAAGGGCCCTGCATCAATTCCAGGTCCTGATGGGACCACCAGTGACCCTGAGTGCCAGACTGGTTTTACTGGAAGGGAAGGGACGGGATTAGACTGGGACAGTGTCTGGGAGCCAACTGACTCCACCTGAGGGGCACACAAGATGCAGGAGGGGAAATTCCACCAAGGTACTACAAAAAAGAATTTTCTGACAAAGGGGGTCAAACACCAGGACAGGGATGCTCTGCCCTTGGGGATATCCCAGCTCCAACCAGACAAGACCTTGAGCAAACCAATAAAACTTCAGAGCTGATCCAAGGTAGAGGCTGACCAAACAACTTCCAGAGGGCCCTTCCACCTCTACTTATCTGCATTTCTGTTCCATTTTACATGGAAAAGTAAAAGGTGGGGGTGGGGGAAAACAATTTACTCTCAAAATGCTCAACTCCTTTAGAGCAGAGTGATGTGAAAGGTCAGATTATTAGATGAGGAAAGAAAAGAAATGACATGTTCTACTTTCATTACCGCCCACTACAACTCTACCGTTGACTGATGTTCACAAATAATGCAAAGCATTAGATAAAACTGTAATCTTGAGCTTCTGCTGACAGTGCTGCCTGTCCTACTTGCTTTTCTGTTAATCAGAAGTGATGGCAAAAGCACAATAACACAGTTCAGTTGTAATCTTGGATCATTCACCACCTCCCCTACCAGTGTACCAGCACTGCCTGTGTCAGAGCATAAAATGTCTAAAAATGCCAGAAAAATCAGTGACTGGATAAAGAGCTGTAGTAGTGGTGCAGCTGATTGTAAAATGCTGTGCTGAATCATCTCCACCAACACCTGGACCAAGGAAGAGGTTGATAAACCTCTTGAGCAGCAGGGGCAGACCCCACTAGCAGGGCACCTGCCTGGTTTGGGGCACCAACACCTCTCAGCTAACACAGGAATGCTGCCTTTTATCCTACTGGCCTCAGTTCTGACTTCTAAATTTCTGTCATTAGTGAGAACCAGGGATGGGTGTCACCCATAAGCCATGGGCTAAAGCTGCTCTAAACCCATAAGCTGCTCTAAACAGTCCCACACTCAGCACTTGCAAGAGCTGCCAAAACTTCAATTTAGGAATATCCCCAGAGCACAACCACACTGGTCCAGCCAGCTCAGAAAGGCAAATTCTTTGAACACTGGCAAAGCCAGAACTGTCAGAAGGCCAAGGCAATGATGCTGCAACACCAGCAGCAGAAATATTTATTCTCATTCCACACACATTTCTATACAACTTGCACACATTGAAAAGTGCCATTATATATTACTTTCTTTATTACTGACATTCCAGCCAAGCATGGCACGGCCTGATGTAGCTGCAAGCAACATAATTGTCTTGTTTGCTTTTGTCCCTGTTCCCATTATTTCACCACAACATTTACACTTAAGAGACACTAGGGAATGAAAAATATAAAGTTGTAATTCAAGCATTAAAAAAACTACAAAAACATTCATAAGACAGTACCACTGCCTGATGTACCCATAAGGACACAGACCATATTCTTGACAACAGAACTACATGAAAAAGACAGCAATTATTTTCTTTAAAAAAAAAAAAAAAGGGAAAAACTGCTTGCAATTAAAAAAGTACACGTGACAGCATCCTGCTGTTTCCAGATTTTCATAATTATGTCTTAAAAGAAAGGTCTTAATTGTGCTAGAAAATTATATCAGGGGAAATTAATACATCTGAATATTGTCAATGCTACCATGATTGATTGGGGTACCTCTGCAACCAAGGGACTTGAGCAAAATACACCTTTTAAGACATATTTAAGTGACTGCAGCAATACCAAATTCAATACCTTTGAAGTAGCAAGCTCAGCAAGCAGAATATTTGCTTCTGCAGAGGAGGGTAACTGGGTTTAAGTTTTAAAACCCACTTGAGAGACTGCACAAAGACTTGGCTGCCGAGCCCTGTGTCACTCTGAATTTATTGGCTGCAGCAGTTTAAACCCTGGGCACTTCCACTCTTTGCAGTCACTGCAACACCTCCCTGAGGCTCAATGAAGACAGCCTGGAATTAATGCCATGTGTTCCCAAACTCAGCCAACAAGGAATTCCAAGTAAGGACGGGACTTCTGGTACTCCCACAGTTGGGGACACACCAAAGCCACGTGCAGGATCCCACAGAGGTCCTGGAGTTCAGTACCAGGAATTCAGCAGTGCATGAAAAGCTGTGCAATGGGAACCTAACAGAAAGCAGATGTTCTGGAAGTCAATGAGAAGTGAGGTCATTTAGAGAGAGAGGGGATGGTGTCCCCTGAAAGGCTCCTCTCAAGGGAAAACTATGAGATATAAGGGAAAACTGGAGGTCAGTTATGGGATTCAATGTGCCTTAAAGAGAGCTTGGCTTCCTGAAATGTCATTAGGACTGCTCCCATTCTGAGGACTTCTGCTAGGCCAGAAAAGTGTTTGGATTCAAGTGTTTTGGATTCTGTTAGTTAAGATCTCTTCCAGGCAATGAGAAACAGTTACTTCAGATAAAATGCTTCAATTTTATCTCAACAGCTTGAAATGCCAATGCTTTTTAAAATTAAACAAATATGGCAGGAATTAAAACAAAACAAAACACTGAGACCAAAGATTTGGTCAATGTTTCTCAGAAAAGCCAGATAGGACAAGAGAAATCTACACAGATGTTGCACATAATGCTGATTTTAAAGAGGCAACACAATCTTAAATAACACTGAGGACTTCAATTAGGCAAGGAATAAATCTTTGCAGAACATTAAAAACTTCTAAGAATTGTTTTAGATCACTTACACTTTCCTGACCAGTTGAGGATTAGTACTTATTTCAAGCTCCAAATACAGCTATGATAGTTTGAACAAAGAAACAAATCCACTCTGACCTCCCCATCTCATGTCACAGTACATTTTCTTATTTTCACCTCAGTCTACTCATTTTTTTTCCCAGTTCATTTTTCAAACAGCTAAAGAAATAATGAAAGAAGAGGAAGATCAATCAACATGTTTGTATTTTATTACACTGGCTTTTGGGTTTGAAACACAAACAGTTCAGAAAGGTATCAGTCCTTATTTTCTGTTTAACAAATAATGATTTCTCTCTGCATCACTAATGGGGCCTGAAATTAAAATGGATTTTTAGTTGAGCTCCTGTTCATACACTTGTGTCATCATCAATATCAGGCTCGCTCTAGGAACAAGATTTATCTCAGCTATCCATTACAGGGAGGCAAGCTGCTTATAAAAAGCACCAGGCATATTCCCAGGAGCCCCACAAACAGAACCAGACATCAGGGTTACATAAAGCTCGAGATTCTCTAGGACCTCACTCATTAGGCTTAGAAACCTAAAAATAGGGCAACCTTGGAATCAATGTACCTCAGCTACTGAAAGCAAAGGCTTGATGCTGTAATTGGGGTTAAATCCTCGTATAGGCTGAGTTTCTCTAAAATACTGGAAGTACAGGGTAAGTGCTCCAGGTAAGCACTCACACCACTCCTGCACAGGAGAACTCCAGCCCAAGTGATGCTGCAGCTCAGCTGCAAATTGCTGCCAAATGTTCCATTAGTGCAGACACTTTACTGCAGGTAAGTAAAATCCAATACCTTGCCCAAAGCCAACAAGGTGTGCAATTTATAAACCGAGTCAAGGAAAGCAGTTTGTATCCTGGTAGTTCACTTTTTTTTTTTCCCTGAGATCTCTCTGTCAGTGCTGGAGAAAATACAGGGAAATTTTTCTTTCCAAATACCACTTCATCTGAGTGTTTTAAAAACAGCAGAGTATCTAAAGGGTGGGAGTGTCTGCACCTCCCTCAATTAACAGCTTTTAAAAATATATATTTATTCCTCAAAACAAGGAAATAAGACTGGGGAGCAGCTCCAGCAAACTGTTTAAATCCTATCTGTGTTTTTTTGCACAAATAAGAAGATCTTCAAACAACCATTCTCCTCCCTCCCCCCACATCTATAATTTAGCAATGAGAGCACTCCTTTCTTTATATGTAGGGGGACATGCTCACTTTAGGTCTATTTGGCATAGGAAAATGAAAGGACTGGGAAAAAATCAACAAGAAAACATCAAAGCTGAATTAAGGAACATGCTGTATTCTAATGAATATGGAATTACTTCAAATAGGGACTTTCAACACCTTCTGTACGTGTTTTTAACAAGCTTATGACACATTTATGCCCTAAATTGTCCTACAAATTAAGGAAAGTACTTATCTTGCTTAGAAGACCTGAAAGCAATCAGGAAAGAGACAAATATAGGCAGCTTTTTTACCTGCCTACAAGGCTGTTAAATTCTTTTAATAACCAGTGCAATCCTTCCAGAAAAAGTCTGCACAGCAAGACAGCAATGAAAGGAAAAGTAAAATTACATTGACAAGAAAGGTCTGTCAGAAAGCAGAACACAAAAACAACCCAAAATCATGCAGATTGTCCAGTACTGTTCCCAATGGCCCAATTTTAAGAATTTAATCCAGGACATACCTCCTTTCTCAAAAAGAGGTTGATTAGGTTAATGCAAGGATAGCCACACAGCTATGAAGAGTACATCCTTTGAAAGCATATCATAAAATGAAACTGATTTCACAGGGGCCAACTATTTTACTAATAATATCTTACATTCTCCATCAAACTAAGCAGTTTATCATGGGATTACAAGGAGATTACTGAAATGCATCATATTAAAAAAAACAACAACAACAAACCCCTCCAAAACAGATTTTGACACAGTGACAGCCTGTAAGGAGGTAAAAACCTTAGAGTTCATGCTTGTCTTCACATCATCATATTTCTATATTTTCACTAATATAGCAGCTTCTACATTATAATAATAGGATTTTAATTTCAATTAATTTTTTTCTATCTCCTATCATCAGCACTTACAAGATCAGTACTAACTTATTAGCTGAATAGAGCAAAATCCTGCTTAATAAGGAGCAGAGGGCTGAAAGGAACCTCCAAGGGTAATTGAATCCAGCTCCCTGCTCCTGCTGGCAACCACGACCATTTTTTTTGGAAGGTCATATTGAAATCACTTGGTTTCTTGGTCTGCTAATCTCTTCACAAAGCTATTCCTGGACAACTGCTTCCCAGCAGCGGGAGGATCAACAATTTCCATCCTAAACTTATTAACAACAAGTTTGTGCTTATTTGTCCTCGAATTAACACACAATCAGTGGCACCAGATCCAAGATAAAAATGTCACTGGCAGCTCTGTAAGTGGAAAAGGTGCAGGGCAGAACAGAAATGCTCATCAGTGCTGAAATAACAGGCTGGATTTTAAATGTACAGCAGCTGCCCTCAATTTTCAATGAAAATGATCCTTCAGGATCTGTCACCCAGTCCCACCAGAGAGAGCCCTGCCATAACAAAAGCAGAAAACTGCAGGATGGAAATGAGGTGCTGCCATCAGAAAGGTGATTTGGTGATTTATCATTCTCAAATTGCTGCTGCTGAGAGAGCAAAACTTCCAGAATTTCTGTTTAAAATAATTAGAGGCTAATTAGCTCCCCATTAACTGTTTTTACTTTCTTTGTAGAATGGCAGGATGTGGTGAAAAAATCTAGAGCACATCATCTCAGAGACTTGGGGTTTTGCAACACTGTCAAGGAGACACAGCTGAGAATAACCATAGTTACAGAACCTTTATCCTGCATGTGCAGAGAGCACTACAGGGCCTGCTTGGCTGGAAACCTCTCCATTTATTGTGTTTTGTTCATTAATATTTGACAACTGAAATAACTCTTATTTTGACCATGCAGCTTCCTACATAAATTACCAAATAATGCAAAATACACCCATAAGGGAAGTGCCAGGGAGCACCAACTCCTTCCCCTCATTTAAATTCATGCTTTTTTAAATATCAAAAATGCTGTCATGTACTTCAGCTTCTTCCCTTTAAAATTTCCTGTATTAAACACTGGTATTGATTTCTACTCACATTTAACAGTGAAAACTACAAAGATAGTAATTAAGTTTTCCAATTTAACACTGTCTCAAGTCTTCTTACATCATATTTTTGAAGATATTAATAGAGGACCTAAAAATAATCATCATACAGAGCAGCCAGGAGAGATACCTAATACTCAACAAATGCAGTCAAGGGGATGAGCACTATGGCTATTTTTAGAAATTTTCTTTTATATGGCTGTTTAAAGACTAATTAATTTTGTGGGAAAAGGAAAAGGTTGAAAATAAATACATCAAACATGTTACAGCTCGTTGGTTTGTGGGGTTACACCTCACCTCAGCTCCCTGGCCTGGGCCATTCAAGGAGGAGAGCACTGGGTTTGGCATCTCTCACTCCAAACTTTTGCTACATTCAAACTGAGGAAGGGAAATTAGTTACAATTAAAAATAAATTTATACATAAATGTATTTATATTATAGCGTAATAGAAATAATGCCTCAGCATTCCACTGTGAAAAAAAAACAGTGGCTCATCATCAAAATCCCATACAAAGGAAGTCTTCACTTATGCACATTTTGAGGCTTTGATGTTATTTAAAACTAAAACAAAGAATCAAGAAATAAATTGATACATTTCAGAATATTAGAACCTACAATATTTGGGGGGAAATACAAAAATTCTTTCTAATGTGACTGAAGTTTGATTACATGAAAATTTTGAATAGATCATAGATATGGGGTTTAGGGAACCTTAAAGATCATCTACCCCCTTACCATATTTCAGTCTTAAATGCTCTAATTACACCATAATTCAAGTATAAATAAGCTTTGAAAAATAAGAGATGACAGCACTTAGTTTAAGCAATTTAACTTTAAAGACAATGGGTGAGTTTACTGAGTACTGAATAATAACTTCAGCTGTGGCATATTCTACCTAAATATGGTTTATTATTGAGTGTAAATGAGAAGTCAACATTTCTGAAATAATCTGAGGATAAAGTAAGTTTCAACAATGTTTATTTATTACTATCCTACTACCTCACACCTGGGCTTATGTAAATGACTAAGACACAGAGACACAAATGTCAGCAGGAACAAAACCTTAGAACTTTTCCACAGAGTAGTAATACAGAAATAATACCTAATTTCCTTCATTCACACCAGTGTGCAAGCACTGCTTTTCTTTCAGTTACTTAAAATGAGTAAAATCTTTTTCCCCCCCAAACACTCTACATTTGGTCACACAGAGCAAGGTTCAGGGTATGTACTCCTTTTGTTACCATCACTACTAAACTCAGGGTAAGTAATCTTTACAATATTTGAGTCATCTATTTACAGGATAACTGACAAAAAGGAAAGGAAGGAAAACATTTACATGAGGAAAAGAAAGTAAGGCAGGATTATTCAAACAATACTCAGAGCATTTAGTTCAGTCAAATATTTAATGATTTCCAACAACCAACATCCCTGAGAGCGTTAAGAGGAAGGAAACAAGGTGTTTGAAATGATCTTTTTAATTCCTATTGCAATTTCATAAGTGGAAATGAAACCCTGCAAATCCCCCCCAGGAGTTTGTAAGGAGGAGGGAGCAGGGGGTGACACTCACAGGCAGGGCTGGTTCAGAGCTGTGTGCACAGACACCAACACTGCGAGGGCCCCTCTGGTGCCAGGATGGGGCTGGCAGCACCAACAGCCCTGGGTTAATTATTTCTAAAGGGCAAAAATGAATGCTGGGGCAGGTGGAGAGCTTTGCTCCACATCTTCCTGTGCAAGGCATCCCAAGTCTTACCACCCAAACCACAAAGGGGGAGGAGTTCTCCTGACAAGCAGGGCCCTAAGCTAGAGCCCAAACATTTTAAGCACATATCAGAAACAAAAGGCTATAACCCTAATGCTCATTTTTCACATTTTTACCCAGCCCCCAAGGAATAACAGTGAAGTACCTGAGGGCTGGGAGCAACAGGGGTCAAACCAGCAGGCTGTGCTATTCAGTGGTGTCTTCTGGCCCAGGCATGTTCAGGTACCCCTGGCAGAGATCCCACAGAGCAGGTCCCATGTAGCATGTTAAACCATGTTCCAGTATGTACACAGAGAGTGTCAGGGTTTTCCTTACACATCATAGAAGTCATCCTTCCTTATAACACATCTCTAAATAAAAGGCTGTAATGCCATGGTATACAAGGAAGGGGTTATTTTTAGCTCAGACCAGCTGACTGTTGCAGCTCAGAGTGTGATCCGAGTGTAATAAAAGATAATTAATCTGATAGTAAATTAAGGGAAAAGATGGAGGTCGCATGAAATTCCATTATCATTTGATTTCTAAGTGTAACATTAAATGACTGCAGTTCATACTGAAAGAATTTAAAAATCGTTTCAGAATAAATTTCTGAAATATTTTTTGTTTATGTGAAAGTGAGTGACAGTGGCAAGGCAAAATAATAGAAGCCAAAGATCCTTTCATTTTTGATGAAAATACCAGTATAAAGGCTTTAATGAAATTAAATAGTACAAATTACATTTCACTTACTGCTAACAAAAAAATAAGTAACTGAAAAGAAACCCACAAAACAACCTTCTTACAGACTCAACAAGGACTAGAGAAAATGCTTCATTTCAGATAAAATCCGAATAGTAAAAAAGTGGTGAAATATAAAACTGAAGTGTTTCAAATGGATGCAAAGCAGCACCCTGTGGAAGTTTCAGTTTCTTGGACTCCATTCCTTCTCCAAGAGTTCTAACAACACAGGAGACATGGAAGTGTAACCCCAGCTGCTGGCACACGCCAGAGCCACTTCTGTCACCCCGAGGGGATGCCCAGGCAGGTCCCCAGCTCTCTGCTCCTGGAACTCCCCCTCTGCCCCTTCCCTGATTCCTGTTCCTCATCTCCTCCTCTGTGCTCACAGGAATCCCTCTCCTGATGACGCAAACTCAGGGCAGGTCACCTCTTGCCAGGCAGGGAGAGGAGAATGAGCCCACACAAGTTTCACCCCTGGAGGGGCAGGGAAGGGCAGGCTGAGGCACTGCAGGGCGAACTCTCTGCCCTGCTCAGAAGCAGCTGGCACCAGGCACATCTCCAGGGGAAATTATGTGCTCTCCCTCCAGCCTGAGAGCTGCTAAACTAGAAAACAGTCGGACTCCAACTGAGGCCAAAGAGTGTTCCTGGAGGAAAGAAGTGATGTCAGGAAGCCAAAATACTTCTAGAACTAAAGGTTTATAGCTCTGTTGGATGCTGTATTTTTAATTTATCTCCATTTCATTCCATCAACTTCAAATAAGGAAACATCCCAAGGATGTGATAGCATGCTGGATTTGTTGCTATCTGCAGCAATTAGTTCCTATAAATAGTTTTCCCAGGCTTTTTAAGACACAGCTGTACCAGGTTTCCACCAGAATTGAAACTGCCAAGACATCGATTCACTGCATCATTTTTCACTTCCACAGAGGTTGTGACAGGATCCCAACACCATCCCAGGCTTTTTCTGGAGATGCCTCGTCACACATTTTAATCTTATTATCTGTAAAGATGGAACACCATCTGCAACAAGCTTTTAAATCATTCCTTCTCCAGAAGCAGAATTCAGTGATGATAACAAGATTCAGTGAGCATGACTGGATAAAATTTTACCGTGTTAACCATGACCCAAAAAACAGTGCCATGGTTTAGGAGGAGGATTTGGAATTGTAGGAATATAGTACAAATCTCACTCCAACCTCAACATGTGCTCACTACTTCAGTCCTTACACACAACCTGTCAGCTGCAAAGAGGGATTTTACAGAGCCAGGGCAGATATCATCAGTACCCATAATAATATCCAAAAAATCTCAGACTTGTATGGATTTCTCAAGTTAAATCCTGCATGGAACTAAAAGAGAAGAAGCAGCTCACTGACTTCTCAACCTAAATACATAAAATATTTAAACTCTGCAATCAGGATTTAAATTCACACCTGCCAAGCGAATGAGGGAATGACAACACGGGAGCAGACACAAGCTTGGGTCTGGCAAGGGCAGGGTTATTGCAGTTTACAGAAACTCTTCACTGGATCGGTGCCAGCCAAATGGATGATCCTGGGAACAGATTACTTGGGAACAAGCAGCCATTGAGAAAGGTACCCAGGACACATTTATTCTTATTTAAACCACTCTTGAGTCATGGAGTGTGCTCAAGAAGGCAAAAGAGGTTTAGATGAGAATACATTCCCCATCAGAAAACCAAATGGGAGAGTAAGAAAACATCATTCATTCTTCAGATGTAATAAGTTATGAAAATAATTCCTCAGTGAAAGACAAAATTATCTGGATCTGCTTCTAGGCAATGACCTCCTCTACAATATCCTGCTTGAAAAACTGCAACTTCCCACCAGCCCAAAGCTTGCCCCTCATTCTGCAGAGCCAAGGGCAAACAGGGGAGAAGCCCTACGTGAGCAACACCGTACAGACAGATCACTGCACCACAGCTCAGAATTGCAGGGTTCTGTTCTTACTCTGACTCATCCCTATAACATTCACACTCCTCAGGACCAGGATCTCGTGAAGCATAAATACATCTTTGCACAAGATTTTGTGCCCCAGCGATGAAAAACAAAACAAGTCCTGTGTCACGCTTATCTCACATTTATCTCCTTGATCCTGACACAGCCTGTACAACCCCAGCACTGCTAAACATCCCCATTTTACAGGTGGAAGCAGTATTAGTCTAACATACAAATAAGGCTCAAAGCAATTCCATTTTTAGTGTTTTGGAGAGCCTTAAATCAATGACAGAAATGCAGAGTGTTGTCTAAAAACATTTAGGAATGTCAGACACATTTTTAGTTCGAATACCACAAGCATGTTATGATCTGTAGGTCCAAGTGTGAAGAGACAGCCCTGTGCAGACACAGGTTAATTAGCAAAACTAGAACATCTGGATTGCTGATAAATTTCTGTCTTGTAAACACATCAGTAATCTATAAATAAAAGGCTGTGTTATCAGAGATCTTGGTATCTTCTCAAGAGACAGCATGCAACTTTTTAACCCTAAAATCACCCACCATCTTTGCAACTGGCTCTTTTCATAAAGCTAACGTGGAAATACAGAACTTGAATAACACCTTGGTTTAGTGCATTATTCTAGAGAAAACCTGAAGTCTCCCATCAACAGAGAACCCATTTTGGACACAGCTGGTTTGAAACCAAGCAAGCATTAACATTTTACATTGCTCAATAGAATTTTTGTGGAAACTGATCTCACTAAATAACAAAAAAGATCTACAGAGATTTTCATGTCCCAACTCAACTTGAACAATTCACATTTAAAACCATTTTAAACCGACTAATTTTAGAACCTTTATGCAGGTACTACACGTGTTAAATAATAACCAGTGTTCTACCTCTCCTAAAACCAAAGTCCAAAATGTGCATCAGCAAGAAGATGATTTTTTTTTTTCTATTTTCAGTCTGAAATTTTTGAAGGCTTCATAACTAAGAGTGCTGAAAGAAAGTGATGTTTTATTCTGTGTTAACAACTAATCCAGGACTGCTTATCTTGCTTCAGGGCTCCTGCTTTAAGTGCCACACCAAGGCTTTGCCAAGTCCTGGTGCTGTGAGGAACAGGTAAGAGAGGCCTGTGGTGCCTTTGCAGAGAGTGGGAGGTGGGATCAGGCTGGGAGCTCAGCGTCAGGGACACGCAGGAATGAGGACAGGCTGCTGGAAAACTCAGCAGGACATCCGTTCCTAAGAGCAGACATGCAGTCTTCAAAAGCATGGCAACATGGGTTCTGCCATTAAAGCAAATTAATAAAATATCTAAGTTGGGGCCCAAGCAAATGTCAAAGGGTGGATTTGTAGCTTCATGCTTTCCTTTGGAATGTAGAAATTAAGTCAGTGTTCCTGCAAAAATGAGGAGGCAGCATCCACAGACAAGGCTAAATCAGGAACTGCCAGCAACAAAACCTGCAAGGTTTAGCTGCTGTAAAGTCACAGGGGCTGCTGCCCACCAGGGACAGAGCTCAGCTGACAGACCCCAGAGCCAGCATCACTCACACTGCAGGCAGAGAGCCAGGACAGCTGGAGAGAAGCCAATGGACCCAACTCCAACCGAGCTCACTCCCATGGCCCACCCTCCCTTGTTCAGCACAGCCGTTTCCAAAGCCACTCCCCAGCCCAGGCAAGTTTTCTCCCATCCTAAATCACAAAAGATTGAAACACATTTCCAACAGAAGCGTTTTGTACTCAGGTAATTCAGTGATATTTCCTGATGACTGGTTAACACAAAAGCTGTGGCTGGTTGCTCCAAAGATTGCATCTGTTACCCTGCATCTCACCATCAGGTCAGAATGAATGTCTGACTACACAAAATAACACCACAGAAGAAGAAATTACTGAAGTTTTAAGCCTCAGCCTAGGGAAAAGTAATTTGGCTGTGCAACTAGAGCTGGAATTAAGGCTTCTATTTTTTTCAAAATATGAGCTAATAAGGGAAGGAAAAAAAAAAAAACAAACCACAACCTGAAAAGCAACTTAAACATTTTTTTATCAATATTACAGATAAGACAACAGAAAATACCTCTTGATCATTTTCTCAAGCAAGATCATCCTCACTCCCATCACACATTTGATTTCTGAGAGCCCCTTAATTCAATTAACTACATACAACAAAACAACTTCCATGGGAGAATTCATTCACCCTACAACTCACTGGGAACTACAGAGAGCACCTGGCTCAAGGAGTTTCTCCTACCACAACACACAGCAGAGCCATCACCTGAGTGTTCTGTGCACACAACAGCACAGCAGGAAAGGTCCTACACCAAGTGAGAAGGGCTTACCTTAGGAGAATGAGTTTGAAGTATATAATTTTCTGCTCCATTGATAACTATACACTAAAACAAGAGGGGAGGGGATGAAAATAAATCATGTCCATACCATTAAGCCTGGCATAACTCCTATTTGCTGAGGAATGGTGCTGTGGGCTTTTCCTTACAGGGTCAGCACTGTGTGCCATGGTAAATGATACAAATTATTTCACAGGCTGTATTTATGTTTTACACAAGCACAGGGCATGAAACCATTCTCTGAGCTTCCTAGGAAGCAAGGGCTGCATTTTCTTACTGGTGCTTCTCAATTACTGTTACAAGAGATGTCTGCAATGAGAATTTTTTTTTGCACGATCCATTAAATTGGCCACTTTCTCCTCACAAAAATGCAGTGAATGCTTCAGGTGGTGTTTATAGCTCTGTCTTTACATGCAGCCATAACAAGCATAATTTAAATTATATCAACCATTTATGTGACAGAATATTTTTATGTAAAACTTCAGGAGACATTATCGTGCTATCATATTGAAATTTCAATACTGAGCTCAGGCAAATAAATTCCACTTCAAAAAGTCCATGTGGGAAGCGAGAGGATAATTTGTGCACGTATCAGCACATCGCGTGTCTCTCTAGGTTACTAAACCTCCTGTATCAAGGGCAGCTCACTTTACTAAATATTAATGTAGAACTCTGCATAATAGGAAGCTTCAGTTATTCAGAGGATCGCTGAACTGCAAATAAAAATAAGCATTAAAGCCCACACTATTAACTACAGATTAAGGTCAGATCCCAACAGTTGTTCCATATAGAAGAATGTAATAGATAAACATTCCCTGACCGTGATACTGATCCCTTCTACAAAGCAGATTGTGAGATCCAGGCTTTAAAATTTTTAAGAACATTTATTAGCTCAGCATGAATTCAATCCTACACTCTCACGAAGAGCACAGAACCAGGACAAAGTGTGTTTTGGAAGTTCTGGAAAGGCATCACTTCTGCACCCACTGGCCAGCCCAGTTTGCATTCTCTGCTCTGCAAATCAGACAGTTCTAAAATTTACCCCACTGATTTTTATCACTGACTTCCTTTTCATTTTGCCATGTTAAATGTCAAATGATCCAATGTCTGACACTGCCCTTTTAATTATTACAACCAAAGCTTAAAGATGACACACACACATCCCCTCATCCCTTCAAAGTGAGGCTCAATGAAACACAGGCAACAGTGAGAATTCAAAGGTCAATATTTGCATAAGCGGAATAAAAGCCAAGAAAGCAAGAATTATTAAAATTTTAATTCCACAGTAATTTCTACAATTAGTACTCTTTCTAACATATTTAAATTACAAAGCAAGCGTCATAGATAGTGCTAAGGACTTCATTAAAATATACTGAGCTTATTTATCAATGCTTCTTTCAGAAAGCTCATTATAAAAACCTGCACAACCCCAATTAGACCTCCCAAATGCATTAATGATATATGAGGTCTTTTATTCCCTTCATCAATCTTAGGCTACACATTTACATATATAATCAATACTCCACAGTTACGGAATGTCCATAAATTCACGGCCTCGCATCAATGAATTTGTTCACTCAATACCTTTTCACACGGGGTCCCCATCCCTGTCAGTCACATTAACCAACCAACCACATTTTATTGCTCTGTAATCAGGATTCAAAAGCACTTGAGATGACAGGAGCAATAAAAACCCTTGAGACTTTATATGTCCATTATGGTGACTGGGTTGTTTAAAAACAGGAGCTGCACTTGCAGTCTGTGACTATAAATATGCACAACACCACCACAGAGCCAGGGAAGCTCAGGGTACAGGCAGGAAACAAAGAAATCTAAAGGCAAAGACCCTCTGCAGAAACCAGGAAAGGGATGCAGGGGTGACAAATGTTTGTCCTCCCTCTTCCCAAAATAGAAACAGCTCTATCAGCAAATATTTTACAGTGGTTTATTGCCTTTTCTAGTCTATTTATTAAAAAAAGGAAAACTGGACAAGGCATATTGAGCAAGATGTCAAAGTGAGGAATTTGTGCTCCATTGTGTCTGTCACAGGTACTAAAGCAGTTCCAGACCTCGGGGAATTTCCTGCTTGATGGACTTTCAGGAGAACCCCTGGCACTGACAGACCTTGCCTTCAGCACATTTGTTGTCAAGTATCCAAACCCACAGAAACCATGCAAAACATCTGCTGCCACAAAATGATGGTACAGCACTGAATAAAACACAAGCCTTAAATGTTTGTAACAGAATGCATTTATATTCTGAAATGAAAGTGACACCTGGCCTTGTACCAGGTTTAATAATATACAACATAATTCTGTTTTTGCAAAGGGTTCAAAGAAGCTCAAGCTCAATTAGATCATCAGCACTTTATATAAACTTGACAACTAAGCTGTTCCTCATTACACAGCATCAGGAGATGCTGACAAGAGTTGGGTTTTGCAGAAATCGTAGAAATGAGCTTTGCTGCCTTGTATGAAAACAAGGGCAGGCATCGGTTTTACAGCTCCACCCGGCACACCTGGGTACCTGAGGCAGAACAAAACACTTAAAAGAACTGCTCAGTGAAACAACAACTGGCAAGAGCACACAGGGAGCACCAGAACATAAAACCCTCTAATGCAACAGCCTGCTGTGCAGTTGGCATAACGACTGCAGAGCCATTAGGAAACTAAACAGCTTCCGAGGAAAATGTATGAAACATATCCACCACTTGCACTTCAAAATCCTCTCCGGTGACTACACAGCTTTTCAGTCCTCCTTTTCAGAGGCAAATTGGGGATATTGCTGCACAGGGGCAGCACTTACAGACACTGCAGGATCTGCACTGGTGGTACCAATACACAGGTCAGACTCACAAGCGAAGAGCTGCAGACTCCAGTACAGGAAGGACATGGAGCTGTTGGAGAAAGCCCAGAGGAGGCACTAAGGTGGTCAGAGGGATGGAGAAGCTCTGCTGGGAGGAAAAGCTGGGAGAATTGGGATTGTTCAGCCTGGAAAAGCAAGGTGTCCTAACTGTGCCTTCAGTACCCAAAGGAGCTACAAGAAAGATGGAGAGAGACTCTCTGCAAGGGTGTGGAGTGACAGGACAAGGGGAATGGGTTCCCACTGACAGGGGACAGGGTTAGAGGGGCTATGGGGAAGGAATTTTCCCTGTGAGGGTGGGCAGGCCCTGGCACAGGGTGCCCAGAGAAGCTGTGGCTGCCCTGGATCCCTGGCAGTGTCCAAGGCCAGGTTGGACAGGCCTTGGAGCAGCCTGGGATGGTGGGAGGTGACCCTGCCCATGGCAGGGGTGGGATGGGATGAGTTTTAAAGGTCCCTTCCAACCCAAACCATTCTATGATTCTATGAATACAAAGAAATAAACTACCATGAAAAAAACACCACTTCTCCCTCATGGGCTAAGAATGATACTTTAGTAAGGTTCCATATTTAAATACCTGCAATATTCCCCAGGGTCTCCAGGCAGTTGCCACAGTTCTGTGTTTGTCCTGCCCATACACTGTGTTAGAGACACCATCAAATACAGTTTCAGCTTCACAAGATTCATTGAGCCTTTACTGTGTTTGAAAGGTTCACAATTTAGGATCTCTCAATAAGATCAGAAGGAATTCTGAGCAATATTTAGGCATCAAATAATTTGAAACAGAGCATAAATAAAACCATGTTTTTCCCATTCTTCCTGTAATGTTGCAGCATTTGTCTCAATGGCACATACTCAGAGAACTGAAAAATACCCACCCAGAGGAATCTACCTACTGCTTTCTGCTGAATCCACATCACTTCTTTTAACAGAGAAGTTACATTCGATAACAATACATCCAGCAGATGTAATTTGCAAAAGCTGATGACAAAATAAGGAAGACATAAAACTGACATACTTGGAATTTTCTCAAATTTAATTAATTTAAAGTTTGCAAACAAGGTAGGAGCAGTCCAAAATCTGACTAATTTTACAGCACATCACAAATTCAATCAGCTAACCTGTCATGATGGAAAACATGAAAAAACATAAAAAAAACCCTGTATATACACCCTTATAATAAACTCTGCTGCTTAGTCTATTTCCAAGTTTATCATAACAGGGTGATTTTATAACATGTTTTATGAGAGCAAGTTCAGGGAATTGTTAGGCTGAAATCTATTTTATACAGTTCTGGAACAAGAGAAAAATGGAGCTGCCCAGAAACTGTCAGCACCTCGCAGGGTGTCACCTTCAGACACACAAAAATTCTTTAGGGATCAAAGCCTGGATGCAAGAAATGGAAAAGCAGTTCAGGTTCTAGGGAACAGGAGCAGGTAACTCCTCTCCCAGGGAATCAAGAGATATGATGGAAATGCACACAGGGTGATGGAGGAGTAAAAATAATTATGAAGGGTATTTTTCCCAACAGCAACGTCGTAAGAAACAAAGAAACTTAAGATCAACCTAATAAAACACTGATGTACACAAGGACTTTGCATAAAATAAGGATTATTTCTGCACTCTCAAAACATAAAGTTTTTTTGTTTTTTGTTTTGTTGGGGGTTTTTTTGTTTGTTTGTTTTTTGAGGTTTGTTTTGGTTTTCTGGGTTTTTGTGGTTTGTTTGTTTGTTTTGGGGGGTTTTTTGGTAGTTTTTTGGTTTGTTTTTTATTAAAGGCCAATTTCTTGAAAACAGGAATACTTTGAGGTAGATTCTGGCTAATCCTGCTGAGTAAAAACCAAAATAATAAACCCACACAGACTAGAAGTTGAAAGAAGAGAAAGTATTATTCCAACTCCTCCTTGTGCATGAATAATGGTTTGTTTACTAAGGAGCTGAAATACCACATTCAGCACACATTCCAGGGAAGTTAAAAATGCTGTTAATTTTAAAGGACTATGAAGAGTAAAATATCTGTGCTTTGTGAACAGAGTTACAGTGAGAATAACCTTCAGCATTCCTCAAAATGAGAATTTCTATCTGCAGTCCATATCTTGCCCTCATTTAGCAGCAAAATAAGGAAGGTGAGTATTTCAGCCACTTTTTGGAGTCATTAATCCTTTTTAAACATATTCTAGGTAGACACCCTCATGCACATCCTCAGTGTTTTCAAAACCCAGGCACACAGAACCCAATTTCTAAACATCTGATTCTTGTAATTTAATATTTGAAAAGGGTGAAAAAAATTGCCACCAATACTCATCAGTGTAAGGATCATTTGGGGGATAAAAATGTCGAATTTTCAGAAACACAACCTTCATAAAATTTTGCCTCAGAATAAATTGCAACTTCCAAATGCAATTACAAGCTTCATTTATCTATATGGAAACGCTGGCAGAGTGTACAATACTAAGAGCTGTATATAATTCTTCTAATTGAAGTTAAAGGCAAATAAAGAGCAATAGCTGCAACTCTAGTTAAAAATCACTATTCTTTAATATGAGCTATTTTCTTAGCAAAAAGAAGACAGCTTGACAATTGCTACACAAGGCAAATAAAGCCTTGAATGTGCAATTTGTGTTGATCACTGTCCGTCCACTGACACTTCTGACAGTGGCAAAACCTCTCTCTGTGACTGTAAATGATGAGCAAATCTAAATCTTGGCAAGCCCTTGTAAAAAGACAAGTATTAATTAGACTTTTGCAGCTTCATTTTAAAAACTAAAAGTAGCAAACTAAGAGAGCAATAATGACTGTATTTTTGGTGTTGCTGGATGAATTTGCACTTTAGTTCAAAAAATATGTTTCTGTATTGCTCTAAGTGATAAACAAAAAAAGGACATTTTGTAAACTGTACAGGGCAGAAAAAATAATAATTCCAGTAAACTTCTACATTTATAAGGACATATTTCAGATTTCTAATAAAGTTCATTTGACGAAAATATTTCAATTAATACAGCAATATGATCTCAAAATCTAAATTAAGTCAACTAGAAGATAACCAGAAAAAATGACCTATGTGCCTGCAGTGCCTTATAGTCTGTATGATGTAATTGCACAAAGGAATAAAACCTCATGTAAATCAAATTCTAATTAAGAAACCAGAGTAAACAACACTGGAATGCACAGAAAGTTACACATGCACGTGTCTGGCTGCCTGACTTAGAAGGTAAGAGTTATGAATCACACTTGTGGAAGGCATTATTCATAAATAGCTGCAATTGAACAATTAACAGCTGATAACCAGCTCCAAGCACTCCCAGCCTCTGCAAGCCTTCAACAGGCACTGCTGGAAACAGAACTAAAATGTTCAGCATCTACAAGAATTTAAAAACATTTAAAGGGTAGTTCCTGTTATTAATTATACACAGGAGAGTCCTTCTCTCTTAGACTTTCACGCTTTCTACTGCAGATGTAAAAGCTGAGGAACTGAGCCTGAAGTGTTTATTAAATGACTTATTATTTTTACCTCTCACCCTAAAGAGCAACAACCCACAAAAGGAAACATAAAAGAAATAATTATCAATGCATCCCCACAGGGAAATCTGTTTTCTTCATCTTTCTGAAACTTTCTTTACAGCACTCCATTAAATTCTGCTCATAGCATGCCCAAAAATCTTCTATCAAATGAGCACTGTATGTGGCTGTGTAACAGCAGCTGATGTGCAGGATTACACCAAGGAAGAGGGAAAAATAAAGAACATGCCAAACTTTATCTTGCCCATCCTCAAACTGATTTATCTGTCAACTTGGGATAAGCTATTACTCCCACATGTTCAATTAGAAGCTGAAGAGCTTCACAGAATTACACCCAGGGCACTGGAACAGTCAGGCTCTTTACTGGAACACAGGGCTGGAATATCTGACCAATCCAAGTAAACAAAACAAAACAAAACTCCACATGTTAGAAGTGTGGAAAGGGTGAAGATGGTTTTGCTCTTAAAATGTAATGTAAGAAAAAAATATTTGCTGCAAGATAAGATTTAATTATGCTGGAGTTTGATGAGCACAGTATGACCAAGGAAATTTTCTAGAAAAACAGGACTACAGTGGTATATTTCTTTATTTTACTGCCATGTTCAGTGTTGAGTAAATTATATATTTAATTATGTATTAAGCATCAAGGATCATGGAATCATTTAAGCTGGAAAAAACCTGCAAGATCATAGAACAGTTTGGGTTGGAACAGACCTTAAAGCTCATCCAGTGCCACCCCCTGCCATGGCAGGGACACCTCCCACTGTCCCAGGCTGCTCCAAGCCCTGTCCAGCCTGACCTTGGACACTTCCAGGGAGCCAGGGGCAGCCACAGCTTCTCTGGGGATTCCCTTCCAAGGCCTCACCACCCTCTTAGTAAAGAATTTCTTCTCAATATCTAATCTAAATCTGCCCTCCTTCAGGTCTGTCACTACACACCCTGGTGATCATCAAGTCCAACTCTTGACACCGCCAATGCCACCACTAAACCACGTCCCCAGGTGCCACATCCATGTCTTTAAATCCCTGCAGGAATGGTGACTCACCCCCATCTCTTCAATGTACCGACCTTTTGTGAACCATGTGGTTGTAGTAACAAAGAATCCTCACCAACACAGGGACACCTCCCCTGTCCAGACACACCTCCTGCATCCCCTTCCACCCTGCCACGGCCCTCAGGGACAACACATCCCCTTCCCAGCACACAAGGCAATGGCTGAAGGCAGAACCCATCTGCATTGCCAGGCAATGCCCCAACAGGAACACTCCTGGAGAGGAAAGTGCTCTGAACGAAGCTCCCAATTTCAGGGCTTTTAGGTCTGATGAGCTGCAGGGGGATCCAGGAACCCAAACCCTCTTGCACCTGCTCTGCAGCACCCAAAGGAAACCCACTTTTCATGGCCCAAGACCACCCAGCAACACAGACAAAGCTGGGATGACTGGGATAAACATTTCCAAAGGGCTCTCCTGATCTGAGCCAGCACTGATGTCTCTGCACTCATTCAGACTCAGCAGTTTCACCCATCACTGCTGTTCTCAGGAAAAACTCAGAACATGGGCAATTTTTCAAAGATCTCTCAGAGTTCACCTGTGGAAATAGGAACAGAATCTCAACTTTCACAGGCATCAGCAATTAACAGCACCATATTTCCTCATAAAATAGGTCAGATGTTGCAAAAGTAAGGACAGCCAAAGGAGGGGAAGAACAATAAATAGAAGCTGACAAGACAAATGTACAAGCATCTTATCTGTGTGTATGTCAAATTATCTGCAGATCAGTAAAATTACTGCCCTTTGAGAAGTGGTCACAGATGCACAGTCCACAGATCAGGCTGAGGGCAAAAGGCCAATGGAAAGGACAAAGGAGAGAAGAATCATGGAAACTGTATGCAGATACAATTTCTGCTCCCAGGCACTGTTTATCACTTTGTTTGGGTTGTGATTTTTGGGGTGTGTGTGTAACTGTTTGGGTTTTGCTCCGGGGGGTTCCATTTTGGATACCTCCAAGTTATGCACATGAAAATACATCAGCGAGGCAGTTGCTGTAAGTATTTTACTGAGCTCCCATTTCAGAAGATTTCATGCTGACTTTTAAGCTACATCACAGATTTCCACGGAATTAATTTCCCAACTTCAGGCTTACAGCAACATTAGTTAATGTAAACTGTAGCACACGACTAATAAACAATATAAAGAGCAGAAAGGAAAACACCCACATTGTTCAAGCCCTGGTCTGTAATACCCCATCTCACCACAAAACCAAAAATGACACAAGAGAAGCAGTTCTGGCATAGAAAGCAAGTTCCCCTTTCTATCTTGTCCACCCTTTAGCAAAAACATTTCCAAGTAAGGAAGACAAATTATTTTTATGAGAAGCAACACAGCAATGCAATAGATTTTTCTTCCTTAGATTACAATGGAAAGTGAAGATTGTAAAAGGAAGAAGAAACTGTAGGGAAACACAGCCATCAGGATGGAAAACCAAGAACTAAACCTTGATCCACACACAGAAATAGAATAAATGATGCTGCTTCCCCTATATATATATATATATCACTACTGAGGATTGAGGAAAACTCTGTCAGCCAGGTTGGAGGTGGTCAGAGTTTCATTGGTTTGAATCTTCAGATCATAGAGCATTAAAAATTAGTTTCTCAACCACATCACTACAGAGACCTTTACTACAACATTTTTAATGAAAATATATGATTTAAAAATGAGGTGGCATCAGGGGGTTCTCTGGTCTTTTTGTTGTAGAAGGGAGGTCAAGAATCATCAGATAAAAGATAAACAATGCAGAGGAAATGAAAGTGCTGGTTAGATCTGCCAATGTTACGAGATTTGAACATTAAAAACTAATAAAATGCCCCCATTTCCCTTTTTAGTGAAGGAATTGCTGTAGATGTCTGCCAAGTCCAGACCCAGCATGGCACGAGCTGTTCCAAAAAGCTTAGGACAACAGTGAAAGGTAAAATTCAACATTCAGAGAAAAATAATCTGCAAATAAATGGAGGGAAGACAGGAAAAAACAGTGGAAAGAGCAATAGTTGCCCAGATTACTGAAGCATAATGATCTGCCTTAATTGATTTCTCTAATTTTTATTTATGTAAATTAGAAAACAAACGTGCAACTCTTCCTTAGCTCGTTATTATCCTTAAACCAAATGTATTTCACAGTTGAACTACAGCAGAATATTGCACTTCAGGAAAGCCTGCAGCAATCATGTAAAAAAGGGAAAACTTGCTGTTAATGACTACAAATTTTGACCATTTAAGAGAGAATTAACAACAGGCCCTTAATCAGGAACATGAGCTGATCACATTCATATCACTGTAACTAAAAATATTTTTGCCCTGAGGAAACTTGCTGAACCTTCAGTGCTGAACTTAAAACAACCTCTAAACCTACATAAATACATGTTCTACAACGTTTGCTCTTCACATCTTAGTGAGTTCCTATTTGTTGAGCTCTGTTCACCAGAAAAATGCTTCCTACAAATCAAACAGAAAGAAACAAGTATAGGTTACACTCAGAGTGTAACAGTCTATCAAAAGAATGATGAAGCCAAAATTTGACTTAATTGCTTGGTAATTTAAAGTCTGCTGTCTCAAAAGAGGAACTTTCATGCTGTGGCAGATTGAAAAAGGTTTAAATTATTCCATTTTTCACATTGCTCTTGCAGTATTTCCAGGTGCACATCAGAGGAAAGCTTTCAGTGCTACAGACAGCTTGCTGGCCTGCTTGACAATGGAAGAAAACAAAACAAAGCCATAACTCCCTGGAATAATCCTCCCATCGTGTTTGCACTGCCACAAGAAGATCAACAGCAAACAGCAAAAACAAAACAGCAGAATGAGAACTCCTGTTTGACAAGCACAATATTTAAAATACTTCATGTTTCTATAAATCAACAATATACCACAAATATCAAACTGCAAAATGCTTTCTTATAACAGGAATAGAAATTTCAGAGAATCCCAGAATGCTGAGGTTGGAAAAGACCTCCCAGACCATCGAGTCCCACCTGTGAGCAATCCCCACCTTGTCCCCAGCCCAGAGCACTCAGTGCCACATCCAGGCATTCCTTGGACACCTCCAGGGATGGAGACTCCAAACCTCCTTGGGCAGCCCCTTCCAGTGCCTGACCACCCTTTCTGTGAAGAAATTCTTCCTGAATCCTATCCCTAGGAGAACATTAATCCATCTGAAGTCTTTCAAGTTCGTTTTCAAACTCACACATCACCAAAAAACCAGACATTTTCCACTGCTACTTTATGAGCTCAAACCCCTTTCTGTAAAAAAACTTATTTCCAATCCTGCCACAGCATTCTGCCTCCTCTCCATGAAATAACACATCCCTGGTCCTGGCTGTAAACCCAGTCAGCCCTTCTGAGGATCTGTTTGCTGGAATATTCAGCAGCCACATTAAAACACACCCATTAAGAAAGAGAAACTGCATAGGATGTGGCCTGTCCCTTGCTGAACGTCTGTGTGGTAATAATGCAATTGCACTTGACCCTCTGCCACATTCAGAGCATTAAAACCACACCAAAATTTAATTTGCTGTCTTTTGCAAATTCATAAGGATCCCATAAAAATTAGGAGGTGGAAAAAAATTACCTTGCAAAATGTTTTAAGAAAATAAATTGAAATAATTCTCTTCCATTCCAAAGACCTCATTTAAATGTCTTTATCTAATACTGAACTGAACACCACAGCAGAAACAGGCATCAAAATCTGAAAACAAAAGTGATGACATACAACTGAAAACGTGTTCCAAGGCTCAAAGCAAGCCCAGTGAAAAAAAGGTATTAATGGTCCAAAATTAGATCATTTCACTTTAGCCCAGTTTCAATTCTAATAAAATCTATATTAAAATATTAAACAAAAGTACTTATTTTGAGGGTATATCTTAAAAATACAGCTAGGACTGTATTTTGTGTGACGCTTCTTAATGGAAGTTTTAAAAATATATGAAAATATACCACACTTGCTGCAACACTTAAAACTGCATAAAAACTAAGACCTGTTGTTTAATGAAAGAATTCTAATGCAAATATTCATAGAATTGCAGATAGAAACATCATTTGAATGTGGTGTGACTGCTGTGGGCCTTTCCTCTTCCCTCTGGTATCAAAGGCTGGAGAATTTCAAACAACTTTGGAAATAACCAAATCCCCCAGCTCTGAGTTCTGCCTGGCATCAAGTTTTTGCTTAGTGGGAGATTTTACAACACTGTTAAAAACAGAATAAAAAGACTTTTTATAATGGAAACATGGAGGGACCAAGAACTCCAGTCATGCTAAGAGCTGTCACTGCAATGTTCCTTCTTTCGTGTCATACTAAAAATTCCATTCTCCATTTGGAGAATTTTATTCTCCATTTGGAGAATTATTCCCCATTCTCTGTAAAAGTAGTCACTTCATTATAGAAATTAGTGCTTTTTTCTGCAGCATATCCTCTAGTTTCAGACTTTTGGTTTTAATTCTTCATGTTCTCAGTAATTTTGATCATTAATCTGTCTTTCCAGCTTTAGCTGGTGGCTTTTCAGACAGAAACATCAGAAAGCTGAACTGAAAAAGAATTGATTCAGCAGCTTAACTTTATCATGGAAGTTTTATTTTCCAAGAGTATTATCCCGAGTGTGAACTCTTTGATTTTGAACACAATCACATTTAATAAATGATGGTTAAAAACCTCATTACTTAAACTTCTTAGTGCACCACCAATTGCTTGATACAAACCATGTAAAATTAGAACATTTCTTAGAGATTTTAAATAAGAACACAGACAAAACCACTGAATACAACAGTCTCCAAAGAGAAACTGTAGACTCTCTTGCTCTGATATAGACAAAAGCCAGGTTTGAACATATTTAGACTCATAAAAAGTATCCCATCTGAAGCATTTAAAAATAAACAGAGCTGCTCTACTGCTTTTACTCTTGGTTGTGTCCATGCATGGCATCTGCAGGAGAAACAAGACTGAATTCAGAACTTCAGCTGGCTTTGTCCTCACCAGCAGAACTGTTCCTGGCTCCCTGGAATCACGGTGGGGGAAGGAATTCCAGGCAGAGGATCCAAGTCCCTGGATAAGCTGCCATGGCAGAGTGGATCTGTGGCCCAGATCCTGCTCAGACTGAGCCCCCAGCTGGGAGCAGGGAAAGTCAGCACAGTGCAGGCTGCAAAAGCTAAGCTGGGTCACTGCACCATTTAAATGCAGCCACAATTATTGTCTGTACACCACCAGGAATCTGTAATGAACATTTAAACAATTCCTAAGATGGGAACCACTGAGGTGTCCTGAATGGGACTGAGGAAATGCCATCCCACTCCCAACTGAGCACTACACACTCATCTCCAGCACTGCCTGGGGTGTGATGGAGGGCAAGAAACTGGAGGATATCTACAAAATTTAATATTAATGTTTTGGGGCACTGAGGAAAAGTCATGAATGTCTGCTTACCTCCATCAGGAAATGCTGTGTCTGCAAGGCTCTACTTGCAGAAAGAAAACTTATTTATTGCAAATCTTTATACACAGTCTTTGACATCCACTTTCTCAAAGGTTTAATTTCAAGATGCATCAGCTCACACCAACTTTCACAAAAATACCACAGAATCCATAATTTCATTGACTGCTAAGTAAAAGCAATATTCAGGATAGTCAAATGTGCTCTAAGGCAAGAGCAAATGTCCATTAGAAGAAATGCCATGAAAGAAACAAGGAAAAGGCCAACTAATGAGTACACAAGGGGCAGTTGCAGGAGAAGTGACAGGGAGAAGGTGGAAAAGAGAAAGGGACAATCCTAATTAAGCAAACACATGACAAAGGAAAAAAAACTGCACTAGTTGGGTGTGGTTATTTAATGATTAAATGCTAAATAATGATAAAAATTTGGCAGAAATACAGGTTGTGTAAGAATACAGCATTTACAGTTATCTTACTCTACAGCAGCTTTCAATTTCTCAAAGTTAGCAGATTTTATTAAATCCATGATTTTATACAGGTGGATTTTTTTCTGTAATTCAGTATTACATAAGACAGAATTGTCCTGTCCTAGTAAGAGTTAAAGCCAAAGGTCCTCCTGAACATGCATTGTATGAAAATGAAAACCAGGGACTTTGGGTTATGAAAAGAAGCCATATGACTAAAAAGTGAATCCATTTTCCAAAACGCCCACACAGACAAGAGCTTCTGATGAGAAAAATGATCTCTGCAAAGCTAAATTGCACAGATTATTTCAATGAAAAGTAAGAATCACGCAGATTATACAACATTTATCGTGCTGAGATTTAAAAAAATAACCCAGCAACTTTTTATATTATTACAGTATGAATAATTACTTTATTGTTCAATGTAAATGATGTAAATATCAATAATTTTTTAACTGGATAATTGTCTTCTTTTAGAATTTACACAGGCAATGACACTTGCTTAGTTTTTCCAAGATTGCTTCTCTCTTGCTGCTGGCAAGTTTTGGGTACCTTGAGAATGAGGTGCAACCACCTGAGTGTGCCAACAAAGCAGGTGTGGCTTACCTTGGCACTGGAATCCTTGCTTCCCAAATCCCCTGCATAAAGAAGGAAAAGACTGCCTTAGTATGTTTAGCTTTAATCTCTACTCAATGATCTCTAAAAACATAAAAATAGCTTCATATTAAATTACTTCAGGTTTTGCTACGACAGCAACAGATTTTCAAATACACAACACAGACCAGCCCACCCATTTCAAAGCAGAGAACAATAGCTGTCACCAGCTCTGTAATTTCAGCTTCTGGCAACAATTTTTTTATTATTATTATTTTACAAGCTATTTTGGATCTACAATTATCATCATCTGTGATTACTGAATAATATTTCAACTCGTTTAATGCCACATGTATATTTAACAGCCACGTAAAATATTCCAAGTTCCAGCAAAGGCACATAAAACAAACCAGACTTGGGTTTTCATCCAAATTTTAGGATTACAAGCTGGTGTTATGAGCCTCAGCTAGGCTCCAGCCGTTTGCTGTATGGAAAGCAGGCAGGTTAAAGGTTTTGCTTGTTTCAATATAAATGAGAAGACAGGCCCATGGTTTTCATACTGATTATTCTCCAGCTTCCTTGCTCCATTTCCATAACAAAATACAAATGTGAGTGTAACACTTCTGCAATGAATACGGTGACAGTGGTAGCCAGAGTTCCAACACATTTTATACCTCTGGCAAACTGCACTGCTGTGGATTTATTTGTTTATCTTTAAGAATTTAACATTCTCTTCCCACAAAAATAACTGTTTTGAGTATCCTGCCTATAAACATTTCTCTGCCTTTTCCCCCTTCTCTGCAGCCTGTTTTTCATCTGGAGAGCTGGAGCCACTCACACTCAAACCCAAACAGACAAAAGCTGTGAGCTGGAGAAGCTGTGAGCAATTAACAACACACGGTTTAATTATCAACTTTATGGAAATGGTTTCTTAAAATAAAAAAAAAAACCCAACAATTTCTCCACTTTATTTAATTATTTATGGAAGATACAAAACCTTCAGTGCACTCTTACTTGAGGTGGAAGCTGAAATGACACAGAGAATTTTTGTACATCTGTGTGCACAAGTCGCTACTTGTGGTTGTTCTATGCAAACCTAAACTAGGAAAACCAGAAGAAAAATCAAATTATTTGTTTTATTGGCAGCACATGTGCCTATACTGTCACTCTGATGCTGTTCTCACTCAGCTTCACAAAACTCAAAAGCTGGAAGTGTGGAAATGCAATCGTAGGAAAGCTGATGGTTGGACTAAGAACATGAAACAGACGTGAGATAATTTTTAATCCTTTGAAATAGACTTATTTGCAAACATTCCTTTTTATCTACTCCAGAAGCGCGGCTTCTCCTCCGTGTCGGAGCTGAATCCGTGCAGAGCTGCAGCCCATTCCCTCGAGCAGTTACAATGTAATTGTTAAGTAAAAAGTCTTTTTCAAAAACATCTACGCTCCAGCAAGAAAGTGGAGTGAAAGTTGCTGAAGAGGACAAGGCGGCACTAAACTATTTTAGTAAATATTATCTGATGAAATGTACTCTAAGGTAAAGAACCTATTTGTATAGTTCATTGAAAGGTTGTGTTTACTATTCTTTATACCTCCAAACATATGTTAATTGACACAAGTCATTTTGGAAACCGACGAAGCACTTTCAATGGTGCGAGGTGGTTGTCTGAAATCGGCCCATCTCCAAAACAGAAAATTAAACAAGTTTTCAAGTTGTCAAATGCGCTTCTAAGGAATGTGAAGCGCTTCCTCAGGCTCAGTAAGCAGGACAAGACAAAAGCACAGTCGCTCTTGCCACCTGTCAGGCACAGGATACCTTTTCACTTCCAAACCCATCCTGTCATTCCTGACAAGAGCTCTGCTTTGTTTTATAATTGTGCTACTTAAGTGCACAAACACTACTCGGCAATAACCCTGCAGCGGTTTTTCACACCTCCCAACTCATTCTGGTTTAGATTAACTTTGAAGCAGTTTCTGAAGGTCTCTCACTTTTACCATACTCAACTCCACAATTTTTTTTTGCAACTAGGACAAAAGAAAATGTTTAAAAAGAAAAAAAAGTCAGAAAGTTGACTTGTTTCTTCTGCAGTCTACCATCTCATCTTTCCTTCCTTACTCTGCAAATATATTTCAGTCATTTCTGGCACCAGCACAGTCTTTGCTTCAGCGTGCAAGCAGAGCAAAACAGACAGAGGAAGGAAAAGGTCCGTGTCCAGACACATAAACACACATAAAAAGAGCAAGAAGCGTGCCACGGACACAGAGCCAGCTGCGGGCAGACCCACCTAGACCTTTCACAACTTTGGCCAAAACAAATCACAGCTCTCGTTTTCGGCACCCAGACCTGCAGCGCAAACTTGTGCAGCGGAGCAGGGCTGGAGGGAGGTGAAGGAGGGGAATCTCGAGCTGTTTGTGCTGCACGGCCCCTGCAGGTACAGGACCCCCGAGGCTCTCACTGCTCCTGCCGAGCCTGGGCCGCCGCTCCCTGCACGGGGCGCGGAACAAGCGCAGAACGGCCCGGCCTGCGCGGAGCTGCCGCCTTGCCCCGGCACGGACCCGCGGGTGTGTTTTTCCCTACCAGCTCAGTAACGAGGGTGCTGGTAGGGAGCTTTCCTGCCCTCTCGAGCAGGAACCCTTCTCTCACAAAAACCAGCCCTCCCCTTCCTCAGCGCGGACCGGAGCAGCGGTGTCACGGTGCCTTCCCGGCCTCGCTGCCCGCCCTCGGCAGCAGGAGGGAACGGGGCAGGCACTGACCAGGAGTTGAGGCTGGGTGACCCAAAGTTTTGCCACCCAGCAACGCCCCAGTCTGACACGGGCACGCTCCGTCCCAGCGCGGCTGTGCCTGGCTGAGTCCCCGAGCCCGGCTCCGCCGAGCAGAACCCGGGGACAAGGGGCGAGAAACACAGCTCCAGACCATGTGGAAGCGATGGCCTCAGCGCGGGTCTCCAGACCCTGCTGGGCTCTGCGACCGAGCGCCGGCAAGTTTGGGGGTTCCCACGCCCCGAAAGCGGGGTGCGCCCAGCCCCGGGCCGGGCCCCCCGAGCAGCGTCAGCCGCACACAGCCCGGCAGGACGGGGATGCGGCAGGGCAGCGAGGGGACACGGGGGGTCACCCCCAGCGGGGTCACCTGCCCGGCCCCAGCGGCAGCGGCGGCACCGGGAACCGGCTGCCCGGGGAAGGGAAGGCAAGGTAGGGACGGCGGCTCACCGGAGCCGGGCACGGCGCCGGGGCTGCCCGGGGCGGGGAATCCCCCACGGCGGAGCGGGCCCGGGCGGCGGCGGGCGCGGGGGGGACGCGCGCCCCGGGGTCTCACCAGATGAAGTCGGTGCAGTGGCTGCAGAAGGTGGGCTGCTTGAAGAAGCGCGCGATGAATTTGTGCTCCTTCACCTCGTGCACGTTCTTCTGCCTCAGGGCGCCCTTGCGAGCGAAGCGCCGCGCCGCCTCCGGGTCGGCGCCGGGCTCGGAGCCCGGGAACACGTCGGCCATAGCGCCTCCTCCCCACCCCCCGCCGCTCCGGGAGTCGCCGCCCCGACGTCCGCCCCGTCCGGCGGCCGCCGACTCTCTGGCAACGGCGGCGCTGGGCGCTGCCTCCCGCTCCCAGCCTGACGTCGGAGCGGAGGAGGATCCCGAACCCTCTCGCCGGCTGCTCCGCCCGCGGCTGAGCGAGCGAGCCCCTGGCCGGGGCGGGGCGGGCGCGGGGCCGCCCCCGCCGGGGAGCGCCGGGGGGGAACGAGGGGGGCGGCAGCACCTGCTGGCTCTCGTCAGCTCCCGCACCGGGGAGCTCTCTTACACGCACATCGGGTGCTCTCACACGGCAGACCTCCCCGCACACCCTGCTCCTCTCACTCACGCACAGCAGCTCCCCCCTAAATGCACTGGTTCCACTCATGCACACACCGGTTCCCCATCTCTCTCACATCACCTACACAGGCTTCACACACACACACACACACACACACACACACACACACACAATCTCCCCTCACTCTCATGCACACGCAGAGGTTCGCTTATCACACACGGACAGAAGATCCCCTCGCACATACACACACAAAGGAGGTCCCCTCTCACTTTATCTCTCTCTCACACACGGAGGTTCCCCTCGCACCCCCTGCACACAGACCGGCTCCTCTCACCCCTCCAGCTCGCTCCATGCACACGCAGACACAGCAGCCCCTTCTCTCTCTCCCTCACACCTCCCTTCACGCACTCACACCTCGGGCAGATAACACACACACACACACACACTAACACACACACACACACACACACACACACACACACACACACACACACACACACACAGTGTTTCCCCAGTGTCAGCCATGGAAACCCACACCTTCCCTCTCCGCCAGGTCCCGGCACCCCGGTCCGGCAGCAGCAGGGCGGTGACCTCCATCCCTGCTTCCTTCACTGCCGCCCTTCACCGGGATGAGCACAACCGCCACACGGTGCCCAAGGCACAGCCGCCACACCGTGCCCAAGGCACAGCCCTCACAGCGTGCCCAAGGCACGGCCGCCACACGGTGCCCAAGGCACAGCCGCCACACGGTGCCCAAGGCACANNNNCGGTGCCCAAGGCACAGCCGCCACACGGTGCCCAAGGCACAGCCGCCACAGCGTGCCCAAGGCACGGCCGCCACACGGTGCCCAAGGCACGGCCGCCACACGGTGCCCAAGGCACGGCCGCCACACCGTGCCCAAGGCACGGCCGCCACACGGTGCCCAAGGCACAGCCGCCACACCGTGCCCAAGGCACAGCCATCACACCGTGCCCAAGGCACAGCCATCACAGCGTGCCCAAGGCACAGCCATCACACCGTGCCCAAGGCACGGCCGCCACACGGTGCCCAAGGCACAGCCGCCACACCGTGCCCAAGGCACAGCCATCACACCGTGCCCAAGGCACAGCCATCACAGCGTGCCCAAGGCACAGCCATCACCGTGCCCAAGGCACAGCCATGACAGCGTGCCCAAGGCACAGCCATCACCGTGTCACAGAGCACACGGAACCTGCACCCCACTGCTCCCGGCCGCCTTTGCCACACGCGCTTCCTGCAGCTCCCCCGAGAATCGTTGTTCCTCCACCACAACAAACGAAGTGCAGCCATGTGCTCTCCTCCACACACCTTTCCCCTTCCTGCCACTCACAAACCCAGACGTGTGAGCGCTGGCAGAGGCCGCACTGAACTGTGCATCACACGGTACCACAGGATGTCCTGCCCCCTGCACTGTGCCATGTATCTTTATGTATCCATGTAAATATTCTTAAATATTTCTCATTTCAATACAAATATCCTCAACAAAAAGTGTAGGAGACATTCACCAAGTCTCTTTCACTAATTAGGGCATTCAGCACATACACAACAGATTTTTACCTTGGTTTTGTCACCAATGTCATCAAGTATTCCATAAAATAGACTCGTTCATCTTCATTTACTCACATAACACACAAAATGTTCCCAAGTCCTTGGATACAGAAACATCTGCCCATGGCATCCTCTCATATTAACACACTCAGAAAAATACCACATAAATCACAACAGTGCTAACGTAAACCCCCAACAAATACATTAAATACAGAAACACAGTATTAATCATATTGTTTTAAATAAATGTTATTCCCGTGGTTACAAATTTACACATATGGGAAATAAATGCATATTGAAAGTTCTACCCCAACATATCTACACACTCATTTTTCTGTCTAAGCATGTGTAATATATTTCATCTCTCAAGAATGGAAGCCAGCTAATTAACTCGAATTAAGTCTTATTTGCTGATGGGAAAGTGCACATGGACACTCAGCACCAAACAGAAATAACTTGCTACATGCTATTTTACTCTTAATTTAAAGTGTAATCTCGGTTTCTGGGTGCAACCTGGCAGAACTGGAATGTCCATGGCATTTCACCAAATAAGCAATGACATTTCACCAAATAAGCAATGACAGGGATGGCCTCGCTTTTCTCTTAACTTAGAGGATCACACCAGATGCCCTAGAAACTGTTGCCATATGCCCTTGCTTCATGGATTTTATTTTGTGAGCAGCTACTTCCAAATTTGATCTGAAATCCAATGAAATATAAAGATTTTTAATTTGGTCTCCACCTATTCTGCACATTTCAAATCTCTTCTTTTTCTTCAAGGGGAATAGATTTTTCTTGCCTTAATCAACTTATGCCAAAACATGAGGAGCACCAAGAAACATTTTGTACTCTCATTAAGGATTCTGTCAAGAAGTGTGAAACATGTTTATTTCAATTCCTTTTGTGCTGTATCACAAACAGAGCCACCAAAACTTGTGAATCTGGACACAACTCGAATTACATCAGGTTTGTGGCAATCTGCATATTTCGTGGTTGCTTAAAATCTCTCAGATCTGCTGAGTCATCTTGGATCCCAGTTTCTTTCCTGCAAGTGACTCTGGACCAGATTTATTCACTGAAACATTGGCGAGTGCCCCAGGCTCATGTCAGGCCCCAGGGAAGAGCCAAATGACACCACTCACCACACTACAGGATGGCATTAGGATTGCTTTACTCTCTGGGTAAAGCAACTATTTAATCTCTAACCCAGGAATTATCTCTACATTGTGACTAGACACACTAGGCAAAGAAAAACTCTATTATGTGCACCCAGACAACCAGGTAAACCCTTATAACACAACTGTATTTAACATACAACTGCTTTTACTGTTGTAGGTTGGACACACAGCACTTATGCAGTGCTTTTATTATATTTACCTTCCATATCAGGCTTTGTCACCATGCCCATGACACTCTTACAGTGATGCCATAGGGGAATGGTGTGTTCCAGTCCCATCCATGCTTTGGGATGCACTGTTGGAACACCAGCTCCTCTTGCCAGGAAGTTTTTAATTGCCTGGATGCTCATTTATCCCACTCTGCACTCAGGTCCTATGGGTGATACAGAACTCATCCCTCCACTGCAAATGACAGGAGGAAAGACATCTGCCACCCCTTCCTGAGCACACACATTCCCCCAGCAGCCCATGACTTGCTCTTCTGCCCAGGGAAGTGTTTGCAATTTGCTTCTGGTTCAGGCCATCTGGATGAGGAGTCAGCATTTTCACTGTTTGTGTTCAGGAATATACATGGGTATTAAATCAGAGCACCAGCTTTTCCAATCTCCTGGCCAGCAGCTTCAGAACTCCTGACTCCAAATTGCCATTTACAGGGTCTTCTCACAGCAAATTCACTGCTGTTTGACTATTTGGATAATATACTAGAGAGTGTCCCTGATAGAAGTTACCATTGGATGACTTAGGAGGTGTTTTTCTCTGAAGAATTTGTTTATTGCTGTAACAAGCACAACTTCTGAAGTCCTTTCTGCATTTTCATCAATACCAACCAAGGTCTGTAAGTGCATCTGGGTTCATTTTGGAAGAGGTTTCTCATTAAATGTCTTTGTTTTTATTCATCTTCTGGAGCAGCAAACAACTGTCTGCATCACTTTTTAATAAAAAAGCAATAAAAAAGGTCTCTTTCCTAAAGAAAACGTGCATGCAGGCCCTGTTCTGCCTCAGATCCATTCAAAGAGACCCAAGGAGAAGACCTTCATTAACTGCTTTGGCAATTGCAACTGTTTTATTATTTCCTGCTTCTGACAAATACTCAATGAACAGGATTCACTTCCTGCTGGAGGCCTATAAGGAAGTTCACAAGCTAATTCCTCCTCACATTTCAAAGCAAACCACAACTGCTTCCCTCTTTAGAGAGTCAGGAGCACAAGTGCCTGTTTTCCAAAGCTCTTTTTGGAAGGATGATTTGATCATTGCAACACAGCTGCCTAAAACTTACTTGCTTCACACAATCTCATCTTCCAAAGGAATTTCCACAGAGCCAGCTCATGAGACATCTCTACCAGCAGCTATTGTGGGATAATTACTTGCCATAATTAAGTCAAAACCCGTTACCAGTTTCCACTATTTCACGGACTTCACTGTATAACCTAAGAAGCCAGGTTTTCCTAATTTATTTTTTCCATGAAATATAAACTTGGTTTCTCTCTTTGTCTGAGATCACCCATCCAGTTCAGTGTTGAAGTTCCCTTGTCATGTTTTGACCAGTCTCGTGCTTTTCCAGATCCTACTACAAATCCATTCACAAAGAAAAGCCTGTTTATTGTTCTTACCCCCGCCTTGGCAACAATATACCTTAAACATTTCCCCAAAATAGAAAAAGGTAGGATGTGGGAACACAAATAGATACATTTCTGTAAGAAGCTGTCTGTCTTTTATCCCAGTGCTGA
>JACBWW010000037.1:1259400-1457871 GCA_020086605.1 Lanius collurio | reverse complement strand
GCTGCTGTCATGGAAGTCTGTGGTATTTGGTGCAATAGAAAGTGGAAGAATAATGATGAAGAGAATCTTGAAAGTTTTGTTGAAAGCTTGATGGGAGAAAAGAAGCAGTTTGGCTTGAGTGTGGAGAGCACCCTGACTCTGAGGCTTTCTCTCTGATGGCTTCTGCCTTGAATGAACTGAGGGGAAGGCAAAAAGGTGGGATCAGCCAAATAAAGGAGAGAAAGTCTGTGCCTCCATGCTGTGCTTCGACATTGACATCTCAGAAGTTGTCCCTTGCAGATCTGCTCCCTGCAGATTCAAACTCTCACTGAGAATAATTTGCCCCCGAGGCTTTATAATTCTACATTCCCGAGGAAGAAATTTAACACAGGATTTTTTTAGACAGCGTTTAGATAAATTTATCAGAGGAACAGACTGTTTCACAATATTTGGGTCACAGTAGAACTGTGAGAGAGATTCTCCGGGTTTTCTGTGCAGGAAATGAGAAGGCGGAGAGGAGGAAGGAGCTGTAAAATGCTCTCTGGTTTTGTACACTGTGAGTTTAATGTATGTGAAAACTGGAACACCTTCCTGCCTCTGCAGGAGAATACAGGCCTGCTGTCACCTGGAAAGCTTGTTAGTGCCAGCCCTCTGCCATCTCAGATTCACACAGGGGATTTTAATATCCACAGTGGGTGCTTAAAGTGATTTGAGATCCAGGACTAAAATCATAATTATTTTGCTAACTTCAGAAAAAACTTCAGGAACATCAGTTGTAACTAGGAATGCAATTTACCTCTAAAATTTGCTTCTGAGTGAAATTAATATTTTTAAGAATTAGATAGTCACTGTTTACTTTTTCTGTGACTGAGACATTCTGTCAGGTCAGTATCTGTTATGGCATGCCTACCTCCAATGTCACAGAATCACTGAATGGTTCGGGTTGGAAGGGACCTTAAAGATCATCCTGTCCCAATTCCCTGCCATGGGCAGGAACACCTTCCACTAGACCAGGCAATATAGAAATATAAATACATTTATACATACATACATATGTATATATATATTTATATAAAGTTTCACTGGAACATAATACAGTGCAAATCAATCCTGGTTTCTGGCTGGCTGAACATGACAACCCAGTGACCAACAGGTGGAACAAAAGAAACAGTGGGAAGGGCGCTGGAATCTGAATATCTGATCCTTGCAGGTAAAGGATGAGGTTGCTGGTCCTGTTGCTGCCCCAAAGCCAGCTTTCATGCCAGAGAAATCTAATCTGCAGCAAGCAGGGGCTGGCACACAGGGATGGCTGCATTCAGGCCTATTGTTAATACCCCTCCTCAGTGTCCCCAGTCAACACAGTCCTGTTGATATGAGAAACTTCAGCATCTTTACCTGGCTGTGTGGTGCATTTTGTGGTTGAAGAAAAGCCTGGTTCTTGAGAACAGAAGGGAGTGCAGAGGCAGCCCTCACTGTCCAGCAGGATGGATCCCCAGCAAGTCTGTGGCAGGAGCAGAGTGACACATCCTATAACATCAGGAAGATGACAGCACCAACTAGAGAAGCAGAACAACGGGTTAGAGGGAGGACAGAAGGTCTGCCTCATTAGCTGGGAACTGGGACCTCACTGACCTTCAGTCTGCCTGGTTCTTGAAAACTTCCTGCATAATAACTCCAGGAGACACCAATTCCAGTCTGAAAGCCTTTGCCTACCTTATTGTCTCGTGTCCAGATTATTATAATGTCCTTTCCTATTGTCCTGACAGCTCCAGTTGATCATGGTGTCAATGAAGAATGCTGCTACACAGATTTCTTTTCATCATCAGTTTTATTTTCCTCTATTTTCTTCCTCGTTCTTTTTCATTTTTACCTTAAGGCCTTTGCTGGCTTATCCTGTTCCTCTCTCCTGTTCCTTGCAGAAACCCCTCTGATCAGCCAACAATGCCAGTCTCCATCATTTAATTCCTGCCTTTTCAAACTTTCACTCTTGGTCTCTGCTTTGCTGCCCTTCATATTTTAGCCTGGGCAGCCCCACTCCTGCAAAGGCAGTTTGTTCACATCCTCCTGCATATTGTCCCTTTAGGCTGTGTTAGCACAGCCCCAGGTAACCATCAGACTGCTGGGATCCTGATCTGACTCCCATCACACTGGCTGATACCACCTCAGAGTGTTCCTGCACTGCTTTATCTGCTTCCAGCTGCCATTTCTCTCTTTAGGATATGACAGTATTTGGGGTAGACACCACCACTCTGCTCTGTGCTTATGTGGTCGCTGATGAAACAAAATTCTGCTTCATTATTTGGTTTGCAGGAGCTGTAATATTAAATAGCTCGCATGTGAAAGGAGTGGGCTGTATTTGATGGAAATCAGCTGATGTATGGAACTGCACACAATCACAAACACAGCAAGAACCAGGTCGGTTTGTTCATGCTGTGCCACGGTGAATCCAGACAATAATAGTCAAATCTTCATAGAACCAGACTGGTTTGAGTTGGAAGGGGCCTTAAGGATAATCTCATCCATCCCAGCCACAGGCAGGGACACCTTCCACTGTCCCAGGCTGATCCAAGTCCCATCCAGCCTGGCCTTGGACACTTCCAGGGATCCAGGGGCAGCCACAGCTTCTCTGGGCACCCTGTGCCAGGGCCTCACCACTCTCACATTTCTTCCCAATATCCCATCTAACCCTGCCCTCCTTCAGCTTAAGGGCTTTCCCACTTGTCCTGTCCCTCCAAGTCCTTGTCCCCAGTCCCTCTGCAGCTCCAGGAGCCCCTTTAGGCCCTGGAAGGGGCTCTGAGCTCTCCCTGGAGCCTTCTCCTCTCTAAGTGAACACCCCCAGCTCTCCCAGCCTGGCTCCAGAGCAGAGGGGCTCCAGTCTCGAGATTAACTCAGTGTCCTCCTCTGGAGTTCTCCAGTTTCTGGAACATACACAGTTATTTTTAACATACTTTCATATGTTTCTTATTGCAGAAAGTAAGTTTTCAAGAAGAATCACAATAGTTACTATGCACTTACGTGAAATACATAAATATTCATTCCCCTGTCCCTTTCACATGCAGTTTTAAGTCCCAATTTTAAGAGCAGTAAATTTTCCGCTCACACTAAGCTACGGGAAAATGAATGTGCAGGTAATTGAACTCTTTTTTCCTTGTTTTTTAGTACTGAAAACTTTGGAATTTCCCGTTTAAGGCAGAGCGCGTTGCGGCCCCTGCTGCGCGCCGGAGGAATTGCGTGTGAGCAACGCCAAAATGCCCCAAATTGCTGCCATCCATTTCCGGTATTTTAAACACAGAAAAGGATATAATCCAAATATCGGGCAGATCTAAGGAAGGATGTAAGCCAGAGGCAATAAAGTTCATTGCAGCAGTGTGCCTTGAAGGGAAAAATTACTTGTGAAAGAGAGGAGGAAGAAGCAGGCTGTGACAAATGGAAAAATAATCAGATGTAAATACAGAAAATGAAGTCAATCTTTTTCTGTTGGTTTAGCAGTGGTACTTTGCCCTTCAGCACTGTGTATTTGGTAAATATTCTGGGCAGGACATTCATAGTGTTTTCTTTCTGAGAAGAATAGCATGTTCCCAATTGTTTAATGTTGTGGCTAAATTTTGTGTTTCAAATACAAACAGAGAAATTTCATAAAACAAAAACAAACAAACTATTGAAGATCCCAGCAGTAAGAGCTTGACATAAGCTTCTCTCAGAGCTTCAAATGCCCCTCACTCCCCCTCACAGGCTGTGAGTCAGCAGGGGAGGAGGATACTTAGATTAGAAACACCAAACTGTGGAACAATCATTACACAAATGTTATTTTGGTTGCACTTCAGATGCTCCTGCAGTTAAAATCTGCTAAATTAGGAGAACTGCAGTGATCAGAACCTCAGCCGATACCTGTCGAGTTCTGACTTGATGACCCCCAAACTTGCAGCTCTAAAACAAGGCTTTATGCCACTCAAAAATATGATTTATGACCCCCTTGTCAAAAATAAGCATGAGAATCATCATTTCAGCCTTCCTGCAGTGCTGGCACTGAGCACTGTCTCTGCTGCTTTTGGTTATCTGGTAATGGGGAGACAACAGGAATCAGATCAAACTGGGCCCTGAAGCCCGAAGTTTCAGGCCAGATCATCATCTGTGTAAACTGGCATGAGGTTGGTACATCACTGGAGGCACATGACAATACAATGTCACTCCAAAACAGATCAGTTTGCCTTAAAATTGTTTTGCTATAACTATCAGGAGGCTTTGGTACACAGAAATGTCCACGCTAGAGTGATAAACATGAGCCTCGGAGGGAGAGTTCTGTTATTCAACCCAATTTTGCATTCCAAATACTGCCATCCTATACAGATGTTGAGAGTACTGTTTTCCCCAACACCATCAGTCCCAACAGGAGAAGCTCTGCAGAAACAACCAGAGAGGAGCCTGTGTGGAGCAGAAATGGCCATTTGAATTCCTGCATTATGCACTAAACACAACATGTGATGGTTGCTTCAGCCTTTATTAGCAGCGACACAAGGAAGCTTTTTATCTTCTGTTTACTGGGATGGGAATAAACACAAAGAGTTAATATGTAACCATCCTTTTGTGGGTGCCCTCGTTTTAAGGGAAGAGCACTGGCCTGGGGGGCACTCGGGACGTCGGGGACTGGCAGGGATGCATCCCCTGGCACTGCTCGGGTGCCTCGTGGCTCTGAGCCACTGTGTCCTTGCATCCAAAGGTGAGTGTCTTCCACTTCCTAGGGGCAACTCCATTCTGAAGTGGGAATGGGTAAAACTGGAGAAAACAATGGGATTTTAAAGCTTCTAGACAATCCTGGTCAAGTGTTTTGAACAGGGGTTTTCTCTGAAAGCTTTTCTTCTCTCTTCCCTTTCCATTCTTTTCCTCTGTCTCTTCCTGTGGTGAGGTGAGTGGCTGTGTACAAAAGTATAAAATGAAGGAAAGCAGAAGAAATGCTGACAGATGTTGTGGGACCCAGGCTGCCTGGATGCCAGGGGGGAAGTGTGTGTGCCAGCAATTAACCTGCTCCATCTCTGCTCACCTGCTCACTCCTCCATGCCTGCACAGCTCCTGCCTCGCTTTTCTCCCCCTTTCCCTCATGCCAAGGGTTTTGGGCACTGTCTCGTGTCCCCTCTCCCTGTGTTTGCCATTTATTTCTCCATCCTGAGCCCTGTGTCCCTCGGTGCTCTCCCCACAGTGCCAGCAGGAGCCTGTCTCCATGTCCTCAGCAGGAGCTCAGGCTGCACCCTCTGTTCCTCCCTCGCTGTTCCCTCCTGTTCTCACCCTCTGGGTGATGAGTTGTTCATGCTGTCAACGTGTTAGAGCTGGTTGGGAATCAGAGCTGCCTCATGTAACAGAGGGTCTACCCCAGTGAACAGAAACATTAGAGAAATCAGAGGAAAAGAAAAGTAATTTAATTACAAGAAAAAATACCTGATTTCAGGCTGACCCCACCAAACTGATTTAGATTAAAAATGAAAGGCATTAGTTTGCTTCTAAGTCCCTCTCACCCTGTTTTGTCCAAGGTAATTTACTGTAATTGACTCATTTTGTGCAGCATCTTCATAAATCTATTTTGAAGGAAAAGTGAATTTTAGTTTTAAAAGTGACACAGAATATAACTGGGGCCATTGATAGAGCTGCTGGGGAGAAGAAGAAGAACACATTTTTTGCTGGCCAATACTTATGGCAACCATGGGCTGCCTCAGTAAGACAAAAGGACAGTGTAGCTCAGGGCAGGGAGATACTGTAACTCAGAATAACAGCAAATCCTCTGCTGCCATTGAGAAATAAAAACAGCTCCAATTTTTTACCCAATTTCTTATAAAATATCTCCTCCAGTCTGTCCCAGGCCACCAGAAGTTCTGTTTGCCACAATTAATGTAGACAAAAAGGTGTATGAAGTGGGTGAGGAAGTGGAATACACGTGCCGGCCCGGGTTCATGCCCAACAGTGGGCAGAGGAAGTACACCTGCCTCCCGACTGGCAAGTGGGCCTTCAACACCCTGCTCTGCCTCCGTGAGTAACAGCAGCTCCTGCTCCTGCATTTATGGGGTGCATGGATCTGAAAAGGACATTTGATAGTCCATGTGAGGAATTGGATGTATTTAAACAGATCTCTCTCCAGTTGTTCTTCCCTCACTTGTTGGAAGATAGCAAGGTGTGGGGGAGGAGAGGTGGTAACAGGGGAAGGATCTTCCCATCCATGTCCCACACTTCCCCTTAAGCCCTTGCTCCTGGATGGGGATGGAGATTGGACCTGACACAGCGAATCTGCATCTGGCCCAGCCCAGCTGTGCTTATTCTCTAACAACACACGCTGCTTGATAACTCCTGCAGTTATTGCATCCCTCAGTGGGCATTTTTATCATTTCAATGCAGAGAAGTTACATTCCTTAGACAATCAAATGTTAAAAATATTTAATCACAAAAGCTTGTATTTTGATAGGCACATAGAACAGCCAGACTTGTAGAATGTAGTACTTGGGAGTGGAGAAATGTGAAAGACACCGGGATGAACCTTTATGATCTACTTGTTCCCATTATAATGAAATTGTTATTTCATATCTAATGAGATAATATTATCCTTTTTTTAAAAAAATAAAATTATTAAACAGCAAAGAGATGTCCCCCTCCTCCCCCCCTGAAGAATGGGAAAATGGATTTTGAAGAGTTCCAGTACCAGAGTTCTGTAACTTTCTCATGTGATCCAGGGTAAGTGTTCCCTTCCTCATGCTGACAAATAAACAACCTAAATCACATTTATTATCACCCACTGCCATATTGCAGGACAGAGAACATAGAAAACTGCACATAAAAACTCATCTTCATTCCAGAAATCATTTAATAAAAAGCCTGCCTGGTGATCCACCTCTGTTCAGTCTTGGTTATAACATGGAGCTTTGCTACTCCAAAGAAAAGTCTTACGAACATGGAAACCACCAAAACAGCAGAGATTTTATGCAAAGATTTATTTTGGACTGCTTTCCCTGCTTTTCAAATCCTCTTATTACATCATGAGACGAAATCCTACAGCAGAGAGTAGATAATCTCCATCAAAGTTAGGCTGTTGGGCTCTGGAGACTGGAAATTGTGTTTCTATGCCTTTCCAAGCTCAGTAAATGAAAACATGAGGTTAATCCTAACTTAGGTGCAGTAAACACACTTCTACTCAAGGCTACTCATTAGCTTTAGAAATGAGGATGCATTTTAAAAAACAGTTATGGTAAATGCAGGGAAGAATTTGATAGTGGCAGGTATTTAATTGTACTTGGATAATTAATGACTGAACAGTGCTTACCTGGAAGGTCACAGGTGAGACACGGCCTGGAGCTCACTGAGAAGGGCCAACAGCCTCAGCAACCTCCTTCTGCAAAACAGGAGCAAGATAAGGAATAAATAAATTCAACTATGACACCAAATGTAGCAATGGGACTTGATTTGATTTTGCTAATTAGAATTTACTGGTTTTCAGCTGTGTGCTATTGAAATGCCAGACACATGATGACTATCTCTTTAAATCTCATAGTAAATGCTAATAGTGTGAGTGCAGAGGATGGGAGAGAGGCATGTAATGTGCATATGGAAATTGAAATGTCTGTGGCTAAAATACAATAATGCACCTCAGTGACTTTAGTTCTTAAGAGTGCTGAGTTCTTTCCAATATTTGATCCTAATTGCCATAATTAACTAGGAACTGCTCCCAAGAAACCGTAACATTTGCATTACCAATCACAAATCAATGTTTGCTATTTACATACATCCATAGTATTAATCAATTGTAGAAATTAATATGTAAAACAGAATATAAAGTTGAAACAACAGAACATCTTGTATCAAGCCTTCTGCCTGGATTTTTGCAATATTTAAATATTAATGATTTTTCAGATCTGATTCTGGACTTCCTTTGAGGTCAGGAATTGCTAAACTAAAGAAGGATTTCAGAGTTGGATTCTTAATTCTGTTTATGAGAAATGACAGATCTTTGATTGCTCTCCCTGTTGTGATAACCAGGACTGTTTGTTTCCAGCTACAACCTCATTGGGTCAAGAACGAGCCAGTGCATGGCAGATGGAAAATGGTCTGGAACTCTTCCACAATGTCAACGTATGTGTTTCAATAACAAAGAACTATTCTATCCTTATTCCTATTCCAGAAAGATTCCATTTCACTGCTCAAATTATATATACTCTTATTCAGAAGTCTCCTCTAGTGCTGTGCAAAAGCTGGTCAGGAAAAATCAAGCAGAATGCTGCATATTTTGTTTTATATGTGTGGATTTTAGAGAAATACAGTTTAAAGGTCTGTACAAAAGGTCGGGATCAGGGATGCTATTTACAGCTGGAGGTAAGATGCTTATCCACTCAAATTCCTCCTCCTCCCTGTGTATAAAAAGAGGATATTGTAATGCCTTTGTACTAATGCAGGGTTTTGCTATAACCTATCCTGCAAAAACACTTTACTGAAAAGCAATAATATTGTCTGAAAAATCCAGCAATATTCATGAATTCCATCCTCTGAGGCCCCTGACACTTTTAATTTAAACTATGTTTTGCCAGTTATGATTCCATGTGGGTTCATTTAGTCATAAGAATGTTGCTCCTCTGATCCTACAATGATTTGATCTTCCAGACCTAATTTTCTGAATGCTGTGCTTTTGTAGCCGTGACCTGTGCACCTCCCTCGCTCCCGGAATTCGGGGTCCTCTCTTACCGTCGCTTAAATCCTGGCAACATCTCTCATTTCCGGGACACAATCCTGTTTGAATGTGTCCCTCCTCTCGCCCTGATTGGGAATGAGACAGCCACCTGCATGGCCAATGGCACCTGGAGCAGCATTCCAGTGTGCAAGGGTGAGTAACTCACTTTTATCTGCACCTAAAAGTATTCCTGAAATTATATATGCAAAACTAAATGAACAACAATATTTTAATTATTTTTTACAAGTGTTATTGCAAACACACAGCACAATTATTCTGCAGTTGAATTCTGCAATCATTCAGGCTCGTGGTTCAAGGGGATTTCTAACCCACGGAACATATTGTGGGATTGACAAAATATTTGCTGCAGGTGTAAAGGTTATATAAACAAACCCTGCTAAATATGGTGCACAGTAGGGAACCTGAGCATGGCCTCCAGTGCGCAGCCAAAATTTCATTCTAAGTGCTCAGATTCACCTAAGAAACAGTCAACCTTACCCTCAGTCCTAAAAACTTCCCTGCTTTTAGTAAAATTACACCATATTTAAATCATGTTATAACCACAGATTGCAACAGATGTGTGTTTACAACAAGAAATGTTTATTTATTTGTTGTGGCTTTTAAGCTCTTTCCCCTGGCTGTGTTTTCCTGTGAAAGAGGCAGCAATGAACCACCATGAAAGGTTTTATCAATTTTTCGGGTGTGTAAGGTGTCTTTTCAACCCATGACACTGATAAAGTTTTGGTTTTGTCCCCTAGTTGTCACCTGCCCCACTCCAATAGGAATAGAAAATGGGTTCATAGAGTTTGCTGTCCGCAGAACATATCACTACAACGAAAGTGTCAGCTTTGGCTGCCAGCCTGGCTATGTGATGGAGGGATCCAAGCATTCCCGCTGTGAAAACACTGGAAACTGGTCCACCAAGCCAGCCTGTAGAGGTAAGCACACCCCCTCTCCTAGAAACCAGGGATCAAACTGAATTCTTCCATCAGACCACTGCTCTGACTGTTGAGTTGTCACTCCTTTGTGCTTGAGCTGTGCTCAAAAGGAAGGCAAAAAAAAGGAATTGCAAGGCCCTGATAATCTAACCCCACTCCCAACACTGAATGTTGTATGACATGATGTATCTGAACTGACTTCAGTAATCAGCCATGTAACTTTATTTTGTCTGACGATTTCCTCTCCTCTTCCTATTTCATATCATTAGAAATTTTACTGAGGCTGGATTTTCACTGGAAGCTTTTGACCCTGTACTTCAGGCTCTGAATTTCTTCAGCATTTTAATACCAGCAGAAGTTCTGTCTATATGTGGGACAGATTTTCATTCCCAAATGTCACCTGTACAGAATTGTGATAGGATCTAATCTACCCCCTTTTCAAACCTGTTCCTTATAACTGGATTATTTTTACAGCACCATGTAAAATACCAGTTAAGAAAGCTGTAGTATTGTACAATGGTGAGAAGAAGAGGGTTCAGAACGACCTGAAGGATGGCATTCTGCATGGGGAAACTGTATCCTTCTTCTGCAAGAACAAGGAAAAATCCTGTGCCTACACTGTAGATGTGGCGTGTGTGGATGGCAACTTCACCCTTCCTGCCTGTTTCAAAGGTATGAGCCAGGCTGATCACAAACTAGCTCCTTACAACTGCTTTAGTGTGGGGGACAATACCATAACTCATCTCCAAGCCCTACTGGAGTGGCTATTTGAGTTATTGGGTATTTGAGTTATTGGGTATTTGAGTTATTGGGTATTTGAGTTATTGGGTATTTTGGAAGAAAATGGCCTGAGGAGAGAATGCTCAGCAAGAATTTTCTTTTGGTTATGTCAGAGCTCTGCTTCAATTCCTCTCCTGCTCTAGAAGATGTTATTTAAGGGTGGTCTACCCCAAAGAAAAGGCCAGAAGTGAAGTATTCTGGATTTCACAAATCTTTATCTTTAGGGATAAAGAGCCTGAACACTGTGTAAGCTTGAGAACCTGATGTATTCCCTCCTATTCTGGTGAATTATTCCCACCTTACGCTGATAAGGAAAACACTTTGGACCAAGAGTGTTGAAAACCAGCTGAGAGCTGTGGGGAGGAGTTGATGCTGGAGGAACTGCTTCACAGACACACAGGCTTTTACAATAAATAAACACACATGACCAACTTTGTTAGCAAGAGGAAATGTTCCCCATTTGTTTTGTCAATATTCCTTGCATAGAATTTTCCTTGTAAATTTTATTTTCATTTGTAAGGGAAGGAAAAGCACAGCCTACGCACTATGAAAACATCTCACATCTGGCTTCTGATGCACGTAGCTCAGCTTTATTAATACAGAAATTAAACCAGTATATTTCTTCCAACAGTTTCACTATGATGCAAAGATTGACTGCTCACCTCGCTGTTGTTTTCAGCTATCACACATTTCAAGAATTTAACCCAAGCTCTTCACTTGTCTCCAACAGAACGTGGCTTTTTTTCAACTCTGGTGAAGAAGGACCCCTCAGATATGAAAGCATGTGAAGATGAAGCCTGAAGCAGAGAAATACCACAGTACTAAATTTCTGCCTTACTGAAACAGAACATTCCACATCTGAGAGGAAAATTCAGGTCTTGTGAATGTAACTCTGGTCCTTCTGTGAGTGTAAATTTCCAGGTGAACTCTGGACTCTGTGAAAGCTCTTTTCCCTCCCACCATCCCCACCAGTCTCTTCCACATCATTTCAGCCATTAACTTCCATTCTCTTGTCTCTGCCTTCTGCCAAATCCCTGCACTTCTGCTTCTCTTTCCACATTCCCAACGTTTATGCAACTGTAGGTGACTTCCTCAATAGCAGTTGCTTTACAATAAAGTGATTTTCAGCCACTACTGTGTTCTTATTTAATATTACCTAATCATCAATCAGATCCTTCATCTCTGGACTGATTTATAGCAAAAGGCCTTAATCATTAGTAATTACTGGGTTGTGATTCCATTAGCACTCCCCTGTGACAGGGAGTGGACCTTTAATTATAGATAGACAGAGGGTCATGAGCCTGGGATTTTTCAGAATTTACGTAAGTAGAAAGACTGAGATTTCCCAATGAGTTTAGAAGCCAAGTATCCAACCATGATTTAAACATCAGTAGCATCAGAGAAAGGATTTTTAAATTTTTTTATTTTTTTAAAAATTGCTTAAGTTAGTATGACTATCTAGATTTGTGAGACTCTAACTTCACCTGAAACTGTTTTAAACCATTGTTAATTTTTTACCACTGTTTCAATATTATGCAATATAATTGCTTTAGGTTTTTGGTTTTGTTTTTTTTTTTATAAGAGAACTGTACATCATTGAGCAACAGTACTGATCTCTGGTTATTAAGTAGCTCTGAAGTAAATTGTACTTTTAATTTGATTTATGATACAGGCAGCTCACTGGTATGATCCAGTCTGGCAAGTTTTGTGCTTATGTCTGTATTTTCATTCAGAAAAAGAAATTATAATTTCAACATACTAGAAAGTAATAAAGAAATATTTGTGATACACATAAAATAAATTGTCATGAGTCATGCACAGTTCCCTCTGCAGTTTAAAAGCTTTTTCTTTGATAAAAAGCATGAGCTCCACAGTAAGTAATCCACTGTAGAACTTTTAAAAGGCGCATTTAACATTAAGATCAAACTCCTTGTAGGATGGTAGAGCTGCCATTAAAGAACTCTGAACATACTCTAATTACCTTTTTTCTTTTTTTTTTTTTTAAGGCTGCATATGAATATTTTAATAGCATGACTGATATAATTTGTCCTTATGCTTCCTACTTTTAAGGAGAGATTGAGGCAGCTATCGTTAAGTACTTAGTACTTTGTACTCAGCAACAATTTAATTTTCTAATGCAGAGACAGACAAACTCATGCTGGCAACTGAAGTGGGTATTTCGTTGGTGCAGTTTTGGTTCTGAACATATTTAGGTGGGATGCTCAAATGATGTTTGCAGGCCAAGATATCCATAACTCCTTCTAACACATACATAGATGAGTGGCAAGAGCCAATTCATTTGGAAATCCAGTCTTAATGTCGTGTGGATCCATCTCTGGGATCAGGATGTTCAGGACAGCTGCTGAGATGGCAAACACAGTTTAATATTAACTTGCATTTCACAGCAAACCCTGTGAAGTTGGCATCAGGAAACTTAGCATCCACTGCCTCCCAAACACTGCTTGCCCCTGAAATTGCTCGTGTTTCACACAAAAACAGCTGCCCCAAGAAAACTGAGGCTTTTCTAAGGAAATTTTCCCAGTTCTACTTACCTGTGCAGCAGGATAATGACTGAACAAGCTGGCTGGCCCTGCTTCCTTGCTGGATATGCAGCATTGGAATACTTGAAAGGATCACCCTTAGGAGCCAATGTTCACATGCTGAATTTATTCTCTACTCTCCTGAAGCAAGAAGAGGGAGAAAAAAAATCTGTGACCTGTTAACTCTTTGAAGAAGTGAGGTGTTTGTGAATCACAACTTTCCAGACATGAAAGATTTGCTGAGAAGGTCTGAAAAATAACATCTTGCAACTCCAAGTGTTCCAGAAGCTGGTATGAGGCAGTGAAACCTGCCTTCTTTTTTTTTCTATACTTTTGAGATGTTTGAAAAAATGCCTTAAGCTGTGTTCATGTTACTTGTGGCAACCTGCCGAGACAGTTAAAGAGGTAAGTGAACATGGTAAAATGTGGTGGAAAAAAAAGTACTGAATATGCTTTGCTGCTTTACTTAAATGACTGTATTTTTACAATTCAAATTGAGAATTTGTTCTGTATTCTGGCTGGGAGATCTTTGTCTTCTATATCAGTGTATCTACAGTGATTTCCTCAGGAGGGTCAGGACACATCAGTGCTCCTCATGTCCAGGCTGCAGCTTTGGCTGGAGACAAGACCTCAGTAATTTCTTTGATCTTTTATTTTTCTTTCTGTTTTTTCACTGGACAGAAGTGATGTAATTGTCAAATCACTTCAGGCAGGCTCCAACCTCTAGGGCCACCCTGCTCTACCTTGAAAAGCAGAGCCAGAAACTGGATCTATTTCCTCAGGGGATTTCTCCTGCAGTAGTGGTTCCAATCATTGATTTTGCTTGGCCTCATGTTCTTTTTCATCATATTCCAGCAAATTCAGTTCAAAGTACTTTGTGATGAGCATGCCAGAGATATATTCAAATGTGAAGGTAACATGCTGAAACACAGCAGCCTTACTCTGCTGCATGAATCTACCATGGACTTCACACAGATGAAAAGTGTCCTGTGTTCCAATATAAATTAGATGACAACCATTTTAAATTTGGAATTTAAAGATAATAAATCATCCTTGTAATGTACTCTTGAGATTCTACTGTTGCTGAAATACTCCACCACTGACTTTTGCACTGCTTCTGTGCAAATGTGGGTTTAAGGCACTCTGAGTAGGCCCCAGTGTAGCTGTCAGAGCCATCACCCACTGAGCCCTAACACAGAATCATTTCTGCTGAAGATTAGCTGAGAAATCAAAGAAAACAGCCAATTTCCTACCATACATGTAGGGATTTCTTGTTTGATGTGTATGTGCATCTGAATCAAGCTCAGAAGTGCTGAAGAGTTTGTTTGTTCGAGATAAAAGCACTTTAGACACTACACAGAGAGCAAAGTACATGACAGATTTTGGGGCAAGAGAAATAAATGAATCGAAGAGGTCAGAGGGTTTATTTGGGATCATACATACACACAATCATTTCATTCACTCAGGAAGAGACTGGACAGCTGAAAGATTTCCCTAATTCTTTTGGATTAATTAATAGTTTTCTTGAAATGGCTACAAAACAAGTACAGCCCATGGGTTTTTTGTAGAAGTGTCAGGCACGTGCTTTGAAATTCTTTCATTCCACAACACCCCCTCATGTTCTCTGTCCTTGGGATAGGACATGAACAACCCAGAAAACATCCGCAATATGGAGCATATTTAAAGTGAGCTCAAAATTGCTTTATTACCTACAATAATATACTTAAACAGATTTGATTCAGAAATTGTGGATAAAATTGGAACTGCAATTATTAAACCTTCTTCTGTAGTTTCAGTTTCTGGCACCCACCCCCCAACGCTCAGGATCAAAAATTACTTCTGATTTATTGACCTTTAACTTCAGGGTGGCAAATATTTTTCACTAAGCTCTGAATAGAAACATTTTTCCCCCAAATATTGATCATAATGAAGATATAAAAATAGATACATGCAATATCCAGCTAGCAGGAATTAAATAACACATCACAAAGGACCTGGGGTTGTCCCCCACTGCTACTGTACCCTCATTTTTCTAGTCCCAGCTCCCCTGCACTCATGAGGCAACAAGTCCCTCCCCTGTGTATCGAGGACCTGAACCAATCTTGTTAAATTTATAGCACAGAATCGCAGAATTGGGTTGGAAGAGACCTTAAATCCCAGCAGCAGGGACACGTTCCACTATCCCAGGCTGCTCCCAGCCCCATCCAGCCTGGCCTTGGACACTGCCAGGGATCCAGGGGCAGCCACAGCTGCTCTGGGCACCCTGTGCCAGGGCCTGCCCACCCTCACAGGGAACAATTCCTGCCCAACAGCCCATCTATCCCTGCCCTCTGGCACTGGGAAGCCATTCCCTGTGTCCTGTCCCTCCATCCCTTGTCCCCAGACCCTCTGCAGCTCTCCTGGAGCCCCTTCAGGCCCTGCAAGGGGCTCTGAGCTCTCCCTGGAGCCTTCTCCTCTCCAGATAAACACCCCCAGCTCTCCCAGCCTGGCTCCAGAGGGGCTCCAGCCCTTGGAGCATCTCTGTGACCTCCTCTGGACTGTGCAGCAGCTCCAGGTCCTTTCTGTGCTGGGCCCCAGGGCTGGGGCAGCTCTGCAGGTGGGGTCTCACCTGAGTGGGGCACACGGGCAGAGCCTCCTCTCTCCTGCTGCCCTTGCTGGGGGATCAGCCCAGGACACACGGCCAGCTTGAACTTCTCACCCACCAACATTCCCAGGTCCTTCTCCCCAGGAATGCTCCACCCCGCCTGTGTTTGTGCTGGGGAGCGGCCAAACGCAGGTGCACAAGGAGTTCGCACTTGGCATCTCCCGTTTCTCCCTCGGAGCTCCCCGAGGCTCTGCTGGGGACTCCCGAGGCGTTTCCCGAGCGTGTCGGAGCGGATCAATAACTGTCTGTGCAGGGAGGTGAATGTGGGGGAGAGCATTGGCTGTAGCCATGACCGCACTGCTGGGGTGTGGTGCCATTCATCACTTCGGGCAGGAATCACAGAACCATCCAGCCCAGCCCCTGGCCCTGCAGACACCCCAAAATCCCACCCTGGGCATCCCTGGCAGCGCTGTCCCATCGCTCCTGGAGCTCTGGCTGTGCCCATTCCCTGGGGTGCCTGGGCAGTGCCAGCACCCTCTGGGGGAAGAACCTTTTCCTACTACCCAACCTAAACCTCCCCTGGCACAACTCCAGCCATCCCCTGGTTCCTGTCCGCGGTCACGAGAGGGAAGAGCCCAGACCCCCAGAGCTGTGACTGCCTTTCCGCGGTGCCACGGCAGCGCCGTCCTCGCACTCGCTCAATCCCAAGAGCTTTTCCCGTTCCTGAGGACGAAGAACTCCCCAGCCCAGCCCCGCTCCCCGCACTGCGGGCTGTGCTCGGGGGCTCCATCCCGCCCGGGCCGGGCCGGCCCCGGTCACCGCGGAAACGGAAACGCGCGGGGCCCGGGGCCGCCGGGAGCGGGGCCGGTTTGAACGTTCGGCCGCCGCCGCCTTCCCCCGCCGTGGCCGCCGCCCGGAGCCCCCCGAGGTAACGGGGCAGGGCCCGCGGGCCCCGGCCGGGGCAGGGAGGGGTGCAGGGGACACGTGTGTGCGCTCCGGGCCCGGGGGCACGGCCGGGGGCACGGCCGGGGGCACGGCCGGGGGCACGGCCGGGGCTGACCGCAGGGAAAGGCCCTGGGGCGGGCCGGGGGTGTGCGGCTTCGCTGGCAGAGAAACGTGGTCACTGCTGGAATGTCCAAAGAAAGGTCCCCCCTCAGCTGGGAAATGGGAAGAGCGCTGCCCTTTGTGGTGCTGCTTCCTTAAAAACAGTCCCGAGAGCATTTTTGGTTCTGTTACTTTTAACTATAGCTTTACTAGCTATTTTCCCCCTTTTTCAGCCTTCTTCTTAAAAAAAAAAAAAAACAAAACCAAAAACTAATTCTAAAGAATACCAAGTTAGGAATGCAGCATCACACAAACGCCTTGAGGTGTTTTATACGAATTGGATGTAATGAATACATTTATTGCGTGGTTGGCTCTTCAGTTTCACATGTAAACAAGCACATTCTTGTGAATTACACTGAGTACCTGTTGTTTGCAAAGAATCTATCTTAGTTTTGTTTTTATTTGAACATAACAGCACATCTAGTTTCACTTCCTGTATTGTTCAGCACATCTTTGTGTGTCCTAAGATGAACAGAGACTGATGTAAAATAGTATTTGACCTTTTCTACATCAATGTCATTAATTTTGCAGGTTTGTGTTCTTTCAAAATGAACAGTGAAGAGGAAATAAAGGAAAGACTGGATGCAGAATTAGATCGCTATGTTGTGGCTATGAAGCCCTATGTCCTAAACCTGCAGCATAGTTCAGGTACATATGGTAAAATGTGCATTTAAACACTAATAACAAAGTACTGGGTGACTGATAATTATTATGTGTAATTGGATCACTTAATTTAACCAGACAATCTCTGACTTTACAAGGTACAGTTTTGATGGGGGGTTTGCACAGCTTATAAAGTTGGATGTTTTAAGTACCTACTGCAATTATTTGGCCTTATCTGTCTTGTTTTCATGATGTGAATAGGCTTTTGTATAAACACATTAACATCTATCTTTAAAAACCTAGAAACTGAAAGCTTCTAAAGGACATTGTTTTTGAGATAGCCCTTACAAAACTGCAATTAATTATTAGCTATAAAGTTGTTAAAACTTGGTCAGTGATGTATAATAATAGGAACATCAATTAATAACTCATGTTCTAGTAATCTAATTTTTACAGCAAGCTGGTTATTAAAGGCACAAACCCTACAAATTAAGAGCTTTATGTGTAGACATTTAACCAAATGAATGGTTTCATCATCTGGTAGCAAAACTTGTGTAAATAAGAGATTTATTTTTTTAAGTGGATGAGGTTTTATTGTGTATTTAAAGTATTAATGCTCATACAAACAGTAAGTTGTAGTTAATGGCAGCTCTTGCAGTGAGTGCAGAATTCCTGGTGTTTTACATGTTCTGTCCTTATTAGGGATTGATTCCCAATGTGCTGCCTCTAAAAGTGATGTAAACTTGTGGTAAACATGAATTTATAGAAAATATTTGTGGAATATGTAAACTTGAACTATTGTCAAAGACTTACTTTTAATCTAGGTATTTAACCATTTCTTTTACTTGATTCAGTCATTTGGGTTTTTGTTTGTTTTGTTTTAAAATTTCGGGTAGGAGGGAGAAACCTACAAAATTAGTGACCAATGATGGCTTCTGTTTTCTGAATGTGTTTATTTGCTCTGAAAATGTATAGTGACCATGTATATCTATATTTTCAGAAAGAAAAAGATGCTCACTGTGGATTAAAAAGCTCTGCAGACCTTCGGGAGCAGGCATAGGAATAGTGGGAAGGGAGAATCGAAACTTGTATGCAAAGCTGCTGCTCCACATGCTGCAGAGAGGAGTTCTGGAGGGTCCCTTCACCCAAAAACCAGAGGAAGGAATGCTGAAAACTTTGCCTGCCTACATGGTGGGTGTTGTTTCTTCTTGCTGAAATGCATCCTGAAATTGTTTTTCCATCTTTGATTTGGCACAATGTGAAAAACAATTCTGAATGAGTTGAGTGGAACTGCATGTGATAAATAAAGGCAGTTCTTGTAATTGATGTTGGGAAAACCTTTCCATGGGCAAAACCTTTTGAGACCTGTATCTTCTAAATTTGGGTTAGAAGCCTTATAAAAATAGGTGTTTTGAAGGAGCAGAAAGGTAATCTTTTCTAGTTCTTTGGAAAAATGTAATTAAAGGCCCTTGAGGCTTTCTTTTGTCCTAATCAGTAGATAGTTCATGTGAAAGGAAAAATGTACTTAAAGGTGGTGACTTCAGTAGCCTGAGATGACTATAGAATTCACACAGACATTGGTAAAGTTGCAGTTTGTTTTCTGAAGAACTGAATATGCTGTGTCAACCCTTGGCATAAGCTTCAGTGAGATAACAGTGCCAATTTTTGCTAAAATTACCCATCCTGTAAGAGTAAAGTATTGGAAAATATTTACTCTGTTGCCTTGAATTCCCGTGGGTTGGGAAGGTGGCATTTGCACAGCTCACTGACTTCACTGGAAAAAGAATGTTCATACTGCAGATACTCCTGCAAGAAATGACAGAGTGTAAAGAATGTATCTGTGTAAATATATTCCTGTGTTGATCTTCCTTTTGTTCTCATTATAGTCAGTTTATTTTGATGAACCAAGTTCACCACGAGTTCGGAACAGTAGCCCTGACTGCTTACCTGAGTGGGTGGTGGGGGAGCTGGGAAACCATGAAAGTAATTTATCTTCTGTGGAGGAATCACCTTCAGCAACACCACCTGCACACAGGTAAGCTTCCTGTCCTTGCTTTAGTCAGTGTTTGATTTGTATGTAAAAGATGTTTGATTTGATTTGATTTGATTTGATTTGATAAGCTGTGGATGTCCCAGTTTGTGTGAGTTTCTTGCACTCCCTCATGGACTCACCATCAGTGTTTGTGCTTTATATACAGAAACTCTGGTAACAACTTCAATATAATGAGAACTTCTAGAGTTCTCTGTCCTTTTCTCACTTGTCTCCTTCTCTGGCTCCTGTGCATCTTCTTCTGTGTTCCATCCCTCTATCCTCTTTCCCTTCCTCTTGTTCTCCTTTCATTTACAGACACTTCACATGGAAAATCAAGGTCTACATTTGTAGTCTAAGGCTATGATGCTGAAAGCAGCTGTTTTATCAAATAGATTTTAATGGCTTTTTTTCCTATAAATTAGAAATATAAACAAGGATATGGATGGTAGATTTAGAGGCTGTTCTATGATTGTTGCTCTCAGTTTTTTTAGAGGAAACAGAATAGTGGCTCCCAGCAGATAAGCAAGTTTTGCTGAGCAAGGTGTAGGTGTTTGATTTGCAGTAACCAGTGAGCTTGAGCTGCATCTTTAATTCCAATCAGATGAGAACAGAGCTGTTTACAGCAGGGAAAAAGGGGGGGAATGTGTCATGTTATTAAGGCTTGTTTTCCTGTTGGCTTAGAAAGATGTCCATGCAGTATTGAAGGAGTGACAAGCTGGTCATTTGGACACTTGGAAAACTTCAACTCTATTCTGTCCTAATTTGTGGGACTCTTAGGTAAATTCTAGTTTAATCTACTGTTCTTAAGTATTCTGAATTTTCCTACATAGTGCAACTTTTTGCTGATTATCAAGATCTGTGTTTCCTTTTTTTCCTTTATGTGGCTGCATTGCAGTCATGGATGGAATTTCCTCGTTTGCTCATTTTAAAGTCTAGTTAATGTGTAACCTCTCTGAAATCCTTGGTGAAGGAAGCACTGTCAGACATTGAATATTATTCAAAGCTCAGTAGGTGCTGTACAAGAGGAAGTGAGTGTTTGCTCTGCTTCTGGTTTCATTTCATGGCTTTAGAAATATGTTTGCAAGTTTTGTTTCAGAAGTCCAATGCTTCTCTAATGTCTTTGCTTACATTTTTCAGCAGTGGCCATCATTAGCTGTTCTCTTGGAGGCACACTGATGTTTATGCTGTTTATTATAATTTTTCAATCATGTTTTTAGTTTTTCAGCAGTGATTTGGGTAAGTGACAGATGCTTGCAAGTTAAATCATTGATACTGAGTATTGTGGAACTTTTCCTCTTCTGTATCCATTGACTGTGTGTAATTCTAACAGTGATTTTAAAATGCTCTTAGGTCTGAGGTCTCTGTATCTCCTTTTCTTGAGGATTAGGGGCTCTTCTGATTGCTTGCACTCATGCTCTGATAAGAACCTGGGGTTTTGACTTGTGGTTTAAGAACAGGCAGAGGATGGAGAATTGCCAGCTGAGTATCAGATTACTGCTTTGGGCTTGGTGAAAAAGAGAATTGTTGGGAGGAGCTGTCCAGATACCCTTAATTAAAAAAAAAATATATTTGACCTTATGAAAACAAGGAATGCATCATGCTTTAAGAAATGTTTTTTGAGACCTTGGATAAATTTTTGTTATTGTTGTGCTATGTCAGGATACCTGGCCTGGATCTGACCAGGTTGTGTCAATCCCTGGGAGCAGCATCATCAAGTTAAAGTGTCACTCTGGGTGTTAGAAGCAATTAAACAGAATCAGCACAACTCTTCCCCATTAGGCCCAATTTAGCACTTTGGTATCTCTACAAGGCCATATTTGTGGTACAAAAATACACCTAATTACTCCAAATTCCTGACTTGTACTGTCAGCTGGGGTGGGATTTGCATATTTCTCCCTCCTCATCTGACTGGAGCTGGTCCCCACCTGAGGAGAGCTGAGGTACAGATCCACCTATTCCCTTCCTTCTTTGCCATATTTTTTCTGTCTTTTGCTGCCTGGTTTATAGTAGAATATTGGGAACCTGATGTCTTTTCTCACTCAATGTCTGAACCTAAGGTTCAGCTTGGCCTGGCAAAGTTCCCACAGTCACTTTTGGTGTAGTGAAGCTTTATTTCACTTTTTCCTTTTTATCCTGTGGGAATTAAGGAATACCTACATTGGTGATCAGTATGGTTCCCAAGGCTCTGGTGACTTTTCTGGAGACCTGGATTGCAAATTATTCCATGCCAGGTAAAGCAAATAGATGCAATTGAATAATGTTACTGGTTTAAAGGAGTCTGGGAATTAAAAATCAGCTGTACAGGCACAGCTCTGCCAGTGGATGCTTGGATCAAGAATGGGGCTGTGTATAAGGAGATCTGAATTTGTGTTGGAAAAGCTGGATAGTTCTGTAGATTACATTAACTAATCTTCACAGCAATGAGAAACTAATTTTCCTCCAACTTATGCAGAAAAATAGGGAAGGCAAATATTTCAGCTGTTGTGTTTTGTAAAAATACAAAATATTTACATAATACTTGTTTAAATATGACCATGTTAAGATGTTGCCTATATCCAACATATAGATCCTGTTTTCCTTTGTATTTACAGTTTTGGATGAGCTATTAGTGCAGGTAAAAATGTAATATATTAAATATTTCTGGATGTGTAGTTTGTAGGGAGAGCCAGCAGATGGTGACCGAGTTCCACTAAATTTATCTCTTCTCTGAATGTGCATTGGGAAAACTGAATCCATGGGCTTGCAATATGTGTAGTTGATGAAAATTTTGCATTCCAGCCATGACTCAGTTCTTACAACATTTTCTCAGGGCAAAATAGATAATGTCAGTGAGGCATGTTTGAGTAACTACTTGATGTTCTTTATCTCAAGATTCTCTCCTTTCAAAGACCCAAACAAACAGAGAAGTTCTTTTCATAGTGATTTTTATCTTGCAATACAGATAATCCTGTGTTGGACAATTTTTGCTTTTTTATATGAAGTTGTTTTTCTGCCTAATAAAAAATAGGTTGACAAAGTGGGGTGTGGATGAATAAATCTGACTAACTGAGGCTGGAAAGGTGCAGCTTTATTTTGAAACGTGAGAGGGTTTGTTTGAGAAATGTTTAGATTGGTTTGAACAGAAACCTGGGCTTTCTGACCCCCTAGGAAAATTCTACTTTATGTTTATAGAGTGTGCCTGAAAACACTGTTGAAGGTTGGTGTGTGGTTGTGCTGTAACAGGGGGAATCAGTGAGTTTCTCTGACCTTGTTCCTACAAGGAATCTTTACTAATCTCCTTTATTAGCAGCAAATTGCTTCCTCCTCCCATTCCAACTCCCTGCTTGGGCTGAAGCAGGAGGTCACAGGGCTGATGTCAAAACTCTGATTATCCATCACTCACCTGCAGTGGGAGGAAAAAGAATTAATCTTGTGCTTTTTGGAACCCAACTTGTATTAGCAGGAGGCCAGAAAAGGGAGTGGACAGATAGTACATACTTGATATGAGCAAAATTGTTGTCCATCCCTAACAATCTTTTCAAATTCTGTTTGCAGAATCAAGTAAAGCAGCTTCCTTTTTAGTTCCTCTTCAAAATGGCAAATACAGACCTAAGAATACATCTAGACTTCTGTCCTGTCTTTGGTAAATTTGAAAATATTACAGGCAAGCTGGGTTGGGTTGTGTATTGGCATTCCTGAATCTCTGAATGATGAGGGCATGAATTCTGTTTTCTCTCATTTTTAACAATTGGAACTTTATTGCATTGTTAGGTAACCTGAGTATTGTTCAGAAAGGAAATCAGATAAAAGGGCAGATTTACTCACAGGCAAAGATTTATCTCCCTTTAATTAAAGGTAATTTTGTGTCAGATGAAATCCTGGTAAGAAATGCAAGAGGCAGTCATTGTGTTATTATATTCCTTTTGATCTTTTTTACCTCTAAGACTTTGCTTATCTAAACTATTTACTGCTTTATAATTGTTCCTGTGCATCCATACACTTTGTTTATGTGGGATTTATTGGTGCAGGAATGGAAGGTAGGCTCCAGTTGTTGTATTTCTGTTCCCTGCTGTTCTGATGATGGGCCCTGTGCTTCGTGAAAAATTTGTGTTTGTCTTCCTAGAAGTGACTGGTTTATATTGTACATCCAACAGTTGTTCTGTTCATAAACACTTCATTCATCTCAGTGTGGTTTTGGTATAGCAACCATCTCATTTGCTGCCAGATGGAAAGGAAGGGAGGTATTTTAATGGTCTGATTTGACTTTAATATAGCCAGTCATTGGAAGGTGAAGGGACTAACAGAAGTTTTTAATAACCTTAATACCTGTGGATTTGATAGTGGAGTATGTGCTGAAGGGTGTTTCACTACCATTTTGGATCTTTTGCTGTATCAACCCATCTAATAAATGCTTCTAATTTTTATTTTATTTTGGTTTTTTTCCCTGTTCTGTGGCTGAGAAATGTCTGTGACCAGGTGCATCAGTGGCAGTTCTCTTCACCTATCTGCTGATCTTCATTTCCCTTTGTTCAAGAGTTTTATTTACAACTAAAGCTTTTCCAGAAAATCCCTGTCCAGCTCTGCTGGACAGAGCACTTGGTCATGCTGGGCTTGTGTCCTGTCTTGTGGGCTTTTCTTTGCCATTCCCCTTAAATTCCACTTTAGTCCCTAAGCCAGAAATGAAATGAAACTTAGACAATCTTTGTGACGTGTTTGTTTGACATGTTTGTCTCCACCTCAGCCTTTCAAGCCACTGCCTTTGTATTGAGCTGTGTGTGTAGTTCTTGCCCTTGTCTTTGTGTGTTATAGGATCATTTACCTTGTTCTAACCTATGTTTTTGGTCTTAAAAGTCTCCCCTACGGTACAACCAACCATCACCTTAATTCCTCTTTCTTCTCTGAGTCACTGGACTTCATCCTCTGTTGTTTCATATGCTTAGCAATTTTGTTTCAAAAACATTCTCCTAGGTCAGTCCTCTCCTTAGCTTGGATTTATCCTAAAATCTTTTGGGAGATGTTGGGTGATGTAGTAAAAGGAAAGCAAAGAACACTTATTAATGTACTGTCATGTATGTGGTATTTCTAGTGGGTTTTTTGGTGTGGGGTTTTTTGGTGGTGTTTTTTAATGGAACACTTAAGACTTTTGTTTGCCTTTAACAAGAAATTTTTCTCTTTTTTCTCCTTTTTTTTTTTTTCTTTCTTGACAGTTCTTGTGTGTATTTTAGACAATTTTATTCTGTGATTAACATCCTTTGTGTGCCACAAGTTGCTGAAAATGAATCCTTCTCTTTCTGCTTCCTCTTGTCATTAATAACAGGGAAAGAGTCAGTGAGAAGCCATCAGTAATACCCCGTTGTCTGAGCTCTCCTCAGCGCACAGATGAAGAAGACCCAGGCACATCACTGTCTGTAAGATGCTTCTCCTTTTTTGTCCTAAAGCTCTACTTTCCCTGAGTTGGTTTTATATATCCCTGTAAAGCTGTTCTTTCCAGTTGTGTGGGTCATGATCCCTGGGTAAAGGTGCAGACTTTTGGGAGGGAGTGATAGGAAGGACTAAAACCCATTGAAATCTGTCCTCTGCAGTGCAGGGGAAAGGAATTTCTTGTAGGATGCTCTCATTTCATCCTAATGCTTGACCTCTGTTTAGTGTCGTGTGTTCAGTGTCTGCTGCACTGTTTTGGCATCGTGCCTGCATTGACATCATCTTGTATTTTGCAATAACAGATTAAAGAAAGCTGCATAGATGCCTCTGGCTCTGTTCAGTCATGGCTGACCTCTGAAAGAGTGAATTTTGGACAGTTTGTTTCATCAGACTCTCTACACTGAGCTTTATGACTGATGAAAGGGCATTGAATGGGCTTTGTCTAAAACTCTTTTAGTCCAAAATATTCCGTGATGGTGTTTATATAATTGCAAACATTTGCACTAACAATTACTCCTGACAAATGTGTGATACCAAGAAATGTGCTGTTTACCCTCCAAAATGTGCTCTGTGGCCTTGCAGTGTCCTTCACCACACCTAGAGCAGCCCTCACCCCTCCATGAACACTGAATTTCCTGTTTGTTCCTCTAGTTCTGCCCACGCTTCTTTTTTTGATTCTGTCAGAGGAATAGTTTAGAAAGATTGCAGCTGGGCACAGCTGAGGACATGAAGTGCAAATAGGATAAACTGGAAGCTCTTTCCTGAGGAAATTTGTGTTGTGCTGTGCATCTGGAATGGAGGATTAGCAAGGGGATGGTTTATCAGGGCAGGTTACAGGTGCTCAGTGGGCAGAAATCAGTGTCTGTGCTCTAGGCTCTGATTGCTGTGAATGTATTTTTGAGTGTGTTGATTGTATGTATACAAATATAATTTAAATACAGAAATGCCATAATTAAAAATAGAACCACATGCTGGATTTACTAAATTTCTCCTTATTGGTTTCCTGTTTTTTTTACTTCAGGAAATATTCATTATGGAAAAGTTATTGTAAAAAAAAGTTATTTTCTTCAGTTGGAACCTGGATTTGGGGCTTTAAAGTTTTGTAGGGGAGTTTTGCTGCTTTGATTTATTTTTAATTTTTGTTGTTGTTGTTGTTGGCTCTGCCACAGCTTCCAGGGCAGTGTTTGATAAATCACTGCACTTCATTGTTCTTCAGCTCCATAGACTGGATTCTCCTGTGATGACAGCTTTAAAGGGGCCTTTAAGTGAAATAATCCTCTCTTGCTTTGCCAGACAGTTTTGATAACGTTTGGCTGGCTGGAACAAACAATACCTTGTTTCATTGTCAGTGATGCACAGATGTTCTGGCATCATTCAGGCCCAGGTAGAGGAGCAGGGAGACTTTTAAGAAACATTAAGAGCTGCCTCAACCAAATGTTGATGAACTGCAATCCAAGCTCCAGTCACTTGTGACAAATGAGATTTAAAGAAGAGGTGCTGGCAGGCCCATGCACAAACCTCACTTAATGAGACAAAGTAATTCAGGCTTCAATGTTTTGTTAAATACCTCAGCTCAGGGAAATGTTCTGTACCAGCTTTCCCATTAGATACATTAAATACAGTTGGTCATTACTGTTATCCCACAGGAAAAACTTTTCTTCTGGAAGGTAATTCCTTGTTACTTCCTTGAGCAGCAATAACCACAGCCTTGGCTGGATGCTGGAAATCAGGGAGGGTCCTTGAGCTGGGCAGCAGCTGCTCTGCTTTGGGAATCATCACTGCCTTGCTATGATTTCCTTTAATTTTTAAATCTATGTTTTTATTTGGAGACTTGTCAGGTGATCTCTGAATTCTGGATTAGTCCCACAAGGGATACTGTGGAGATGAATTGTTTGTAGAATGTTACCTGAAAATGGAGTATTCTGAGTTTTGTTTGGTAAATTCATCCTCTGTAAAGGGGATCATTGCTTTGGAAATGAAGAAAGAAGAACCCTGAAGTGGGGAGCCAGACTAATTTATCCTCTGAACTCTTTCTCAGCCCAGTATCCTTCTGGAAACTGAGCTGTTCAGGTGAAAGCTGTCAAAGGAAGTGCAGTGTAGGTATGGCCAAGCCAATGAAAAGTTTAATTTTAAATTGTGTGACTGCCAGCAATTCTGGTACTTTCTTTGGCTTTCCTTGTGTTCCAGGATGATCACCACAAAAGAAACTTTTCATTGGATGATGATGACCTCGAAGCACGACTCAATAGTTGGAATCTTGGGGTAAAATAAACTGAGTACTTTACTTATTTATTGACTTGCAATGGGAACTCCTCAGTAATGTAGTCTGAGCTTAGCCAACAAAACTTCATGTGGCAATCAGTCTTTTAGAAATGAATTGGTAAAGCTTAGAAAGGTTCTTTATGAATGTGTGAGAAGAAAACATCAAAATTTTAAGTAATAATCTTCACATATTTAACATGGTTACTGATAAATCAGGCAAAATAATGGCTGCTGGTCAAAACCAAGTGTCTCACTCTGGTAGATTATTTCTTGATGACTCTATAACATTATTTTTCATTTGTACTTGTATAAATGAAAGAAGAGTTTGGCTTTCTGTGTTGTTTTTTTTTTTTTTAACCAGTACAGAATTTGCAAGCCATCGATATAACTCCTTTTGGTCAGTGTGCCTCCTTTGGAAAGTATTCAGGAGACTTTTCTGTGTGTTCACCTCTTTCTTTCCCTTTTAATAATTCAAATTTGTTACTCTTATAAGACTTTATTCCCTTGGTTGTATTTTCTGTGGTGTTAGTCCATGATAGTTCTAAGGTCACAATGAAGTGACCTCTTCTCTGCACCTGTATTTTAATGTATTTTTTCTATTGTGTTGTTTTGTCTTTTTTGTATCCCTTTCACTTGTACCACCAAATCTTTAACCTATTTCATTAGGATTAATATCCTCATAGCAATTTTGTTTTATTAGGATCACTGATTTTAACAGGGAGGTTTCTTCTTTCTTTTCTTTCTCATTTTGTGCTTATTCTTGCAGGTTGAAAGCTCACAGAGTTGCAGCCAAAGTTGGGAGTGATGAGAGCGAGTTTAATGAAATAGTTCAACCTTGTTTTTTGAAAAATAATCACATGTTTTCATATTGTCATTTTAATCAGCTGCCAAATGATGCTTATTCTTCCTATACTGTTGTCAGTCCAGAGGGATATGACAGCATTTATATTACACTCCAGTTTTTTCATGGATGGCCAAGTTCTCTTCAGTACAGTCAGAAATGATAACAAAGAATATTAATGGGTTTGTGTCCTTCTTCGTGTTTCTCTTGCTTTTTCCAAGCTGAAGGTGGAGATGGGTGAAAACATTGGCACTGGACAGGTGTCTGAAACAAAGGTGCAAGCAGTCACTTGCAGATTCTGGATATTTGGGCTTTATTTATACACTGGATTATATGAGCAGGAAGCTGTGAGACCTTGAGCTTTTAAAGCTGCTTTAAGGGGGAAAACTTGCTCATGGCCATTTTACAAATTATTCCAACTGATGCTGACAAAGAATCTCTTTATATCCAGCATTTTTATATCAGTGTCGATCTGCCTGCCTGCTTATCTCTTATCTCTGTCATTTTATTTGTATTTTATTTCTCTTTCTAATTGAAATTCCAGTTTGCAATCATGTTGTGTTGATAATGGCTGATTATAAAACTGTGATGATCCTCTGCTGATACAGGAGCTCCTTTGGATAACAAATTGGCTACTGTGGCACATAAATCAGTTTTTCAAGTCTCCTCTCCAGGGATGGTAATTAAATAAGTCGCTCATGAGAGACTTTGATTGCCTGATAAGACTTGTTGGGAGTTACCTGACAAAGAGGATTTGAGGTTGTAAAAGAGAGGTCTGTGAGGGTTTGCTGCTGAACAGCATTTCCCTGCTGTGGATCACGGCCTTCAGTGGGTTCTGAAAGGGTCAGGAAGTTTTAAGTGGAGTGTCATACTTAAAGAAGATGTCATTACTGAGAATAAAAAATCCCACTAAATGATTGCAGCACCTTGGAATCTGTAAGATTTGAGTGTCAGATGTGTCTGCTGTTATTTGCAAGCATTTAAATTGCCATAGGAGCATTGTGCTGTCCTTTAATTGCTCCTCCCAGCTGCAGACTGTTTGGGAAATTTAATTTACAAGTGATCCCACCTCAGATAGAGAAGACCCTTGACCCAAAAGAATACTTCAGTAGTGGGGGAAGGTGGGAAAGGAGATACAGAATGGCTTTCACTTGGAGCTGCCTTGGGGGAAGAACAGTTGTCTTGAAAAGCTTTTCAAACTTTCCTTGGGTTTTTTTGGTTATACAAAGATTTTTCTCAATAAGAAGCTGTGATTATGGCAGGCAAGTATACATGGAGACCATGCTTTTATCCAAGAATCTGCAAATACTTTCCTAGATATACAAAATGGTGTGACAGCCCTGGTGTCTTCCAGCTGTGAGGTGCTGCTGAGCCTTCACTGCTCCAGCTCAGGCTTGTCTGGATTGAAATGACCAGTTATAAACTATTAATTTATTTTTGCTGTTATCTTTCAGCCTCCTGCTTCTTTAATGTATTCTAAATTTCTTCTTCTTCAAAGCTCTCGTATTTTTAAGGTCACATACTGGATGTGTTTTCAGCTTTTATGATATACCTACATCAGTGATTGAGGGTTTTTTTTAAAAATATTATTACTAAAAATACTGTGAAAAGTTTTGGGAAATGCTTTTATGATTTCTCTGCTAAGCAGAGAGGTCAAAGCTTAACAGTGTAATCTGGAGGCTTCAGGTATTTGTTCTCAATAATAACATTTGCTACAGGAGAAGTAAGTCTGTTGCATTACTTTGCTGCTATTGTTACTTCTTGTAAATAATTAAAGAATTTTTCCCTTTGCATTGCAGCATTCCTGATTATCCCTGTCCAACATTTTATTGTTCAAGTTCTTTAGATTCTAGTCAGGCATGAGTAAATGTTGTAAAAAAAGTTGCGTTTTGATTGTGATAAATTTGCCTTCCATACATGGAATACTAATATACACTCACTTTACATACATTATAAAATCTGTTTTCCTTAGCCTGTATTGACTCTTATCTAAACTGATACAGGGACTGTCCTTTATCAGGTGTTCATGCCTTGAAGCTGCATTTGCAATGTAGAAAAGCAGAAATCCTTTTGTATGGCTGTTTGAAGGGAAAACGGTCAGAGCCAGGAGCTGAGACAAATAAATACCAGTGATCTTTGGTCATGTCATTACTTTGGACTTTCTTTGTCACTCTGTAGCCATCTTAGAATAGAGTAACAGTAACCTGGGCTAGGGGAGTGAGAGGAGCTTGAAGGTCCCTTCCAGCCCAAACGTTTCTGGGATCTCATTTCATGAACAGCTGTCAATAAACTGCATGTTGTTGCAGCTCTGGTGCACTTTGTAACCAAGGGGAAGGTAATCATCTCCTGTTTATGTCTCAAAAATAATTAAATATTGTGAAATATGTACAGTGTAAGGAAAAGAACCTTGTTGAATAATGGAATTAAACTGCTTTTTTTTCTTGCTTTTTTTTCCTCTTGTAGCTGAGCTTTTTAGATTGTAGACAAACATAGTTTTTGGATAAAAAATTCAAGTGACATAAAGGAACAACAATGAATTAAACCCCTGCAAATTCTTACCTCACCTGCCTCTCTGTCTCACTCTCTCATGATGTCTCTGCTGCAGTTTCATTTGTCACCAAGTTGTAGCCAACTTTAGGTGTGACAAAGCACCTCTTTCAAACATCCCTGGAAATTCAGCACATAATTTTAGGCAGAAAGCACACAAAAAGATTATACCCTGGGGAAACAGCAAAGGGGTTTTTAATCAGGGAGAACCTGATTTTTCATCACTGGAATTCAGCCAGGACAAGAATTAACTCTTTAGCTTTTACCAGAAATGATGTGGGGTCTTCAGGGCAGAGAACCTGGATGCTCAGCCTTGCCCAGAATTTATCCTGGGAAATTTTATTGCCTAATAAAGGTTTGAGATGTCTTAGACCAAAGAAATCTTGTGGTTGGTGGCTTGTGTTCCCTTCTCCTTCCTTGGAGAAAAGCTTTCTAGCACAGGGTTAAAGGGATGGCAGCGTTGGGAATTCTTGGGAGGCTGCAGCAGCAGTGGCTGCTGTGCCTGCTCTGTGTGCTTGGCTCACATCTGCCTCTGTCTTTCCAGTCTAGTTAAGCTCAACCATTTCTGCACAAGCCATTTGATTATCTTTTGTTTGGTTTCTCAGTCTGCCTGCTTACTATAAACATACCTACTGTATATGTTGTGGCCTTGGAGGGCAGCAGCACTGGAAAAACTTTCCCACAGTGAACTCCAAGTGGTGTTGTGACTTCAAAAAATAAATTCAACTTCCATGCTGACAAACAATCTTCATGGGCTTTAATGTCCTTCCACTCAGACTGCAGAAGCAGCATTAAAGTGAACTTCCCTACAAATTATGATGTTAGATAAGAATGTCCTTACTCAAATTTCCTGAAGCTACTCAGCAGTTATTTCTGTGGGGAACATGCTGGCTGGCTGGGTTTGTTAGATTAAAGTAAGAATTTAGGGCAAGGTTCAGTTTAGTTGTTTACCATTTCAAAGTCTTAAGTGTTCTTAACTCTTTCATGTGTGTTTTTGCCATCCTTGTTTTGAAAACAATCACATTTTGTCTTTGAAGAAGCTTAGGGGGGAATGTGTGACAAGCCTGCAGATGCAAGTGTGGGGGTTTTGTTCCCTGAATCTTAATAATTCCAGTGTGCCTTGTGTGAGTGGACTGACACAGGCCTCAGTTGGGGATTATTGGAGATAACCATCCCTGGATAAACGTCTTCCAGAGAGTGGAACGTGCCTTAGGAGGGGTAGTTTGGAACCACGACATCAATGTTGTCATTGTTGTGGTATTTACTGAGCAAAGCTTTGCTGGGAGTTTCTGGACTGGCCTATAGTGCACACATAAAAGCCTGTACAATATTTTCAGCCTGAGGGATGGAATGTAATTGATGAGGATGAGACTTGTGGAAGTACTTAGAGCTCAAAATTGTGCTTTTCCTGCAGTGTCCTTGCTTTTAGGAGAAAAGCACTTTCCACCACTTCAACTTTTGTCATTGCTTCACTCACTGCTTGTGTTGGTAGCTTTAAAATTGTGTAACTCATAAATATTTAGTTTTGACCACTTTGGGTGTTTGGAACACTTAAGGTGTTCAAATGAATCAAAATTGAAAATACTAAAGTTACAAATTATGGCTCATGTGCCTGAAATGCATTTTGTAATTTTATTTTTTATGTACATTTCTGCAGTACCTTTTTTTTCAACTTAAGAAAATATGTATATTTTCATGAAATAGCTTGTCTCTGTTAGGTGGTGGGGATTTCTTCATGGGGATCTGATCACCCAACACCTTCACAGCTCCAGTTTAGGAGTGGGCTATTGCACTCTTCACAAATTGAGACATGGTTTCTTGTCAGACTGCCTAATAGAACAGGAGAATCCAAAATTTTTCCTACAAAGAAATTCAAAATACCATTTCTGTTAAGAAGTGGTATTTACAAATTAGAGTTCAGTTCTAGTTCAAATAAAGATGTCTTTCATGATGACATTTATTTGGTTCATACACTTTAAAAAGTATGTGATTTACTGCTCTTCTCATGGCAGTCCTTCAGTTTCATACATATGTATTTTGGCTTGTCTTTGACCTTTTGCTTATTATTTTTAAATTTGCATGTTTCTCATAAACACAGACTTTTTTTTTAGTTTTTTGGGGCATTCTTTATTGTGATATTCCCTCTTTAATGTGGTCTAATTTTGCAAACAAGAAGTTTTGCAGAAGACCAGCATGAAAAGAATGAATGTTGAGGCATTAAATGTTTACAGATCAGTTTAAGTGGATATAATCCACAACAAGTAACAAAGTGGGAACATTTAACTTCAAAGCACATATGGCTGCTTTTACAAAATCAAAAATTGCAAGACTTGGGCCCTACAAAGTATTAGAGACACATTTTCCTTCTCTCTCATAAGTAAGATGTACCTTAGCTTTTCAGATTGGTTTTGAAGTGAAGGCTGCAAGCAGCTGAATGTCATGGTCAGTTAAAGGATTGGAATTAATTGTAAATATTTACAGTAATTTTTGGCTTTAAAAAAAGCCAAGGTAAAGGGTGATAGTATTCATTTTGCATGAGAGACAGGGCTCTTGGGAAATAATTAAGCCTTAGAACTGTGGCTCTGCAGCTTGCCCCAGGTATTGGTGAAGGCTTGCACTGTTCTCTGCTGCTCAGGGTTCTGAGATGCCCAACTGGGGAGTTCCTTGAGCTTCTGGCAAACACCTTCAGCCCTGGGGACGATCAGGTGTGTGGGCTGGGTGGGGAAGTGGCCAAACTGAGATGGAAGGGGGGGATAATAGCAGTAAAATGTAGATAGAAAATCCTATTGCAGGTACAAATGTGCAGGGCAAAGAAAATCCTCCAAAATTTTTCCAGTTTGGTATTTCTGTACCTTTTACTTCCCTCTCAGTTGATTTGCTCTTTCTTCTGCTCCACTGTGTCTTCTGTGGTTAATGCTTCAGGATGATCCCACTCCTCTATTCCTCTCTTCTCAATCTCTTCTGTGTCCACAATTCCTCATTTTTGTGGCAGAGGGTTCCAGGATTCCTTCATTCACTGATGGCTGCCCATGGATTTTAATTGCCAACAGCATACTTTGTATGAAAGAAAGTTTAATGTAACTGTTTTAGTAAATTCTCTGACAATAAAGATAAATAGGTTGTTGTTAAATTATTGGTTTCTTGATGCTTTCAGCTAATGTGTTAAAATATTGGGTAATAATTTGCATTGAAATTGAAGGTGTGTGTTAAACCTGAGTATCTCCAACGACTTCTGGGTGAAGTTCGACATCTCCTCAGCAGCACACAGAAATCCTACATCACTTTTTGGGACAGGCAGTGGATAACACTGTATCAAATTGAAATTTCAGAGGGATTAAGCCTCTTTTCCACTGATAAATTCAACACACAAATTTATTTCATACTTCTGCAGAAAGTGCAAGCATTTGATATATTTGCCATGCCTTGTAGATCAACCTAATCTTACAACATTTCTTTTTTTACTGTGTATTGCAATATCATTCATATTCCAAATCTCACTGCCACATTTTACAAGATTATACCCTTGAAAGCTTTTTTTGGGCATTTTGCTTTCTCTGTGATGTTTGAGCCTCATCGTCTGGGAAAATGAGAAAGATAGAGCTGTCTGATAGAGGAAGTGGGTTGGGAACAATGTTTTGTATCCAGTTCTTAAAAATGGTGATTAAGAGAGCTGTTTTAATTATACAGTCATGTTAATGAATCATTTCCTTATGTTTTGTCTCTATAACTTACACATGTGGCTGTAGTTTCAATGCACCCAACTGTAATTTTTCAAAAGCACTAGATTTTAATCAGTATGATCTGTACATTTATTGTAGCTTTATACTGATTTCAATGAAAATTTAGCCAATAAATTTGGAAATCTTTTGCATACGCCTATGTATGTAGCTGCCAAATATTTTTATAATATGCATTGATGGAATTTTTACAACCACAAGAGTTGGGAAGGAAAAAAGTGCACTTGTTGGTGCATTTATATTATCAAACTTGCTGAGTAGATCATTTCCAACCAAATGATCTCTTAGGAAGATTTCCTGTTTCTATAACATTTAAGTCATGTTTAAATCTTATCCACGGCTCTTTTGAGTGATGCAATTGCTGTGCTAAGTACAGTTTAGTTATGATGTCTTAGACTAAGTAAGTCATTGTTGACCTGCTGATTTTTCTCTCTTGTTTCTCAGTTAGAAAACCCCAGATACCTGCGAGAAAAACGTGTGCCAATGACTTTGGTAGGTATTTATATTCCCTTGATATTTCAGAAGAGCAAACAAACATTTTCCTTACTTTTAATTTCAAGTCAGGATTGATTGTACTTGGATTTACTGTTTTTAACTTCATTGGTTGTTGTGAACTTTTTCTTGTTCAATAGATGACACCTAAAATTGCCCCAGGAAAGAGCAGCCCCACTCGGCACCAGCAGGCACTGTTCCTAACGCAGGAGAAAGAGGTAGTGTTTTTGGAGTCTTGAAGGCATTTTCCTTGGAAATTTGGCATTAACAGGGAAGTTATTGCAGCAGAAGATCTCATAGAATAGAAATTTGCTGAAGTGACAGGGTTTGTCATTAAATACTTATTATTTAAGGGGTAAAAAAGAGTTTCTGAACACATTTACTGGTCCTTTGAAAGAATTTTTAGTGGAGAGAAGTTTGAATTCTAGTAATTTTCCAAATTAGCTTTTAACAGAGGCAGTTAAACATTTGATTTAGGGAGGACTTTTGTTTACTTTCTATATACCTTTTAAAATTAGCATATTTTGTCCTTATTTCTGATAGGATCTACATTATTTCTGTATTTGCCTCATTGAGCTCCAATCCTCTTTTGGTCGTATGGGGTTTGATTTTATTTCAGAACATTTTGAATTCCTGAGATTCCAAGCTTGGCTGTCTAATTCTCTCACACCATGTTATTTTGCTTTGAATATGTGTAAAAGTAAAATTTTGTGGTCATTTTCACCTTTTTCATGGTTTAAGGAAGTCGACTGCCTGAGATATTTTGTGACAAGCTGCACATTTTATTTAACACATTTCTTTTTTTGAAAGACAGTGAATTAATGGTCAGGAAAGAAAACTCAAGGTGCATTAGGAAAACGATTAATGTAATCCCCAAATCAACCAACCAGTCATAAAAAACCCCAGTGAACCCCCAAATCTGTCACTCTGCTCTGTTTTCCCTTCACATTTCTGCTTTCAGCCATATACTCTTGGAAAATGGAGACATACATGCATAGTTCCCTACTACCCAGAAGGACCTAAACTCACAAAGGACCCGAAATCTGCCTGAGTTGGGGAGGAAAGGGCATCATCAGCAAAGCAGGAAAATATCCCTCCTTTTCCTTGGTATCTTGTAAGGACACATGGATTGGAACTGTCCTAAAGTTACTGTCAAGACACTTCAGAAAACATCTTTAGCAGAGATACAGAGGAGGGTAAAATTGGTTGGCAGATCCTTCAGTTGTTAATAAAATAATGTTCATGAAATTTTTTCTGTTGCTCCCTGTCTCACCCGATGCTCAAACGAGCAGTTGCACAGTCCATGTGCCTTTCACTTTCTGTGCTCCTCTGGTCACTGTTCTTTTGTAGTGACAACATTCAAACCTCAGGGCCTCAGGATGAGGCAAGGTTTCATAAGATGTGAAAATAGCCCAAGAAATAAATAAATTGAAAGCACAATGTTGTCATTTAAACAATATTTTCAAATTAAATAAACACGAATGCATGCCAAGGAGCTACATAAAATACCCAGTTAATACTTTGCTAGTTCAGTGGAAAAATCCTCTAAACCACACAGTAAAAATGCAGGACTTTTTGCTAATGGTGCTCGACTGAGGGCTGGTTTGAACTGGAAAGGTTACAGACAGTGTTTCACAATCACCATGTGTGTGCTATTAACGAGAAAACTTAAATGTGTTTTCATCTTATTTTGTTTGTGAAGCTCAATTAGGAATAAAGCCTTTTCATTTATAGGATGTGAATGTATTAACTGAGAAATGGTGCTGTACAAAAGAGTTCGGGGGAACCTTTAACTGTTTTTACCCTCTTTGTAGTACAACAGCAGAACATAAAATAGGATAACTGTGGGTTTTTTGCTTTTAACCTTTAGACTTTTGTTCATAAAGCATTCCTGCACCTGTTTAGAGTCTGTAATGCTGAACATATGGCCCTGAGCAGTGATAACCACATCACAGCCCTGCGAGGACGGCCATGTCGTCAGGCAGTGGCTTTTAGTCATCCTTTCCCCAAATACTTCTGACATGGATTAAACCATTTGGGAAATGGTCATTACTGAAAAATCATGGCCTTAAACAAGGAAGATGCAACTCAACAGGAATACATCTGTGTTCAGCAGGACAGCAGAGCATGACAGATGGGATGAGTGGTCTGTCTTGATAAAAAGGGAACAGTGTCCCTTTGAACTTCACCTCTGGCCATCCTGTGTCACCCAGTGCTCCACAGGGCAGAGGAGGGGGAAAGGAAAAGTCTGATTTGTGACTTTGCAGAAAAACATATCCAGTACCGTTGCTAAGATAAAGGTTTGGAATTCTTCTGGAATGAGAAAATAAAATTAGCTATGTTAATAAACAGATTTTTTTTAACCTTTCTCAAACAACTAGTGATATCTGATATATCACTTGAAGACATTTTGGTATTTCTTTAAAGAAGTTCTCTGTCATAATTTTTCTTTTTGTCAGTCTTATTTATTCTTAGCATTTTTTCTCAATTTCTTTCTATTTTATTATTTTGTAAGCAAAGATATTTATTTATCTTATCTCAACAAAGGAAACCTAAACAAATCTGAGGCATATAGGAAATAATTTTTACTTGTCAGTTGAAGGCTTACCTGGAGTAAATTTGTAGTGAATTGTATACTGGCTCTTATTTTATTTATCTTTCAGTCACACTGGCAAGCTCAATGCTTTGTGCAATGAATGGTGGAGCTTCATCTGTCTGGGTTAACTGAGAACACTGAGTGTTTCCAGTGTTTTTGTTGACTTTTATCACTGTGCTGCTGTCACTCTTCTGTTTTGATTTTTGGGAATCCAGTGCTAAAGCCTTTGGACACTGGAACCACTGGTGCCTCTTGTGTGCTAAAGCAGCCCAGACTGAAGGGTCGTGCAGCTGGAGGGAGGAGGAATTCTGGGGAAGGCAGGGGCTGAGTTCTCAGGAGAACACCTGGGATAACTTCCCCCAGTTTGTCATGTGGGGAGGGTAAAGAGGAAGAGGGAAAAGGAGAGATAAGCGGTGTAAGATAAAAGAGAACATAGAGAGTGGGGAAAAAGACTTTTTCTTTTTTTCCCTGAAAATGCAACTTCATGGATCGAGGACCAGAAGTAAGATGGAAAACAAGGAGTGTTTGATGGGTTTATGATTCAAGAAGTCTTATCTTTAGGATGCAGCCTTTTTAAAAAGCTGTTTAGGACCTTCATCTCTGTAATCTTTATTTATATTTTTCTCCTTTTATTTTGGGAATGAGCACTCTCTTTTACTGCATGACACAAATTTTGTTTATAAAGATCATCAAGCCATTTATATGGTTTTACTGCACCAGAAGTGTTGGGATCTACTGATATATTTACATTAAGATAAAATCTGCAGTGCTGATATAGTTAAGTCGTGGTCTGGCTAAAAGTGCTCTGGATTGAAGGTGTTGAAAGCAGCAGATTTACTGTGCTTCTCACTTATCTGGCAGGAGATTATAACTTGAAACAGAGCAAATTGCATGAGGGCTGTGGTATGGATTTTCCCCAAGAGAGACCATACAGAGAATGTAGGGGAAAGAATGCAGGGAGGAAAGAAAGTTGTAAAAGTTGGGAGGGAGAGTGAATAACAGGGGCTGGTGTCAGCGTGGAAAGGAGAAGGGAAAGAGCATTTGAAGATAAGAGTTCCTGCAATCAGGAGGTGGTGATCAGTGGGCATTGTCCTGCTGGGTTTGATTTCTTCCTCTTAATTGCCCTGTTCCATAGTGCAGTATTTAAATACATTAAATTCATGCCAAATAAGAACAATAAATAAACCCAGCATGGAGACAGTATCCTAAAACAAGGACTCTTGCAATTAAACCACTGTAAAATTAACATTATTGTGCCTATGTGATGAATTTAATATTTTTCCCTTATTGAAAAGAAATATTTTTGTTCGAATCTTCCAAGAATGGTAACAAAATCTATCAGGGTCGTTCTCTTGTGTGTTATATGGAATTAAAAGTGTGTGCTTATGTCTGTGTGTGTCTCTAGAGTTTAAATTTTGGTGGATGGATATATAAACATCTGTGCATGGGATCAGGAGAGCTGGATACAGCACAAGGAACCTCCTCAGACCTGTGATGGGGCTGTTTGTGCTTTTTAATAACAGGAGGAGAGTGGTTTAGATGAACTTTCTGAAAGCATTTGAGTGGGCCCAAAACCTGAATCTTAAAATAACTGGAGCTTCCTGTGTTGGAATTATTTTTCTTATTATCCCTCTGTTCTTCCACTTCTCTTCTTTTGCTGTTCCCCTTCTTTTGTCATCCTGTTCACTGGGGACTGCCCAAGCCTTACTTCTGCTCCTAAATGTCATGCTGATTTCCAAGGATAAAGATTGTAAAGGTTTTTAATTCTGGTGAATATTCTTGTTAAAATGTAGGAACATGTGTTGATTTCTGTTCACACAAGTGTGGCCCATATGAGGGGGCAAGAAAAGGCAGATATGACATAATTCTGGCTTTCATCATGATTTTCACTTTTCTGTAACTTTTTTTCTTATGATAACTTGGCTGTAAAAATACTTTTATTTCCCTTTGAAAATATTCCAAGCAGTGACAGTGACTATTTTCTGGTTCATTTGAATTTTCTCCTTTTCTGCACAACCCCTCTGTCTGTTTTGAATGCAGGGTCTGATTTATATGGAGAATCCAGTTGTAAACTGATTCTCACCACTGAATAATCGTCCTGAGTAGGAATCTGTTCGTTCATATTTAAATTCACAGCAATCTTGCCTGCTGTTAACATGATTCCTGGCTGATTAATGTCCTGTTCCCAAAAACATGTGCAAGTTGTCCATTGTGTTCCGTGTGAGGAAGTCACATCCTGCCTTGCTTTGATAACTCTTCAGAATGTGATGTAATAAACCCCAAACCTTATTTTATTGCTAGACTGGTGTGAGACACACAGTGGATGTCAGGATGAGACATGTTTTCATAAACTGACTGCTGATTTATAATTCCTGATACCCGTCAGGCTGGTTATGGAGATCTAGATGTACAGTTATTTATTTATTTTTTTGCAGTAGTTTGTGAACTGTGTCTTTAATTATTGCACATATGGACTGGAGACATTGAGAAAGATCAAAGGGTTAGGTTAGCAATTCAAACTAGTGTTTTAACCAGTAGAATGTCCAGATGGTTGCCAAGCAGCTGGGAATTAATCTTTTGCTGCATGATTAATCTCTACCTCAAAGTGTCTCTCTCTTAAAAAAAAAAAAAGAGGAAGAAAGTTTGAGGGCTTTTGTTTTCATGTACAGATTCTGATTTTTAAGGGAGAAAAGACATTGACTAGAAAAAGTAAGTGCTTGCACTGTTATTGCTACATGTTGTGCTGGTGAAATGGAGGTGGGAGTGCAGTTTTAGTGACTGGTTTAGGAACTCCTCTAATGAGTGTAAAAAGTTCAGTAGCTGCTAAGATACAGCATAAAAAAAGAGAGGAATAACACTGGGGAGAAGAAGTTGGTATTGTTGATTCAGTGTATTCAGACTCAGTCACTGGACTGGGCACTGTGCAGAATTCCATGAAATGCTCAAGTGATATCTTCCATTATATTTGTATTTCCCTAAATCCCTTTGCAATCTGTGTGAATCCTGCATGTTCACAGGTTCAGCTGGGTTCAGTTCTGAAGTTTGTTGCATTTTTGAGCTTTTATGAAATGACATCTAATACTGCTGTGTCTTTGCTTTCTTAATTTCTAAACATACATTGAACTTTTTTTGGTCATTCCTGTGTCAGTGTCTCCTGCTGGTGGCAGACATTTGTTCCATGTGGAAGTGAGACCCTGCAAATAAAGCTGTTAAATAATATGATGTGTTGTAGTGCTAATATCCATGTTATGTTTATTGGCCAGAGAAAACATCCTTGAAAGCAGAAATACCATTTCCAGTTATTACAGTTGTTGGGATACAGAGCTGTGTGCATTTTTCTTTCTTCCCACCACCCCCAACATAGAAATCCATGAAAAATACATTGTTCTCTCTTGAAAGAGCCTAATGACATTTACATATGAATAAGAACAATTGTCCATTCAATTATTTTTCTGTATCAAGCAAATGTGTATTAATTTCAGTGTCATTTTAAAAGTCAGATTTTTCTTGATAAGAGAAGCTGGTAAAATTTGATTTAGCACAAAACCTTTAATTTTTAGTGGCTATAAAAACAGGGCAATGTCATATTAATTTTTTAATTGAATGGATATCTTGTTTCTCTTTAAAGAGTAATGTGTTGCAACTGGAAGTAGCAGTTGCATTGCTTTTATAGAGTATAGATACAAAGAAGGTTAGATATGTGCAGGGAATTATAAATGTTTGTTGGGTCAAATAATACAGTCCAGATCATAAACATGGACTTTTGTGGAGGGACCTTTGAATCTGGGCAAAATGCCATGTTTATAAAGGGGCTTTTTACATTCTAATTTCTGGCTGTTCCACTTGTTTGATGCTGCTTTTATTTCAGTCCATCTTTGGTTTATCCTGAGCTCTTTGCAACAGAGACTTGCCAAGACATTTATTTCACCTTAGTCATTGCACTGGATAAAAATATTGATGAGATTCAGTGCTGTAATTGGACTGGTTAATGATGTACTGTTTCAAAATGTAGTTACACATTTGTTTATTTTTCCAAAATGGGAAGTGAATATTATTTTTTCCACATCCTGTAAACTGAGCACAAAGTTTTCAGCAGTTCCATATGAAAATGGAAGACTAGTTGCAACACAATTAAAATTTACATTCACTGTAGAAACTTCTATTCAAGTATATCGTTATTAAACATGATTTTTTCTTGTTTTTCACACCAGTGATTTTCTTTTAAATGCTCTGAGTCTTATATTGCTGTAGAATGTGGAAAGTATTAATGTACCTCAAAGCTAATCTAAAAAATTTTTGAGGGTACAGTTTGATACAGAAATAACACAATGAGATCAGACAGCTTGTTAATGATGAAGTGAAATCCACTGTTCCAAATTACCTTAGTCTGAAGTCAGTGTGTATTTATAATAAATCTTGACTGTTTTGCAAGTACAGTCTCTTCTGTCTTGGCCTTCCTGTATGGTTTAAAACTTTGTGTAAATTATCAATATTTATTATTTTAACCTTGCATGTGAAAATTGAGTAAGCACAATTCAGTAGAAAGTTCTAGCTGTTTGTTGATATTTTTTAAGAAACCTTTTTCTTCCGTGGAAATATCAAAGCTTTGTGTGCTGTGCACTGATTTCTTTTAGCAGCTGCAGAACACCAAGACAAATAACTTTTGTCGTGTACTGTAAGATACACAAGTCATTGTTCTACATTGTTAGTGCTTACTTTGAAGTGCTCATTTATTGTTTACATCCTTCTCCCCCTTCCTCGCTTCCTCCCTCCCTCCCGATGTATTCATGGGCTTGGAAAAAAAAACCTGGCAAGCAACAAGTTCTGTTTTGTCAAATAGCCAGAAACCCCAATCTGATGAATGTTAAAGCTCCAAGATGCACCCCTGGCCTGGGGGTGAGTCCTGGGATCAATATGGGCAGGAGTTCAGTGATTAGAATTGCTAACCCACTTATTGATTTGCTTTTGAATCAGGTATTTAAATATTGTGACAAATTTCTGTAAATGGGGACAAGATGAATGTTTGTGGAAAAAAGGCGAGATCCCCCTTTGGTTTTCCCCTGGAGCTTTGTGACAGTTGCAGATCAGACTCTGTCACTTTGAGCTCGGCAGTTACTGACTTTTCCCAGCACCTGAGCTGTGCTGAGCAATCAGGACAGTGGGACCACAAAACCCCATTTTCAGGTAACTGCTGGCTGCTTTTGGTGGTGTTTTGTTTTTTTTAAAAAGGAAGAAAGTGTGACTAGGCACATAAAAACAGCTCTGTTGCTACCACCCTTCATGGCTTTAAATAACAGGGACAGCACAGATGTTTGACATCAGTATTGTTTACATGGCCTTAGGGTTTAATTGCCTCATTCTCTTTGTGAGGAGGATAAACAATGACAGAAATCCAAAGGAATGATGTTCAGCCAACAGCAATGGCTGCGTTTCATACATAGTTGCAAACTTCCCAAGTATAGCTAAATATCTACACTTTTTTTTCCTTGTCTGAATAACATGCCATAAATTTCGTATTCTCTGCTGCTTCTTAACTGGTGATAAAAGATATTAAATGAGCACGAGTGCTGTAAATTGCATTTAACAAAGCGAACGACTTAGGAAGGCTGTTTTTATCTGGTTTCTCTAAAAGTTACGAAGGTTTTTGGTACTGCTGTAGGTTATTTTGTTTCTTAATATGTGTTTAATAAATAAAGTCAAGCTGAAGTGGAGAGGGCAGTGTATGTATGCAGTTACCTAGAGCTGTTCCACAGGAAATTGGGACAAGCTGAGATTTGACATTTGGGATCTGTGGACAGGCTCCACCTCAGCTTGGTGTGGTTTTAATTTGAAAGATATTCCTTGATTGAAATTAGTATTTAATGATGTGCTTCAGCTTTCAGATGGAAGGGGAGGCATCTCACTCCCAGCTGGGAAATGCTGAGCCCTTCTGCTTCCACCCCAGCCTTCATGAGATCACTGCATAAAAAGTGTTTACATGACTCAATTTTTTATCAACCTATGCAGTGAGATTGGGAGTCTGCCTCAGAGAAAGGGTGGGTTAAAAAGCAGATTTGGAAATGGAACCAGTCTTCCAGGCTTTGCTACAGGACATTGCTGTGTTGTCCTCATGTTTTGTGGCTTCTCCAGCAGTTTTCCACACAAGAAATTGAGTGTAGCATTTTTAAACCAACATATATCATTATTTTTACAACAAATGCTCAAATTAACACTTCCAGAAGTTGTGATGAAGATACATGTAGGGTTGGAACTGTGGGCCATTACAAAATTTAAATGTTGCTGGAGATTTTTTAGATTTTATTTTATTTTTTTTACTAGTAATTCAGTACAAATGCAGCTTTCCTCTCAACATTAGCTGAAAACTTCATGTGCACATCAACTATTGAATTTCAGACACTTTAATATGGGACTTCTCACACTTCTTTATATAATAGGTCCTGAAGGGGAAAAATTAGGACAGTTGTAGATGAAGCAGATGGGGCAGAAAAGTGCCTGGAGTGCTGAAACTTCATTAAGTTTGTAGAAGTTGAGGAAGTTGAGTGCATTTGAAGGTGTCTCCTTTTCAGCCCTCCCCTAATGAGGAGTTGGTCTTTGGGGTTTTTCATGTAAAAGATTTTTATGTTATTTTATTTATAATATTCAGAGGAAAAATAATCAACTTTGTTGTTACAGCATTTGCATTCATCAAGGGCTGACTTGTGTATCTTGGACACATTTTTCCAAGTTGTTTGGTTGCAATTAGCTTTCCTTTTTGGAAATCAGTCCCACATCTATGACATTTTAAGAGATAGCTGTTGTAGTGGAAGTGGTGTAATGAATTAATGAACTAAAATTGATGGGAACTGGTGCAAGTGCAAGGATGGTGCTAAAGGGAAGATTAATGAGAGGTAGGAACCAGCTTCAAGTACAGGGAGTTCTGTTGTCACCCTGGGGAAAAACATCCTGTGGCTGAAAACAAACACCAGCACTTGAAAATATATATGTGTCCATCTTTATTCCAAGTGAAATTCTAGATTTTGATTTATTTTTGTGTATTTTCAGTGTACAGAATAATAAGATCTAGACCAGCTCTCAGCTGGTACAAACAACCAAGCATCCAACTCCATCAGTGCAGACATTCTCACATTATTAATGAGTTTTAAATGTAATTTGTGTGGCTTTAGGAGCTGTGTGAGGGCAGGAGCTGTACCTCAGTCATCCATAGGCTTTCAGTGTAATTCAAATAGATTGGAGTCTCTTTCATGTTTAGTTCCTGGTATTGGTGTTTCCTTCGTATTTCTTTGTAATTCCTTCGTATTTATTTATGGAATATTCACAAGCTGTCTATCTGCAAGTGGATTACTGTGCTCTTTTTATTAAATCAACCCTTATTCATCACCTGCTACTAAGAATTCTCCTCTAATGTCACTTTGTTGGAGCGATATACGAATATATTTCTTTTCATATGTACATATATGTAGATTTCATGAATAGAAGATGCATTTTTATCATGATGCTTATTTTGGGATGATAAAAAGACCTGGCTGACAGCTGAGAACGTGATTTATTTTCTTTGGATTAATTGTCAACCTAACTTTTCCCCCCCCCATCATTAATTTGCATAAGACTATGTACAAACAGCTGGGAGATGGATTGCTTTATCTGTGGGGTGATAAGTGGTGGTTGGGGATCAGTTGATGAGTCCAGAAAATGGAAAAATTTTCTGCTCTTTCTTCTTTCCACTTCTTGAGAAGCCTTCTGTGTTTGCTGCACAGTGTTGTTGAGTTGGATTTTTGTAGCTCAAGTTTTCAAGTCATGAAAATGTCGTGATGTTTTCAAGTCCCAGCAAAGCTGTAACACAAATGAATCACATAAAAAAGGAGTAATTTGTCCTGTATTTAGTGCATGTCTATGTGAGATAAGGACTCTTGCTTGAATGACAACTTTTGATTAGTCAGAGGCATGGAAGATAAATGCAGAATGAAAAATGCTGCTGATTCCTGTGGAGTTTGGGAGTTATTACAAGTCAGGTTCTTAATTGAGCCAAATGGAAACGTGAGAGCTGGAAGTGGTTGGATGGTGTGGAAATGCAGTGTCCAGCCTCGAGGTGAGGGGACCTCAGACCTTTTAGAACACCTGAAAATCAAACACAAATTTTCTGTTGGCCAAAGACCACGTGGAGTCATCTCCTGCAGGGGGTTGGGCCCTCCCTTTCTCAAGGGAGGGGAATCAGGCTCTGTCCCCTGGGAAGCTTCTCAGTCCACTTGGCTTTCTGGACAGTGGATGTCAATAAATGTTGGAGTGAAACAGCCTGAATCTGAACTCAAGGTGTCACTTTTGGTTTCTAGAAACCCCTGAGAAACACGAAATTCCTCTCATAGCTGTACTGGAGACAGCCTCTGATGGTGTACTGAAAACATGCAAGAGATTTAAAAATACTTGAAAGATGGAAACTTAGACTCTAAGTAAGACTTGGCAATGTATTTTTGTGTTGGAGGGGTTCAAGTACAGCTTTGAATAGACACAAACAGAACAGGAAATGTATTTCAGTGATCCAGTTCTTAATCCCATCATAAGTCACCTTTAAAAGGAAATGTGTTTATAATGTGAACTCCGTGAATAATAGAAAACAAACAAAAACAAACGTGCATCTGGGCTAAAGAACATTCTTTGTGTAAATGTAACACCTGCCTGAAGAAATGAAAATTAGTTTACCAAACTTGGTATATTAACAGAAATATTAGGGTTTTATTCCTAAGTGTTTATTTAAATTAAGGATGATAGCTTGTTCTGGGCAGTAGCAGTTGTGTTTATTGCCAACTAAAACATCCTACAAATCCATTTTTTTGAAGAAATATTGTAGGATGACATCTTTCATAACAATTGTATCAAGTAAATATGAAAATATTGAGAAAATGAATGTAGATTTTTTTCATAGGAATTCTTTGTTGGTGACTTCCATTGCCTTCTGAAAGACATAAATGAATAATTAAAAAGTTATGAAAAGGTCATTGGTGTAATTTATTCTTTATTTAAAATCTGAGTCTATTTTGTTTTACTTTTAAAGCTGGCACTGAAAATGAAAATAGCAGAAGGTAAATTTCATGAAGAAAAACTGAAATTACAACAGAAGCATGATGCTGATGTTCAGAAGGTAAGAAGTGTTTGTATTTTTTTCCCAAAAGCAGTGTATTAAACAATAATAGAGACTATGATTATCATAAATATTTATAAGTTGTTCTTTAAATTCTTCACAATTGCTATTAGTGTTCATTGGAAGTCAAGTTGTAGGTAACAGTTGGCATAAACTGAGAGGAATGCAGAATATTTTATGGTAACATAAACTTAGGAAGGGGAAAACATTTGCAGAAAGGAGATGAAAATACAAGGCAATTTGTTTATTTGAACAAGACAGCCTATTTACCAGCATAACAACTTCTGTGGGAAATCATAAACTCGTGAATTTTTTGTTAGAGAGAAAACATTTGTATTAGAGATGAATGTGAACAAAATTAATTTTTCATGGACAAAATGCAAAATATAAGAGTAGGAAAACCCATGGGTATATCATATATGTTCCTGCTCACACAGCAGCAGTGCTTGCTGTCCTGTCTCTCTTTGGACACTGTCTTAGAGCAAGGCAGGTCACCAAACACCCCTTTATTTATGCTGTTGCATTTTTAAATTTGATGTGCCTTAATTCTTCCAGCAGTAGCATGGCACCAGCTCTGTGGGTTACACTGGTCCCATAACAGCACTCCTGGGAGGATGACCCCAATCCCAGACCATACTGGTGCTTTTAATCCCATGTTTTAAAGGTGGGGTGAAGCCCTGGGAGGTGCCAGGTGCCCCCAGCAGGGCTCTGGTGTGGGGCTGTGCTGGGAATGCCAACCCCGGCGTTGGCATCGCTGGGCTCACCCCGCTCTGAGCTCAGCATTACTCAGGGCCTCTGCCTTGTTTCCTAAACACTGAGTCACAGGCTGGGAGGAAGTTGGTTGACACAGCTCTGTGACACATCAAAGCCTCCTGAGAGGATGTTAATATTTGGTCAGGTGCATATTTGGCTCATCTCTTCTCAAGGCTTCGGAGCAGAAGCAGCGAGTGAAGCTGGGAGTCTAAAGGAAACAGCTTTGGGAGAATAAGAAATAGTTTAAATGCTTTCTCATCCCTTGAGTTGTCATCCCTTCCTAACTGATGTTGGAATTCTGTCTTTTGAAGTTGTTTAATAACATTGGATATTTTAGAAAAGGTTAAATAGTGTCGTATTAATCTTTAAAGACACAAAACGTTTATTGCAGATGGAGTAATATTGTTTTAAGATGAAAGCTTCTGTTTGATAAGAGATTTGGGGCACTGTTATAAAATTTCTGCGACTTTAATCTTTATCTTAAACACAAAGTTTAAATTAAAATACTATCTCAAAGTGTGCAAATATTCAAGCTGTTTTTTTCCAGACTCAGCCTGTACAGAAATGTGGGTGTAGTTGCTCTCATATACTTGCTCTATTCCAGTCCATTGTTCCTTGGGATCTATGCAAGAAATTTCAATTGGTGAAGCACAAAAGACTGTAATGAAGTTCACCAACTTATTTAAATATTTCTTCAATCTGCTGAGAATTTTAGATGCTTTTAAATACTATTAGGCAACATAAGTATGAAAATCTTTTCTATTTGCAGTAGAAGCACCACAAAACGTCCAAACTCAACAAAAGCAACACTGGGTTTACCCAGGTTTAAAAGAAACCAAAAAGACTCACCTCAAAACATGAAACTCCTTTTTTAATCTACTTTTGCCTACATTTGTCTAAACCAGTTTTTTATGACTTGGCAGTCATAGCTGGGAAGATAATTTAGGTTCAGTCACTTAGTCCTGCATGACCTGAGCACTTCTTGGAGGCAGCACCTTTGGCAGAGATCAGGGTACATTATCTTGTGCACTGGTTGTAGTTTGGAATGTTTTGGACTTTTGTAAAAATACTCTGAATTTTCTCTGCAGATTTTGGATAGAAAGAATGATGAAATAGATGTGCTGAAGTCCACCTACCAAAAGAAACAAAAAGAATCTGAGGAGACAATTAGAAAACTGGAGAAAAAAGGTGATTTTTGTTTTCTATGTGGTGGTAGTGTACTGCATTCTCTTGTGGCTGAGGGCTTGCATGTTCCTTCTGCAGACATCCCTTTCTTAATCATTTGTAGCTCTTGATTTAATTTTTTTCTTTAGATCCTGAGATTCTTGTCCGGTTGTCTCTGCTGTTTCCAACCCAAGTGTTCCAAGAGGCCTGTGATCCATTACATTGAATACAGGTTTTATGAGTGTCACCAAAAAAAGTTCCTTTGATGAAGTATTTTGGCCACTTATTTCAATTTTTTTTGGAATCTCTGGCTCAAAGTTAATTTCTTTATACATTCAGTACATTTTAATCAAACCACAGTGGGTTATTTTTAAGACTATTGTGGCAGGAGATTTCAAACATGAGTAGTCTTGAGTGTGTCATAAGTACAAAACTCGCCTTGAGTGTGGCTTGTCAGCAGTTTTTCAATGTTAGTTTCTTTTAGAATTCCTTGGAGTCCATTTGCACTATGGACTAAACCACAATGTAAAATAATACAGAAGTTTGGTAATCTGTGTACAAAAAGGGAGAGAGTTCCATGCATTTTGTTTCCTGCTCCTTGGGAAAGTAATTGGTCCAACAAGGGATCTGGGGCTTCTCTCTGTGGGCTGGTTGGAGCTGCCCACAGTGTTCCAGGTAATGAAAATCCTCAGTCACTCCTGAAAAGTGAATATGTACCTGCTTTTTTCCACTAATGCTGATGCCATCACTTGCAATGTAAGTTGGGGAACTGAATTTCCCTGTGTATCTTGGGCATTCAGCCTTCACAAGAACCTTTTCTCCTAAGGATGCTCATGAAGTCAGGTTAAAAATAACTACTTTCTTGTGGTTGTATAGAATTTTGCTGATATATATTTACTCCTTCAGTAAAGAAAATTCTCTGTGGAATATTATGTAAACAAAGTAGAAGAGAGAGAACACCTGGTAATATTGTAATGACACAGAATCTAAGTGCTACATTTTAAAGCAGCACATGCATTAAGAGCCAAAAACTATCAGAAAGCCAGGTCAGTTGGAAAACTGGCATAAACTGATTGTATCTATTGCCAACACTGAAAAATCCCAAAGGTCTTGAATAGTTGTTTATTTTTTTCCCATTTTTAACAGTTCACACCCTTGTTCGTGAGTCCCAAGTTGTGAGAGAAGCCAAAGAGCAGCAGATTGTGGAGCTGAAGAAGATGTGTGAGCAAAGCAATGATTCCTTGAACAATGAGTGGGAGAAAAGGGTAATGAACAATTCTTCCCTCCTTTGATAGACTCCTGCAGTGTTTATCTGGGATAATACATTTTGTCACTCAAAGAAATAAAGATGCAGAATGAGTTTTAGGGATATTTTTTGTGTTGATTTTATTTTTTCCTGCAGTAATGAAGACTTTCTTTGCTGATGCTTTTACACCCAGCTGGTCACCCTGTTCTGGGGTTCATCTGGCCTCCTGGCAAGTCTCTGGATGTATTAGGGAAGTGTTTATTTCTGGTTGACCTGACATGGAATTTTAATCTGGGTAAACCTGCTGCTACCTGCTGTCATGGTGATTCCTTTGAACTCTTAGTTTTGCAATGGGTCATGAATTCTTCAGTGTATTTTTATTGATTGTTCAACTCAAGACAGCAACAAAGCAGAGGGAAGAGCATGTTTATTGTGAGACAGTGTCACCTTTGTCCAGATTATTGTCAGTATTTGTCTCGCTTCCCCCTCTCAGGAGAGGGAGGGTCAGAAAAAGGACAAACCCACCTCCCTTCATGAAGTGTGCTGTATAATTTAATTTTTTTTCAGACCTGCATCTAGAAATGAAGTTGGATTTAATTCTTGCCTTCTTAAAACCAGATCATAATAATAAATCATAAATTGTCCATTGTTCTGAAGATCTTGAGGCTTCAGTTTTGGTTGGTTTTTTATTTGGGTTTTTTTTTCCGTAGAATCCCAGACTGGTTTGAGTTGGAAGGCACCTCAAAGAAATCTCATTCCACTTCTCAGTGCTAGTTGTCGATGCCATTTGTTATTTGTGCCTTTTTCCTGGTGCAGCTGCACGACGCTGTGGCCGAGATGGAGAAGGAGAAGTTCTCCCTCCACAAGAAGCACACGGAGGACATGCAGGAGCTGCTGGAGGAGACCAACACTCGGCTGGCCAGGATGGAGGAGGAGTATTTGCAGCAGACACAGTCCACTGTAGGTTGTGGTGGGAACCTGCCACGACAGCAGGAATCTCTTAAAGTATTGAAATTCCATGTGTTTGTGTTCAGGTGGACTGGAAGTGTCCCCAGCCAGGCTGGGTGGGGCTTGGGGCAGCCTGGGGTGGTAGGAGGTGTCCCTGCCCATGGCAGGGGTGGAATCAGATGATCTTTGGGGTCCCTCTCAACCCAAACCATTCCATGATTCTGTGATTCATGCATGTACATCCTTATCTTTGATAGTGCAATGTAGTTGTTTCCTCGTGGGAGAGGGCACTGTCCTGGCAGCCAGTCCAGCCAAGGACTTTATTGCCCAGATAAAATTAATCAAGGTACAGCCCTTCAATCCATGTTACACAGGTATGTTAGTGCCAGTCTTTAGTTACAAATATGTCTCACTGCTTTGGATTCAAGTTAGCAGAACTTTTGTCTTTGCATGTTTGTAGACCATACAGGAGGATTTATATATTACATCTATTTCCATAGAAACATGTGAGTTTTACTCACCCACCTCCTCTTTGAATGAGTGAATGCTTCTGTTAGATGAAAGATCACATTAAAAGGATTTTGAAATAACTGTTGATTATTCTAATTTATTGCATTTCTTTTCTAGAATAATTATAAGCATGTAATCAGGTATAATCTGGATTTTGTGCCTGTTATATAAATGATGCAGAAAGCAAAAACATTAACAAGTAACCTCAAAAAAGCATCCTGTACTTTTCATCAGGATGAGGTATGAGGAAAATTGAATGAGTGAAAATACAGTGTCAAACAAAATTTATTCTTTTATTAATGAATGTTGAATTTAAAAATTAACATTCAGATCATGTCACAGGTAACAGTAAATACAGAGAAAAATGGACACAGTCTGTCAGCAAGATTGAATTTAAGAACCATCAAAACTAGACAGATCTTGCTGAGCAGCTTCTGATTTAATAATTAAACAAGGTAGAGTTCAAGGCAGGGCTTAAGATGAAAGACTAGACTGTCACTGGAAATTAGTTTTCTTTTTTTCTCTCTCTTCTTTCTCTCTCCTGATTTTTTTATTTTTTTTGTTGGTATTTCAGAGTTTCTCTGTTCAGAGTTTCTTGTTGTCAGGAATGCCAGTGCTGTTAGCAAGTGGAATTGGCTGAACAATTTCACCAATGCCACAGAGCTGATAAGGAGGGGTTTGTGCCCTGAACAAGGATGAACTTCTTGAGGAGGAGTACAGGGCCAGCCAGGAATTGTATTCAGTGATATAGTAGAAATTAATCTTTATTCAATTATTTAAAAAAACCCTACAAAACCCCAGTAAACCACAAAACAAGCAAAACCCCAAGCTCCCAAAGCAAACAACCCTCTGCCCCCAGAAACCCAAACCCATACTGGGCAGCTGGCTTGGCACTGATGGAGGATTTTGCTGTGCTGTGGCTGTGAAATCTCAGAAGCCACTTAGCAGAGCTCAGGTGACCATTCAAGTGACCTCTGTGTGGGAGGTTCTTGCCTTGGTTCTGGTTCATGTCACCTCCAGGGACAGTCGGGGCAGTGGCTGCTCAGGGCAGAGATTTGGGGGTTTATTTTACTTGAACAATGGATGAAATTTCTGTTCCACTCCCCTCATCTTCAGGCCTTTGTTCATATAAAAATAACACTGATACGTACATCCTGCAAGGCCAGCTGGGTCTTATTTTCTGACTCCAGCCTCCTGAGGAGTTCTTCCCTCATTTCCCTGCATATTCCCATAAATTTAAGGAAGAATGGGAAGTGCTAGAGCAGTCTCATGCTACCTGCCTGTCCTTCCTCTGCTCAGTTTTTGTTTATATTAGGAGATGAAGTTCCAGGGAAAAGATACAGCTTTGGAGAGATGCTTGTGATTTTCTGAAAGGAAATTGCTGTAATGAAATCAATGGAAAGTCTGAGAACACTTTACGTGTGTTATCATCCATTTCAGCTTTCCATTGAAACATTGTCTTCTCTCCCATTTTGAAAGATTTGTAATTTAGAAATTAGTTGCATATGCTGTTTTGCATAAGGGAGATAACACTTTGTGGGGGGGATAAACATCCATATTTTGAAAACTGATTTATTTTTTATACAAAACATGGAATTCAGTGTCATGTTTGATGACAGCTTTGCCATTGTAACTCTTGTGTCCCTGCGTCACCAAAGCATCTCGTTGCTCAAAGCTGCTGAATAACAATGGGGTAGTCCCTCATTTACTCTGGGCTTTTCTCAATAATTATCTTTTCTTTTAGAATGAGACTGTCCAAAAGCTGGGGGCTCGTGTGCAGCAGTTGACTATTGAGGCTGAAAATAGTCATTTGCAACGTCAGAAATTATCTCAGGAGAAGACTGAGCTAGACCAGCGTTACCAGGAGGTCTGCTCCCAACTTCAGGAGCTGAAGGCCAGGTAATCAAATAACAATTGCTGGTGTAACATTTAAGAATATGGAATTTCCAGAAGCAAACATTATTCATTTTGTTCCAGAAACGCACTGAATGGCATTTAACATTAGAAAACTCTCATGAAAATGTATTAATTGGTGTCAAGCTCATTTAGAGTGACCCAAACGAGCACCTCAAGGAGTTTGTTACCTTTCCATTATTTATAAGCAGCTCCTTCTGTGACAAGAGCACGTGGCAGACATGCAGACTCTGAGGAATTGATACTGAGCAGGTAAAATGCCAAAATATGAAAGCAATTTCCATATTCTGTTTGCTTACTCCTTGTAGGTACAACTTACTTCAGAAAGACAAGGACCAGATTACACAGGAATACAAGGAGAAGCTTCAGCAACTACAAAGTAAATTTGATGTTGATAGAGATTTTCGAAAGCAGGAACGAGCTCAGGTATGCTGCAGGTATAACAGGCAGGAAAATGGGATTTATTTAAGTGCTCTCCTCACTATAAATATGGTGCTTGTGAATAAATGCAAGGAAGTGCTCAGTTCCCCAAGTCACTTGTGAGTGTGAGTTTAAATAAAACTGGGATTTAATTTGTTGTTCCCAAGTTTGACTCAAAAATCATCTGAAATTGGCTGATAATTCTGCTGTGTGTGTATTTCTACAGCTGATTCAGATGAGGTACAATTACTATCCTGATTTTGTTTGTGCTCCTGTAAAAATTCTGGATACCACAGAATTTCAACACACTTAAAGACTTAATGTTTTCATAAGACCTCTTCCATGACAGAAAATATTTTTTCCAGAAAAAAAACAGTCCTGTAGGCCTCATAGTAGTGAACATTGTGTTAAACATTTATATATTTAAGGAATTACTTTTATATTTTATGAGTGTAGATTTCACCCAAAATGTAATTACTCTGGCTTGTTTCTGGAAGGGCATCTCTCAGGTTGATATCTACCAATATGCATAGGTACAGAGATGGTATATATTTTAAATGATTTTAAAGTTAAATGATTGTAGAAAAGACTCAAGTTTTAAATACCATTCATTAATCCATGGAGCTGTAGGACAAATGGGGTCTTTGGTGTTTATTTGCTGGGATTCTCTGAGCTTTGATGATATTTCATTTAATTTGCAAGGTATTTTTTTTTCTACTAATTTTTAGTAGATTTTAGTAGGGATTTTTTGTTATAGGGGGTGTTGTTTTGTTTCTATTTCTAAGTTCACCAGAGGGCCTGAACTCAGGTATCCAGAGCTGTAAACTCACACAGGTCTTTTTCTCCCAAGCTGATAACTTTTTCCAATTTCTGGGCACCTTAGAGAAATAAATTTAAAACTGCAAAAGAGCTAATGAGGAATGCAATACAAAAATTGATTCTTCTGTTAAATCCCAGCAGACATCTGATGTGATTGCAGAGTTACAGCGTGGAATGGCTCTGTTGAAACAGCAGTTGGAAGACTCAGAACATCAAAGGCAGCAACAGCTGAGGGTGAGCCCTGATTTTCTTTCTCAAAAATGCCCAACCCTTGTTGCTATCTGTGGTGATTTAAATGTTTAGGTAGCCATGCTTAAATATACTGATACAGACCATGCTTGTTTGTTTCTGTTTAATTAATGGAAATAAATAAACTGTCATATATGGTTAAAGGTTGATTTTAAAAGTGTCACTAAAACAGAGGTAAGAGCAGAATTTTCAGTTTTCTCTTTCTTGTAGTTCATGTGTTAAATAAAACAATTTAAATGTGTATTGATGGTTTACAAAGAAGCCTGTCAAAGAATGATGAGTATCCTTTTTTTCTCATAAACTGTAAACATTTTTAAAGTTTCAAAATTGTTTTTAGTTTTCACCATTTAATAGTTCAGTTCAATATTCTGTCTTCCTGCAGGCATTTAAATTAATCCTTCTATCTCAGGGTAATGAGTTCCACATCTGTATTATGTATCAGTCCTGGATGAGTTTTGGCATCTACTTTTCCTTCAATGTCTTTCATTTCACAGTTGATGTAGTACAGAATGGCATTTTAATAAATAGCTCAGGAGAACAAGTTGCTTTTTCTCTTTAGAACACATGAATCATGACTTTTGATATAGTTGTGTTATTTGCTGTTGGTTGAATTTTTTTGTATGTCAGAGAATTTTTTCATGATGATATAAAGTGGGTTTTTATTTTTATGGGCTGTTCTATATGATAGCAAATGTCTGTGTTTGATGAATGTTCTGAAAGGGAAGAAAAATGATCTTTATTTATTTAGAATACACATCTTTTTCTCTGCAGGATCAAGAATTCAAGGTTCAGCAGGACAAGCTTCACTTGCAGCGTGTGTATGAGAAACAGGTAATATTCCAGGAAAATTTACCATCTTCTGCACAGCTCCAGTTTTGTTCTGTACAGGACTTAAAAGGTTCAAATTTTAAACCCCCCAAAATAGCAAATTTGGGAATCCAAGCACTTCACAAGGTTTGGAAGAATAATTTGACAAATTCAAGGAAGATTTTGAGCACAGCTTTAAGGACAGGGATATCACCTCTGATTTTAGGGACCTGTTGCCAAGTGCTGGAGGCTGGGAAGGCATTCTCAAAGAAGTGCCCCTGGAAGCCTGTCCTGTGTGTGGGCACTGCTTGTGGTGGCAGCTGCAGTTTCTGAAAGGATAATGAAGTGAATGAAACCTGGCCTGACCTGCTGTCAGTACTCGTGTGTTCTCCCATACTCCTTTTCCCCCAGCATATCTCTATTCCATCCCTCTCCATGTGTTCTCTATATATTGTCAACATGCATTGTTTTTACATCAGAAACTTAAAGTAAAAAATGTAATTTTCATCAAAAACACTTCATCTTAAAGCACTTTGCAAATACTGCCTGCTCTTTTAGACTTGAAATATCAATAGGCTTCAAATTAAGCTTCAGTTTTAGTGACATTATATGTGCAACTCATGTGCAGCCAGAGGGTGCCTTAGATGCCTGTTTAATTGAAAGGATGTGTTACTCAAACATGTCATTTCCAAATGTGGCAAATTTATAACATAAAATAATGGATTGTGATCCGAGCTACTTGTCACTTGGTAATAGCACTTGTGACATGAATTGTAGTGAGCTTTTGGTTTGAGTTAGTCCCTTCTGCTGACTTGAAGTCAAAACATTCTTTGTTCCAGGATCTGCCTTGGTTTAAATGTACCCTACATTCATCTTTTTAGTCCAGTCATGGGTGTTAGGAATGTTGAACTCAAGAAAAATCCAGGATTGGAGTAATTTGCAGGCCAAAATAAAAAATATATTGGCACAATTTGACTGAGGTTTGAGGACCTTTTGAGAGAAAGCTCCTTAGCATGGGGATGGGAGTGTGTCAGCAGTGCCTCCACAGCAGTGAGCCCAGGGAGGGAAGCTGTAATTCTGCTTCAGTAAACAAGGAAGCAGAGCCTTTCTTTTTATAGGTAACCTGACAGCAGTTTGTTCATAAATTCTGGTGTAATTGTTTTCAAAATCAAATCTTTGAGAAAGGATGAGAAGAAAAATACCTGTGAATAATCTCTGGATATAAATCCATAAACCAGGATGAATTGGCCCATAAAATACTAAAACAAGTAAAGGAATCGTGAAGTCTCTGCTGCAATCTGTTCACTTAAAAACCTACCCATTATCTAATAATCTTTATGAGTCTGCAGTGGCTGTTGCCTCTGAGGGTACTTAAACATCAAACAAATCATTGGTAGTAACCTTAAATGTCACTGTTTGATTAAATGTGCTTATCTGCTGAATCAGGAACCAGTTAGGCTAAATGGCTTTACAAGCCAAGGAAACACCTGCTTTTTATAAAGAGTCTACTGCTTGTTTTCCAAACATTCAGCTCAGCATCACAAGAGTGACAGATTATTCCTCAGAGCCATTCCCAAGCCACCTGTTAAATATGTAGAATTTTACCACGTTTGGCAATAGCTTCTTCATTCTCTACTGGACAGCTCATGGATTTGGAGGCTCCTGGAAACCAAGGGTTCCTGGAGTGGACACCTTCATGGAACTGCTCCCAGCAGAGGATCTCAGAATTTGTTTTTTCATTGGCCTACACACTTAGTAAAACACATTTTTCTTCCTTATAGTGTCTTAACAGCCTGCAACATCACAAATGACTGTAGGTGGATGGAGGATTTCCTGTGTGTCCCATCCCCACGTTGTTCCTTGAGCAGTTCTAAAGCAATACAACTTTTGTATTAAATACAACCCCTTGTACTTAACCTGCTCTTGGCTGAAAACATTACAGAAACTCATGGTTTGGACTACACCTGGGAGGGTGCCACATTCAAAGGTTTTTGTAACTATTTTTAGAATTATTACTAGTAATTCTTCTACTATTTTAATTCTTTAGGATGTTTATGTGAGATATTTATGTTTGATATTTTTTCTTGTAAGAATTGATCAAAAGTGATTCCCTTTGGGTGGTGACAAATTGGTGAGCAGGAGCTCCATTCTAGGCAGATTCTTCTCCCCTTTTCTCAACTTACCTAAAGGAAATCTAGTTCCTTTTTTATGTAATTACTGGTATTGCTTTATTCTAGAGAATAATGTTCACTTTGAGAAGGAGAGTAGCTCATGGGCTACATTGTCATGCATTAATCTCTGTTAATCTCTGCTTCTGCATTTCACATAATTTTAGAAATCTATGCATGGTTGTCTGCATCAGTGGAAAAAGAATATGCAAATAAATAGGTTTTAGAATTAAAAATAACATTGATTTATTTTTAACTCAGGCACTGTTTTGGTTAAAATGTATGGTGTTTTTTTCCTTAAATGGCAGATTCATGGCATTCAGAATGATCTGGATAAAGAAAGAGGGAATGCTCAAAAGAAAATTCGCCACCTGGAACAGGCTCTGAAGTAAGTGAATATGGAATAATTGTTGAACCACCCCTGGTATTTATTAATATTTATTTATCTCATCTAACTACCCTCCTGTAGTTTTTTTTCCTGTTTTAAAGCTGCATCTTCAGGGTTCTAATCAGAAAGAAAAATGATAGAAACCAAAGCAAGAACCAACTCACCCAAATTTGTTGACTTTTAAGTGGTGAGAATAAAATAGAATTGAGGTTAATGCTGTCAGCTGGCCTTTCCCTCTCTAATAAATAGGCCCAGGCTCAATTCAGAGTGGATTTGTAGGAAGCAAATAATCAAAACTAAAGACTTATTGCTTTGGGCTCTTCTAGAAAAGGGAATAAATTTGAAAGATGTATTTATTGAGATTCTATTTTACCTTAATTTAGTATATGATGCTTCTGATTTTATATTTTATTTTTAATATTCACATATTACAACTCTAATGTGGCTATTTGCTCTTTGATACAACACTTCTTTGTGTGAATACTTGTTCTTCACATGGATCTAAGGCTGGGAGAAGTGCTCTGTAGCAAACAGTTTTCATTAACTAACTTGGAACAGGGTTTTTTGCTGACTTTGTCCATGAAAGCTCATCAGGCTGAACCAAGTTTGATGTTTTCTGAGCAGGGGAGTGGTTTATGTACAGCAGATGCACGTAGGACAAGATCAACTCTTGCTGTGCTCTTTCCATTTTTGATTATGTGAAGTATTATTTCCATGTGTTAATCCAGTTTAAATTCAAAGCTGTGGAAGTAATCTCTAGGGAAAACAGATTATTCTGAAACAAACCAGAAGTTACTTGCTAAAAGTATTCAGTTTAATATCACAATGTACCTTATCTAGGCTGGGAGAGGCAGGTAAAGATACTTCTATTCCATAAAAGTGACAGGGCTGAAGTCTGTATTTCTTTATTTTTATAATCTCTGAGGCATTTGGCATAAATAGAGACTATCTTAAATCACTGCAGACATTAATAAAAACTCCAGCTTTTAATCTTTAAATTCTTTACACTGACTATTATTTATAATTTTGGGGAGATTGAATTGTTATCAGCTGCACTTAATCTTTTAGTATTTTACCGTCTGATTTGTTGATAATGAAGTTGCATTAATTTTCTTCCACATCTTTCAAATAATATGTCAGTTTGCACTTCCTTCTGTTAATAAAACCAGTCTGACTTTGCATCCCAGTGGCTGCTCAGGGTTGATCCCCACATGGGTGCAGAGGAAACTCTGCAGGCAGGACCTGTGGGGTGCTGGGGATTTGGAACTTGAGCAGCATGGCTGAGGAGCCTTGCAGAGAGCTGAGGATGTCCTCAGTTATTGGAGATGTTCCCTGGCCATGTTTAAGCTCAGGTTTACCTTGGAGTTGGAGTAAGGATTTGAAAGACTCAAGTTTTAGGAGCCCCAAGTGCTGGTGATGCTCCAGGGGCCACAAACTCTGACAGTCCCAGCCTTGTGCCTTCTGTGAGTGAATCCTTTGGCCAAAACTGGGCATGGCTCAGCTCCTGAGACTGAGAACCCCTGGGGACTGCTCAACAGGCTAAAAATCACCTGCTGTTTCCCCCACAGCAAGGGATTAATGACTATTCCTGTATGATTTTCAAAATGCCTTCTGGTACAAGTTGCTTCCCTCCTGTGGGTCCCTTCCAGCTGGGAATATTCTGTGATATTGTGGAGTGTTTTTCTGTGATATTGTGGAGTATTTTTCCCAGGGTCACTTCCATGTTCTGTGGCACTCTGTTTCTCTTATATTTTTTTCTTTTCATTTTGTTTCTTTTGATTCAGGCTGTTGAAAATAATGTAGAGATTTCTAATATTTAATCATATATACCTCTCCCACATGAAATGGAAAATTCTGCAGATTTTGCTCTTTAATAAAACTCTACACTGCTGCTCTTTTGGTTGTTTTATAGCAGGGATTTGGGGCTAATTTTAAGATTAATAATGGAATTAATAATGCTAATAAGTGATGATTCTGTAACTGAATAGAAATAAAAATCAGCTTTCAAGTGTTTTGTCTGTATGGAGACAGAAGTTGGCAGATTCCTGAGGGTGGATGGTGACCCTAAAAAGATGATATTTGCAGAGATGCAGTGCTCTGCTCCAGGCCCAGCTCATATTCTGCTGGTTGGGATTTCACCTCTGGGTCTGACCTTTCTGAGCAGGGTTGGAACAGACCCACAAGCCCAGGACAGAGGAGCTGTCAGTCCTGCAGACCTTCTGCAGTTCAAGCCACTGATTTAGCATCAGTGTTTCTGGACAATATAAAGATTTTTTCATAGATGTGCCTTTGTATGATTTGCATGTAGGCAATAGATAAGGAGCAGTGATATTTATTGTGGCAGAAGAGCATGGCTTCCTTATGGCTTTTGCTGCAAAAATTAGTCTTTTTAACAATCCTGTGGTATTAATATGAATTCATAAGAGCCAATATCTTAAGTAAAAATGCCTCATTTTGGTGAATTTCTTTAACTACTTGCTGAATGAAATTAAATAACTCCATACTAAGGCAGACACAGTAAACCTTAAGAAAACAACCTTGTCTTGCATGAGGTGGGTGAAAATACAGTTCAGCATCTTCAACAGAGGCAATGCCTTGTGGAATTATAACTCAGAAGCCAGTGGGTGCATCAGTGATTTCTCATAAACTATTTTGATCTGAATGCACTTTGATTCTGAAATGACCACAGGATTATATCTTGAGTAGCTGGTGAGCTGCAAGCACATGGAAAGGGAAGTGGCAGGCATTTTAGGGGGATTTTTGTTATTATTATCATTATTCTTCCAGTGCTGTGACAGCAAACAGTGCTAGTGCTGTTTCAAACGTATCCACAGTGATGCAGAATGAAAGTGATTTGAGACATTGTGTGGAATAGTAAATTCCACATTTCTAAAAGTATCTTTCACTTCAAAAAAAAAAAAATAGTATTGCCACAGTTTCAGTACAGAGTAAGGGTTTACATAGTTTTACAGAAGGTTTTTCTTCTTCTTCTGAAGTTCATGGTAGAAATACCTGTCAAAAGCAAACCTTTTGCAAAAGGATTGCTCCAACACTCCTGACTCGTGGTGGTGACTTGCAGATCTAAAATTTATATTTACTTTTGCAGTGCATGTCACAGGCATTGACTAATAGCAAAAGTCACTCTAAGAAGTGCTCCAAGGGCTTTTCTAGAATGTCCTTTAAATGGCATTTCTATCAGAACAAAGTTTTCTTGGAAGGCTTCTCTGTAATTACTTGGGGGGAAAGGTTGTTTCTCTAATCCCTGTGGTTTGGTTGCAGAAAATGTGTTAGGAGAGTGGGTTGCAATTAGTCTAAATCTCTGCTGTTCCTATCTCTGACAGTGAGCAGAGGAGCAGGAAATAGAGGTTTAGAATTTGTCACAATACAAACTGAGTAGAATGTAACAGAAAATAAATGAGAAAAAAACTGTACCCATTTGCTGCTGAAGAAATTGCATGGAAAAGAAAGAAAAGGTCTTGCTGACTTTATGCAATGTTGTTAAACAGCTCTCAGCATCATCTCTTGTGTCTTGTTCTGTGGAATTTGGATGCTTATTCATTCAATACATTTTGCCTCTGCTAATATTTTGGTAGCAGATTCTTTGATACTTTTAGTTTACTATGAGGAATATGTATTTGCTGTAGGGAAATATTCCCCATTTTATTGAAGGTTACACAACCACAACCACAATACCAGCTCAGTTTAGAGGTGGCTTCGTTTTGCCACTTCTGTTCTGGCATCATCAGAGAATCCCAGAACAGTTTGGGTTGGAAGGGCTCCTAAACTCATCCCATTGCACCCCCTGCAATGGGCAGGGACACCTTCCACCATTCCAGATTTCTCCAAGCCCTGTCCAGCCTGGCCTTGGACACTGCCAGGGTCAGGGAACAGTAACTTTGTGGTTGCATGGACATAGAAAGTTGGTCAGTCTTGAGACTGAGAGGTTTTGGACTAAATTATAAACATACTGAATAGTTTGAGGCTGTGATCATCTGTCACCTTCATGGAAGTGCAGACCACGCTGGTTTCCTCAGGATAATAGTTGTGACAGTTCTCATGTACTGGGGATTATTATGGGATCTGATTTAATGCTTTTTGCTTTGTTTGACTCATGCACAAATAACATTTTCATGTGCTCCTGAAAAACAGATTTCCTGAGTTCTTGTTCTTCAGTTCTGTAGTGTGGTTGAAGGAAACAGATTTTAAGAGGTCACATCAGGAGAAATGACATGAAATGAGATGTAATGAAATGAAACTCCCCCTGTAGAGGTGCAGATGCTGTAGGTAAACACTGCAGTGTCAAGGGATGCCTGCACATCTCCACCCCAGTGCTCCACAGCCTTCTCCCTCTCACTCTGCCTCTTTTTTTTTCAAGTCTGTCTGTGGAGCCAAATCTCAGCACTTTGTAAGTGGGGATGATACAGAGCAAATGCTGAGCAGCTGCTTTATTCTGAGTCACTTAATAAAATTATTTGTTTACATAAGGAGCTACCAACACCTCTTTTTTTCCATGGCTTCTCTACCCCTTGTCTGAACTTGTTTAAAATTCTTCTGGGGAAGAAAGAGGGGCTAAATTGCTAAACTTTCTAGAAACCAGCAAAGCCACTTCTGTCTATTAGCAGATTTTCACAAGAGCTTCCACAGTAGTTTCTAAAGCTCTCGCAGAAAGCTCTCACAGTATTCTGGGATTTGGTTTCTGTGGCAGACCAAATCTTCCCAACCATGACATGGTGTGAAGGTGGTGCCTGCAGGTGTTCAGTAAAATGCAGAAATGAAAAGGATTTGCTTTTCTTTTCTCGTGTATCCCTGTGTCCATCCACGGGGATTCTGACATGGGAGTCAAGGAGAAGAAGTTGATTTCTTGTTGGAGGTGGTGCCATGGAGTTTCTTCACTGTAGACTTAAAACCCCTTTTTTCCACTGTTTTTCATCATTCCAGTGTGAGAGCAGTGATCTGTGCTTCCCTGTGCTGGGCTGCTATTTGTAGGGATTTTGTCAGGTGTTCAGTAGTACTAACTTGTACTTTAAATTATAGTTTTTGTGTACAGCACAGTTATTTCAGCTACAAGGTTTTGCCTCACAGAAAATATCTGATAAAAATGTGTTTGCACTCGTATTTCCTAAATCAAGGTGGGAAAAATGCTCTTTAGGGAAGGAAATGCTTTTTTACTGGTACCAGTTACTCTTCTTGAAACCTCAGTCGTTTCTTTATTCAAAAGGCTTCACTTCTCATCTCCTGGAGAGGTTTGCCAGGCATTTGGTTATTCTGGGTCCTTCCTTACCCTTCCTTGATCCAGATCCATGGAGCTGGAGCTATTCTCAGGCTTCCCTTGTGGTTTTAAACATGATATTGATACCTGTAAAGCCTTCAGAGGGTGGCTTTGATATCACCTTTGCTAAAAGCAGAATTTAAAATGAAATTAGAACTGTTGTGGAGCCTCAGGCTGGGTCCTGGACACAGGGAATGCTTGGACAGCAGCGACACCGGGGGTCAGTAAATTCCCATTTTCTCTTGCTTTTATTTCCACAAGGCCCCAGTCTGCTCTGGGCTCTGGTGCAGTGGGATGATCTCAGTTTAGGAGATCCTGTTTTCATGGTGCCCTGAGTATTTTATTAAGGTTTTGCTGCTGTTCTGAGCCTGCCTGGCTGCCTCCAGCAGCCCCTCCTTCTGCCTGGGGTTTCCCAGTTCACCTGCTCTGGTGAAATGGTGACAAGACAAAAATGGGCACAGGGTGAACTTGTCCTTTGCAGAATCTTTTTCTACAGCTGTGCCTGAGTAATGGCTCATTTTTCATTGTATGGTTCTTCTTGACACACAAAGAGAAGACTTGGATTTGTTTAATCTGAAAAGCTCGTCTTACTTTGTTCAGAAGTACCCAAAAATGCATCAAACTTCAGCACAGGAAGTTTTATGTAAGGGTCTTCTAGTCTTTAGGATTGCTTGTATCTTGCAAAATTCCCATAGTGTTTATTTAACTTTTCTTCTCTCTGTAATACCACAAAAGGAACAGTGTAAAAAAAGTGAGGGGACATAGATTTGAGAGAAGTAAATGGTGAACAATCTGCTGCTGACCCAATAAAGAGGGAAACAGATGAAGGCAAGGAAAAATAAACATGTGAAGAGGGCTGGCAGAAGGAGGTAGAATAAATAGCGGTGGAAATAATTTAATTTGTTTGCAATTTACATTTGCATAATTGTTAGATCCCAACATTTTGAAAAGAAGTGAAATTTGGGCTTTTCAAAATATACAGAAGTTATATTTTGAAAAAAAAGCTGTGATTTACTGTGGCTCTTGAGAATTTGATTCTACCAAGCCCTTTGAGAACTTTATATTTAAACAGCTGCTGCTTCAAATCCTCTTGTATGGGCTTCTTGGAGTGCTGTGTGTCAGAAATGCCACTGCACACAGCAAAACACACCAGCCTGAGAATCATCAATGCAATGATAAATAAATAAAGGGAGTGATAGCTTTAACCACAAGTTAATTTTTTATCTGTTTTTTCCTTTCTTGCTTCTCTAAGTTGAATCCAGATTCTGAGTAATTGCTTGTTGTTGTTGTTGTTAATTTTTTTAGGGTAATTGCTTAAGTGTAGCTGTTTTCCTGCAGTTAATTCCATTTTTCCTTGAATATGAAGTATTTGTGTGGGGAGAGAATTCTTGTCAGAATGGAAAAGCTATTACTATTTAAAGCCGGAAATAATTAACAGAATATGAGCAGGAATTGTCTTTAATTCCAAGTGTTGCAATAAAAGAGCATTGTTAAGAGTTTATACCCATGTTCATTGTGTTCATCATTATCTTTTATTAAAATGTTCAGGGTTGTCTTGGTACAGCAGTTTGCAATATGATGAAAAAAGCCAAGTCTGTGATTTAAAAACAGTGGTAATGTGATGTGGCTGAGGAGTTGGGAAATAGTTTTACTCTTTAAAAAACAGGGCTGTGTGCGTTTTTTGGGGGTTTGGTTTTTTTTTTTTCCTCCTCTAAGAATCAATGGAAAACCAAGCAGCTGTTCTCCACTTGGTGCTGTGCTTGAGCATCTGAAACCTTTTAGAGCAAACCCAGTCAAAGTTTCCAGCATATTGTAAACATTCCCTAACCCTCGCTCTAGGGGCCACAATGTGGAGCATGAACAGAGGGCTCAAAAATGTGGTAGCTTTGTTTAATAGTCTCACTTAAAAGCAAAAATAAAGTGTTCTATTAACTATTTACAGCCTTTCATTTTCTTTCCCCCCGTTTCTCTGGAGACCTACTGGCAATAATGAAATATGTATAGAAAGGAAAGCTTCAGTTGTACAAAAAAATGTAACAGTTGATTTTTAATCCTTGGTTCTGGGACTGTTATGTCCCTCAAGATGGTTATAGAGATATCAGATGACATCTTTTTAGTGATAACAACTATGAAAATGGTTTGATATGGCCCACAGCTTATGAAAGGAAAAGCATTGCCTTGTGAGAATTGTTGTAGCATGCTATAGCACTTAATTCATTGCTGTAAATTGCTGTTTTATTAATTAATGTAGTTAGGGGTTATCACGGTTGCATTGACTAAATGTATATACAAAATAATCACCACTAATGTCAGAATTGTTCCCTTGTTATCCCAAAAGGCTTCCCTCTCACAGCAGTGTATTTTTCAGATTTAGTGGACTATATTTCAAGATTCTACAATGCCCAAAACATTGATGAAATGAGAAAAGCTTTCAGCTGACTAAAGAACGTCTTACAGATGATTGAATTCAATTACTAATTGTTAAAAAGCATTAAATGTTTCAGGCTGTCACCTCCTTTGGATCATTTAGAAACCATCTCCAAAGTAGTGCAAGGAAAAACTGTGTTCCTTGTTAGTGCTTGGTGATTGTGATCGCTTGACTTCAATTACATTTGATAATCTTAATTTTGCTTTTACTTTTTATGTACTTTGTAGAACTTTCCTTCAGCTTCAGCAGCAATACCACCAACCTTCATTAAGGAGTTGAGTTAAAAACTCAAACAGTACTTTTAAGGAAAATTGTGACAATCCAAGTCCTCTTGGAAAATGGAAACCGATGAGCCAAGTAGACACTCATGGTTTCCCAAAATTAATTGTCTTTATTATCTACAACAACATGAATATTATTACTCTGAATCCTGAACTACCCAAATATTTTAACCATAAAAACAGTTACCTTAGGTCAGTAGAATGACAGGATGAATTCTGTGCCCTTGTACCTCCTTAACAGTCTTAATCCTGGCAGTTCCTCCTGGGCATCTTTGGTTTGCCAACCTTGGCTCTGTCACTCTTCACACACCACAGGCTGTGCTCTGTTAGTGTTAAGTGATTCTCCTTGCCTGGCTCTGTCCTGTGTCTGGTGATTTCTCACATAGTTTGTCCTCCAGATGGTTTCTTTTATTCACCCCCAGCTCTCAGTGCCACAGTGCTGTTCTCTGATCTCCATCGTTGCCTTCTTTGCACCTCTTCTGGGTATCTCCTGAATCTCTGCTGTGTGTGCTGACTTTCTGGTCCAACTTTTAATTACAGACTTGTCTCCCTTTTTCTAAGCCATTATCTACACCTGTCTCTCCAATTCTCCCCTCCTTGTGGTTGTCCTTGGTGAGGTTTAGCCGTGGTCTCAGCATGGGAAAGCCCTGACTGTTAATCTCTGGTCTAATCCTCCTCCCTTGATAGCTGAGCCTCCGTGGTCTTTATATATGTGGTGTATCTAAATCTTGGAGACAGTTTCTGCAAGCTGGAGCAAAATTACAAGTTTTCCTTTCCAGCCACATTTACAGCACTTGCCCAGCCTTTTAACCCACATCACATTCATCATTTGGCAGTTGCTGTTTTATTCTGTTTGCATAGCACCTAGCACAACAGTGCCCTGTCATTATTGTAATGAGAAATAGTTATAATAATTATTAGTGTGTTTAACCAATGTCTACTTAATTTGTGAGCCATTAATTTTGAATGTAATGCATTATTCTTATTTCAGTGTGATACTACACATGTGGAGTATTATTTACTCTAAATTCATTAAGGCTTTAAGGAGTGGTTTAGTTTATTAATGTTATCTCATGATTTATTTAAAACATAAGTGTAAATTCAAAAACAATAATAGTATTGCAAATATCTTTTATTGTTGGAACTTACTTAAGTAATGCAGACCGGCTTTTTGATGTTAACATCTCAAATTATGCAAACTGCGAACAATTTATAAGTGGATTTGTGATTTTTCTCATAAAGACAAGCTCATCTTACTCTTAAAATTGGGGAACACTTTGTATTTATTTCTTGGCTTTATATTTTTGGCTTTCTTTCTTTGAAATGATGAAACAAGTTAGAATGCTTTCTAACAACTCCGAAATATTAAAGTGCCCAGGGACAGGATAGGGATGATGTTTTGAAGGCAATAAATATTTCAGCTTCACATTTCAGTCTTTCTTCTTTGCTCCTTTGATCTGGCTTTGGTTTAGTTATCATTCCGCTTGAATGACTTCACACTGTCTTTCTTCCTCTCCACGCCAGAAAGCAGAAGTGTTGTGCACATATTCCATATGTGTGGGGCTGGCATGGTAGGAGAGCCCTCCTTGTTCCTGTGGTTTGTGGGAATCCCAGCCTGTGCAGAAGGATGCTCCAAGCACAGATGAGATGGGTGCAGTTGGGCCCAAAGCTGCTGCTGAGCTGTCACTGTGTGTTAAAAACAGGAGAGCAGGAAAAGCAAAATTGATGTTTGTGTATATCACAGATCTGGCATTACTGCTGAAGTGTTCTTCTGTAACAATTAATTAATCCATTAACCCCCCTTTTTACAGATATGTGGTACTTTAGGCCTGAATACATTATTTATGCCATGGAATATCTGCATTCTAGAAATTAAATCAGAGGGGCTTTGCAGGGTGTGGTTTTTACTGGTCATGGCACAAAAAGTGGTAGCGTGGGTCTTGCATTTGGCTGTGAATTTAATTAATTAATTAAACTGTTACAATTTTGTGGAGTCCTGATGGTACCAGGGCACCTCCATATGAGGGACTTTGGGATCAGGAGCAGGATCGTGGGTTTGCTTAAATTTCCCTATATAAAGTCAAATGTATGTGTCTGTACACTGGATGGGTCCTCCTATCTGTAGACACTGAAGATACTAAGGTGAAATTCCTGAATTTTGGTTTGCATGGGAAATTTGGGTATGTTTTGATGCAGGTTTTCAGCTACACAGTTCACTATGTAAGAAGTTGTGCTCTCCTTTGGAAAGGTGTTTATATAGGGGTTTTTCTCGTTTTTTTTGAAGCAAAATGAATTATATAAATGGTGACAACTGATTTTGTTTCAATACATATTAGTGAGAGTCAATTTTTTATTTCTTGTGTCATTACATAAAAAAGAAGGCTATGTCAAAACAACAATATCCTTCTTCAGCTACCTTCCAGCAAGTGAATAGTTCGGAGTTTGGTGGATAGCAAAGCAATTTTCCCTCATATTTGAGGGAGGAAGGAATGGGCAAAAGTACAGCAAATCTGAATACATAGCATTAGAATATGTGCAATGTGGGATCTCTGGGGAATGGCAGGACAGCGTGGCCTTTCCCAGCAGGATCTCAGCACCATCAGTGGGGCTGGAGGCTCAGCCATGACTCTGCTTTTCCCATACCTCAGCCTTCTCTTAGTCATATGATTTAGTTTTAAGTAGTCCTGTGAGAAGCAGGGAGTTGGACTCAGTGATCCTGATGGGTCCCTTCCAGCTGGAGGCATTCTGGGATTCTGGGATTTGTGTTTATCTACAGGCATAAACCCGGACTCATAAAGCCTGGGAGAGACTTAGACAAGGGATGGAGCCTCTCCCTCTTGTGGAGTCCATCAGAATCTAAGTCTCAGAAGCTTATTCAGTGGCAAAATATGTCCTTATAGAAATTCCTTGCTCTCTTCAGTTCTCCAGTACAGCTGGGATTCAATGAGCTGTGCTGCCAGCAGGCTTTGAGAACCGGGAGAAGAATTTGCTTATTTGTGAATTAAAGCCTGGTATAATTTTATAAGAAAACATGAGGAGTTTCACAGTCTATTATTATTTTCCATGCCACTGAAAAGCTCTCTGAACTACACACAGGGAGCTTGGGTGTGGATTTGCTCCTGGGATGTGAAACTCTGTCCCTGTGCAGCCATGGAGGTCCACGTTGAGTTCAGTGTGTGCTGGCACTTCTTGTCTAAAGGGTTTCAATTTGTTGATGAGGCTGAGACCCAGCCAGGTGCATCTCCTGCTCCTTGTGCTGCTGGTGAGCAGTTGTTCAGGGATGGTGGGAACCCTGCAGGAATGTGGTGGTTCATCCAGCGTTTGCTGGGACATCCCAAGTTTAATTAACCTCTCCTGTTAACCTCTGCATTGCCCTGTGTTTTGTTAACGTGACTTGCAGTGCTGTGAAGTCTCACTGTGTTTAGTTGTTACCTCTTGGAAGCCATTTTACAGAGCAAGACAAATATTTATGATTAAGCACGAAGAGGAAGCATGTAAGTTGTTTGTATTTGCCATTTATCAGTGCACTTCAAGGTGCTGATTTCTGAAATTGAAATTCTGGACTTCACAGTCAACTTTCCCTGAGATGGTTTGTGCCGTGTAAGATTCCCAATTCCATTGCCTTGTCCTTTATATTCTAAAACAAAAGGAATTTGCTGCTTTTTAAATTGGGGGCAAAGAGTAAATTCACCCTGTTTTTATATTCAGGCCGGCTCAGCTTTAGGGGATTTAAGTGGTGTAATTGTATTGTATTGGGCCCCACAACTAGTCCAACTGAAAAAAATAATCTTCAAAGTGAATATTTTAGCACTTCATGCAAGGCACATTGCTTGGTGTCTTGGGAAGAAAAGTGAAGCTTTTCTTATATTTGTGAACCAAGGGCCATTGTTGTACAGGTTTTTTAAGCTTCTGTACAAATCTGAACTGCACAAAAAATAGAGAGTGCTGGCTCCCACATCCTTAAAAATGAAGGTTTTTTTCCTGCTTATAATGAGATGTTGCATTTATTCATAGGATTAAGTTCTTAAAAGAAAGGAAGGTGCATAAAACCACATTCCTAAAAGTCTACATCATAATGTTTCAAAATAAAATATCTTCCTAAGGAAGAAGATGCATAAATTTGGAGCCTTGCTATGAGCATGAGGACTGGTATCTTGTCCTTTTATGTTTAGATTTGTTGTGTTTCCATCTGACTGGACCAAAGCTGTTGTCCCAGTGCCTCGTGACACTTGGCAGTGTGGATGTGTTTGAACAAGCTTCGATTTTTGGCTTTGTTTCCAGTGTGGAGTGGAATTATTAGATGTGTTTGCAGGGAGAGAGATTTGTTATCCTGTGCCCACTGCTGAATTACAGATCTTTGGGAGGAGAAGTGGAGGTTTTCCCCACTCCATGGTCTCTCCAAGGTAACAAATGTGGATGGAGCTCTTGCATATTCTTCTTTCTGAGGTAAATTTTGTTGTGGGAGAGGGGAGTGATGTGCTTAATGTAACTCAGTGCCAAACAGCTGTAAAATTAAAAAACCCTGTATTCAGCAGCTCCCTGGAACGTGGGATTTGGGGGATAACTGAGCCAGACAGCAGGAGCTGATGGATAACTGACCCAGCAGACAGCTCCTCTCACTTTGAGCTCTGCAGGTGCCATTGGTGTGCCCATTCTGAGGAATGTTGGAGGAGTTTTGTACTTGCAATTTAGATCTTTTAGGTCCTCTGCAGAAGAAATGGAAATCCTAAATGGTATTTCGCCACTTAAATTTAGATGGGGGAAAAAATGTTGATTTTGGTAGTGATTTTTTTTTCTGTGTAATTTTTATTGTCTCATAAATGAATGGGGAATGTGGTAGCAGAGATTAACACAGATGTGCTTCCCTCCCAAAGGAATGTAGGAAATGGAATCGATGAGGCTGTAGAAATACAGAATATCTGGAGGGGTGATGGATGCTCTCTAGCAAATTTGAAGATAATTTACACAGGCCTTCTAAGAACACAAACCAAAACCCTAAAACAATCATTATCAAAACTGTGATACAGGATTTTGTTCTTTTTCCCTCCAGTTTCTGCTGAGTAAGAAAGGTATTTTCCTTTTTCTGTAAGGAAAAGAGCCATATTCTCAATTATTCTGTCAGCTGTGAGTGCAACATCAAAATAAGATCTATTTCTTTTTTAAATATGCATCATGAAAAAAACCCTCCAAAAGTAAACAGCAATATACTGACTCAGGGCTTGTGGCATTTCTTTGATCTCTTTGCTAATGGAATTACCCTGCTCTCCTGCACTGCAAACAGCCTCTTTGTGAAGATGTAGGATTATGTTCTTTGTCCCATTGTCCCAGTCTGCTCTGAAAACCACAGAAGAGGATGTGAATACTGTAACTTTGGGCTTGGCAGCTTCCTGACCTCTCTGAAAGGCTGAGTGCAGCAGCAGCTCCTCCAGTGCTGGCAAGGTGACAGACAAGATGAATGAGCTGGGCTTTTCCGTCTCTTATGTGTCAGATTCTTTGTTTTATATGGAAATAATTTCTGTCAAAATGGGAAATTTATCGTGAGGTACTTCCTCTGCCTGGAAAATGAAAATGTCAGCCCCAGGTCTGTTTGAATGTGTCTTCTGTTACAAGCCATGGGTGGAGCCAGCTTTGTCCCTCAATGCCACCATCGTGTTCTTCAGTGTCCTAACACAAAGTCAGGCAACTCCACTGACCTGTGGGAGTAGAAACGTGTCACGAGAGGTTAATAATGCTAAGTTAATAACAAAACCAGCAACAAGTTAATAAAAATTAGTAATATTTGAGGAATCACATCCAAATTTCTGAAATATTTGTAAGTTAACTGAATTTTGGTGTGTGTTGTGTCAGTATGGTGAATGTCTCTGTCTTTTCATGTGTCTGGATATATGTGAGTGTACATCAAATATTATGGAAGCATTAGTATTGATACACCATCAAGTCTGAAGAAACCCAGCCTGATTTGCATAGATGTATCAGGTTTAATATGTCAGATAGTGTAGGCTGTTCATGTGAAATATCTTTGCAGGGAGATTTAACATCTATCATTACTGTAAAGGCAGAATAAACATCACAGCATTACAGGTTTCTAATAGATTAAGAAGGAACCACGTGTCACGCATTTCCCTGCTTTGCATTTTGATATATGACAAGCAGGGAATAATCCTGCACCTTGTCTGAGCAAAGATGGCACTGGGATAATTTTTTGGGGTTTTTTTTTTTCAATCTTAAAAGTCAGTCATGCCAAAAAGAGTTTTTTTAAGTGTTGGGAGAGTGTTTAATTTAATGAAATCTAATTCATTGTTAATTATTTATTATTGTTATTATTATTAAATTTATTAATTAGATCTCATTTAAAGATAAGCTTAATAAAGGGTGTCCTACAGTGGGTAGTGAGCCATTGAAGTGAGCACAGACTTTGAAGGTGGAGGTTTTGTTGTGAGCTGTGGACGCCGTGTTTGGGTGTGCGAAATTCAATCAGAGAAAGCGAAAATAACTCCGGCCTTCCGTCGCCTTCTTCAAAGCCTGCAAAGGGAAGTTGGGCAGGAGCAGGGACAGGAAATTGAAATCTGAATACTATTTTAAACTGATCGGGTTAAAGGCCTCTCTTTTACACCAGCACACTTGTTCTTTTATTTGATACTTGAACTCTGAAAATTTTCTGTGACTTTCTAGGGAGAAGGAGGAGCAGCTGAGGCGGGTGACGGAGGTACAGAGGCTGCAGGCCCAGCAGGCAGGCGCTGCCCTGGAGGAGTTTAAGCGGCAGGTGGAGCTGAACTCAGAGAAAGACTCTGCAGAAATGAAACAGCGGGTGAGGAGGTCACAATGCCAGCCTTTCTGAAACTCTGGCGCAGTGGGATAGCGGATTCTGATCTTATAATGCCAGAAACATGCTCCACTTGAGAGTGCTACATCAAAATCTCTCACAATGTAGTGTCTTTGCAGCGAGTCAGAAAGGGATGGTGGCGGGTGTTTCATCTTTCTAACAAAGCCAGAATTGTCATTGTTATAAAGATATCCGCAGTTATGATACTGATTAGGGATTTTTCAGGAGTGAGAGTATAAAGTGTTAGTTTATACACCCTATGGAACAATGCTTGTCATTTTCCACTTAAATGTGTGTCTCTTCCTACTCTTTTCTGAGCAACTCTGTCTTCCGTTAATGAGCTCCTGTAATCAGTTTGAGCCCAAACAGGGGCAGAGCCGTGGTGGCTGCTGGCAGTCAATGTGCAGAGGATGGCAAAATCCATTTTTCTGTCCCTGAAAATCAGAGTTTTTAGTGGCTTGAATTTCCTAGGAAGCAAACAGTAGTTAAACCGTTCTCCTGGGACTTTACAAAAGCAGCCCAAGGAATGAAATGGGGAACAAGCAACAGGTGATCAAAAAGAAGGAGAGAGAAGGGCTATTTCCTTAACTCCCTCGTGTGGTTGAGCTCTCCAGACAGAACTCCAGCTTGTAATTCTGGATTGCAAGTCCCAGCCTCACCTACCGTGACCAAACCTTGCTGCTGACAGGAGGGTGCTGCAGGCTGGGACTGGAATGGATGGCTGAGGATGCTGCCTTAGGACTGAGGAAATTCCCTTTTTGTTGGTCTCAAAGTTTCCTGGAAATCCTCACTGCTGATACTTTAAAGACTCATGCAGACAGCAAATAATAGAATTTGGAAATTTAAAAAAAGGCAAGAACAAACTTATAAAAGTAAGATGTTTTCAGCAGATCAGACCCACAAGGGCAATACAACAAATCCTACAGTTTTAATCTGACATTTTCTGTACTGTGTGACCCTCCTGCAATTTCTTCATGATGACTTAAAATAATATGCTAGTTCTGCTCCAAATGGGATGTTGTCTAATTCTAGAAAGGCTAATAATAGTTTCATTCACATAAAAAACCTTCAGCAAAGAAAACTAGTCCAAAACATAAGAAGGTGCAAAAGAATTAGGAAAACATAGTCAACTGTAATATTAAAATGACAGTGAATTTCTTTCAGAATGGTGCTGCATTCTGGAAAATTTTGAAAATAAATTTTGCTATGCTCTGTCTCTACTTGGGTGCTAAAATCTAGAATTATTAAATGATACTGTAAAATTGAGTGGTTCTATTCTACAGGAACCAAGGTCCAAGGAAATACATCAAAGGAACACTGGTGGACCTTTCTGTTCATAGCTTTGGATTTTCTCTTTCCTCTGCATCCACATACTCTTAGATAAATCCCCCAGTACATTGGATCATACTGGAAAATTCTGTGTTTTGTGGTGAGGTGGGATGTATTACTTACAAGACAACAGCTGCAGTAGCCATAGCAACACTGTCCTTTTAGCTACATTAGAAATACTGAGCTTTAAACCCATTTTTGGTGTGAGATAAAGTTAATTATGGAGATGAGTAGGATGGGGTCATTTTCAGTTGTTGCAATCAATATTTGATTCATTCGTTTGGCTCTATGATAATATCAGTTTTTTTGCCATCTGCTTTCTATTTTGTCAAGTTTGTGGTTAATAAGAGTCACCTGATGCCCACTGGTGGGTGGGTGGCACATGTTTAACTGCAAGATCTGCATTTTTTCCAGTAGTAAGTAAAAAAAAGAGAAACAATACATAGACTATGTCATTTTAGATCTGGGGCTTCTTGGGTTGGGCAAATAATGTCAAGAGCCTACATTGCAGTTGTTGGAAATAGATGAATGTGATCTAACAAGTAAATTGCAGAAGCCAGTAGATTTAAAGCATCTTTGCATATGTTTTTACTGTTTCACTTTTTAGAACATTTTCATTATCTTAAAAAAACTCCTTCAGTGCAGTAACAAGATCTGTTATTTTTCTGGGTTTTATTGACCCAAGTAAAATGCGGCCATGGACGTGCAATTTGAGTAATTTGGAGCCAGAAGAAAAATATTCATAAAACATTGATTGCAGTCCCTTTTCTTAATGGCAGGTAGTAGCAGTGAGGTTCAGGAGCTGCTTCCTCACTATTCTCTTTTTCCACTTTCTATTTGGCCAACTGCTCTTACTCCTGTCCCTTCCTTTCTTGCTGGAATACTCTGCAATAAAATGCTTTTCCCGCTCTGAGTGCTGCCTTTTCTCCTCCTTCCTGGCTGGGGAGTGATGTCCAGGCCAATTGGCACAGACATCTGTTGAACACTGAGCACTCCCTTAGGCCAAGCAGGATTTTGGCTTGTGGTTCAGGAATTCATGGGTTTCTTCTTTTTGTGTAGCAGATGGGCTTGTGGCAGCACTGGTCCTCCAGACCCCTCCACCTCTTTTCTCTTTTTGGGGACACGGTTTATTCACTGCTTATATTGGGATCTAGATCTAAAAGTCATTGATGAGTGTGCACTGCAGCAGAGTTACACATATATATACATATATTCCCTTGGAAACATGCCTGATGTGCAGCTAACAGTTGTGCTTTTGATACAAAAGCCTTTGTTAATTGAGTTGTGAAATTGCTTCCTTGATGCTGCGTGCTGGAATCTGTGGGACTCATTATTCATAGGCGATGACTATCTTCAGAGGACTTCACTTGCAGCCAAATAATTCTCTTTTAAGTTATTTTAAGTTATTTTCTGATTTAATGTAAACTTGCTTTAAATGTGTAGTTTATGCTCTGACTCGCACTTGATTTCCCTTGAATTTCCACAGGCAGAAATTTTTAAGTGAAATATATTTGAGTCTTAAATATGTCTAGGGAAAATATTCACTTAATTTGGATGGGATATTCACCATGGTTGAGTGAAAAACTGAGCCAATCCTTTGTAATTAGGGAGTGGCATAACAGTGATCACTATGTCCTTGACTAATAATCCTGTAGTGACTGAATATTCATTTTCACCACATACAAAATGCTGTTGTTATCATTCTCAACAAGTGAGATTCGCCTCTTTGATGGTTTACAAACAACTGTAGAAATGTCAGAATATTTCAAGCTATGCCTTTTTTTATAAAAAATTAAATATTCCCTTTCTTTTCCCATGTAGATGGCAGAGGTTGAAGCAGATCTAAAGAGATCAAAATTGCTCCGGGAAAAGCAAGCCCAGGAATTCTCCTGGCAGTTGGATGAGATCAAGAAAAGATATGAACAACAGGTCAGTTGCTTTGCTCCTCCAGGTGGAGGGGAGGAGGGACACCCCTTCCTGCAGCTGTACTGCTGCTGTCCTTCCTCTAAAAAACCCCAAAATTTATAGATATGCACAGTTTTGGGGGGGGGGGGGGGGGAAAACCTACACAGAAAATGCTTTTTCTTTCCTCTTCACAATCCTTTGTACCTCTGACTCTTTCAAATTGTCTCCTAGGCTTACAGGTGGCAACACCTATTTTCATAATCACCAGGTTAAATTATTTAATGCATTATCTGTTTTCCTTCTTGTCAAGAAACAGCAGTTTATTCTTTTTATCCTTTTTGACACGGGGAGTGTTCGTTCCAATGCTTGTTTTGGCCCACTGATCGTGATTTTCTTCTTTGTAATTTAATTTCAGGGTTGGGAGATATTCAGGGAACATTTGGGTGGAGACAAGAAAGTTTTTTTCAGTAGTGCTGTAAAGTGTAAAGGGGGAAAAGGTAGAAATAGAGAAATCATTGCATGATGGAGACTGGGGAGCTGAGGAGCTGCACCACCAGACACTGGTGCGAGGTGGTCATGAAATTAAAGTGGCCTTTGCTGGTAACACCTGCTGAAGGACTGAAAGGCTTTTTTTTTTAGTGCTTTATAAGAATGAGGTGATTAATCCATAAAAGTTCTCTCTTATCACTGTTCTTGTGTGGATCTAAGCTTGCATTTTCACCAGGGAAATGGGATTTCATTGCTGTTTATCTTCTGTGCCGTGAGAGGAGGAAGGGCTGTGTTTGGCTTTGGAGCCAGGCCTGCTCTGGTCCATCTGGAAGGGGCTTTTTCAGGGAATTAAGGAACAAGACCACTTTGGTAGGTGTTGAGAGACACCCTGGTCTGTGCTGGGGAGGAACAATGGTGTATTTTGTGTGTGGCTCTTGGAACAGAAGGGAATTTGTTGGGTCAGATCAAAGCATTTTCCCTGTCCTTGCCCGGAGCTGTCAGCATCACCACTTGTGTTGCCACCTGACAGAGGTGACACGATGGAAGGGACATCTCACAGGTGTTCAGCTTAACTGCTGGGTGAGGATGTTTATGATGATTCCTGTATTTAGTGATTCAGGAATAGTCACAGATACTGGGGATTTGTGCAGGAAGGGTGAGGAAGTTTGATGTGTCAAGGACATGCTGAAAGGAGGGCACTGGGGAGTGTCAGGGTCAGTTGGACATCTGCCTGAAGTTGGAATTTTCAACTTAATCATATTTTCACATCATTTTAGTGGTAAAGTTGCCTCACGCTTTTCTTTACAGGTCTCATAATTTGTAGTGCATCTTTAAAGTCCAAAGTAAGCATTTATTCAAATATTTTGTTCCCACGTTTAAGAGCACGATCTGTAGAGATAAATGCTAATTTGCAGTGTATCAGGAGTTACAACATTCCTGTTCCTACCTAAAAATGGTAATTTTCTTTTTGCTAACCGTGGTAAGATCCACCAAGCCATAGATAAAATTTTCTGCCAAGTGTTTGGCTGACTTTGCACACTAAAAGCAAATGATAATGTCCATATTGTCATGGTTTGGTTTTATGTGTCTTCTTATATTTAGACCTTCGGGAGGCTGTGTCAAAAAACCCCACAAAACAAGAAATTAATATGAGAGTTAAAAAATTTTTGGTAACTCTGTTCTGTAACAATGTTAGTGTTGTGGTAAACATCAGCCAGAGCATTTTTCACTGAGATGTTTACCACTTCCCATTTATTTTATTTAGGATAGCTGCTTTTGCTGTAAGAAAGAACAGCTAAGCTTTATGAAACATCACTGGAACCCAAGGGTTTCAGCCTTAAACAGCTAAACAATGAAAGCCTCCGAAGAATTTTCAGTGGAATCCTGTTTATGCCCTTTTTAAAAATTTATTTCTCTTTGTACTTCATCTGGAATGTTCTTTGAAGGTTGGTGAGCATGAAGACGACGTGCCCCTTCCTGCAGATTGCAGTGAGTTATCACTGGGAATGGTTGTTTAGGAAGGCCCTTTCTGCAGCACAAAGCCCCTCTAGCCCCACCACGGAGCAGGATGAGCTCAGTTCTTCCACTCTTAAATAAATTTCCTTTCAGTACTTCCAACTTCTGTTTCTCTGCACTGCTCTCTCTTTATGCTTCAGAACTTCTAAGCCATTTTTAAAGCAGACTTTTCCTTGCCTTGTTTTACTGCACATTTCTTTGGTTGTTACTTGGCAAGGAACAGACTGATTTAAACTGTTTAAATAGAGCAATGAATTACAAGTGGGGATACATCTTGACAGGGCTCCAGCAGACTTCCAGTTGGAAATAGACCCCCAACCAAAAACCTAGAGATTTTGGCTACCTGAGAAATGTAGTGAATGCTTTGAGATGTTCTTCCTCAAGTGTCTGAATTTAGTTGTCAAATGGAATTTAGACACAAAGAGAAGTTGCCCTACAGATCTGTTTTTTGTTGGCTGCCATGGTGAGTGGGAAGGGTAGCACTGACAGCACCCTGGACAATTCAGTTGCTCATGATTTTAATCAGATTGGTGATGAAGAACAAAATTAACTGATGTGTTATCCAGTTCCCCCATCTGAGAAACATTTTGGAAGGGGAGGCACTTGGAGCAGTAGTTTTACTTCTCTGCTTTATCTGAATGGTTGATGTCACAGCACTCTCCTTGAATATTGATTTCAAAACAATTACTGGTGTGAATATGGACTGGTGGTTGTGGGGCTGAAAGATTGCTTTGCCTGCAGATTAGACCTACTGATATGATACATATTGATATTTATCTGATATCTGATATAACCTGATACTTGATATTTTTCATCTTTGTCTTTTGCTTCAAAAAGAATTTGAACAAAACTCTTGCAGTTAATACTTTGTCAACTTTTCAAATGCACTCAAATTCATTAATAAAGCAAAAAGGAACTTTTGGATCTTGCAGTATTTGGTTTCAGCTGTCACGTGTCCCTCCTGGTTCCACCTTCACTGATTTGGTGCCACTTGCTTTTGAAGTATCCACTGAGAACACTCTTAGAGAGAAACTGGTGGCTTTTTTTTTTTCTTCTTTAAATATACTTTAGTTCAACTTTGTTCTACTTGCAGCTGTTAGATTTGAAAGTATATTTTGAAGAAAAAAAAATAACTCCAGCAGCACCACAGTTCCTATCTGCTGGGAGCAGCTGCTTTCGGCACTTCAAAGCCAGTGGGCAGCACAGTGAAGGCCTCAGCCTTTCCTGCCTTTGAAATGGTTGCAGTATCTGTAGTTGGGCTTTATGGCACTGTCAGCACAGGAAGAAAGATTGTTTGGTTTTTTGCACCCCCTCCCTTTTTTTTTTCATTTTTCCCCCCACTTTCTAATTATATCCTCAGTTTAGCTCAAAACACCTGGGAAGGGTTTCTGAGGAGTTCATCTTCTACGAGCCCAAATGTCTGAAAGAGCATGTGCCCAGGCTTTTCAGTGATGGATTGAAGTCAAATTTGACAGAAAAGTTAAGGAATTGCTGATTTTTTTCCCATCTCCATGTCAGTTGAGCACTTTCTAAGAGCACATCTCTTGTGGGCAGGGGTGGTTCCATGGCAGAGGTGAGACAGGGCGTCATGCAGGGACATTTCCCAGCACACTCACGTGCATGCACACCTTTGTTTCAAATAGATTGTGATAAATTGTCAAGAATGGAACATTTTCAGTGAAATTAATGTGATCCTAATGCTTCAATGACATTAGCTTGTCCTTTAAAAAGAACCTCAAGCCATTAATAATCACTGTGATAACTGTTACACTCATTTTTTGCTGTATACGTTTGCTGAAGTGACTGAGTGAATATGAAATGAATGAGATGCAAGATTAGTAAGAGACCCAAAGCCTAGGTATTTTTATTTTCCTAGCAGGGAGAGAACACACAGTGAAACACTTGATGAGTTATTGTGAGAGCAGGATGGTGTTGCCTGATGAGTTATGGCCATACTCTCTGAGATTAGATGCCATCCTAAATATATAAATAATCCTTTTGGTTTGGTTCATCTTTAACTGTGTTTATTCCCTTTGAAAATAATTATTCAGGCTTCCATAGGAAAGTGGAAGGTTGTTACATGATAGCTGAGGAATCTCCCTTTATCTCAGGAAATCCTTTCTTGTGACATTTATTGTTGGGTTCTGACTATTGTAAAAGTTATGAAGAAATTAGAGTGGTCATCTTATCCTATTTATCCAAATATGAAAGATTTTCCTGGGTATTTAATGAAATCACTTTGAAATCATGCTAAGACAAGTCAATAGACAATGCTTTTAAGTTGGGAACAAGACAGAGGTGTGGTTGAGCTTAAATATGCCTTTTATAATAAAGAAAGGGAGGTAAAGAAGTGCAAAATAGCTGGCTAAAAGTGGAAAAAGCATGTTTGTAATGCTACCTACCAGCAGCAAGGACAACATCTGAGGTGGTGTTGGGAAACTGTTCTTATTTTAGCAGTGTGCTGGAGCAGAGGAAGGTTATTGAGAGGAGAAGAATATTCTGTAGATCTTTTTGTCTTTTTTTAACTTTCTATGAGGTTAATTTAAAGAAAAGAGTGAGTTTCTCTCAGGCAAAACATTAATTTAGTGATTAACACTAATAGAGATAACAAGCTCAACCTCCAGCTCGCTTTGTCCCCAGACCTTTGCTCCTTTAAGAGTTCCTGCCACTGCACTTCCATCCCAGCTTGCCTTCTTGCCTTGTTCTTGCTTTTCTGGTTTTTTTTCTAGCTCTTCTTTTACCAATCTGTTAGCCACTCAAGTGAAGGAAACACTGGCATAGACCTGCTTGAAATCTGCTTTTCCTTGGACAGACCAATGTCCCAAGCCTTTCTTAGCTCTACATTAACCCAGCCATTTATTTCCAGAGATCCACTCTCCAATTTTAGTATGCTGGTTTAGTTATGAGGAGAGAGTCTTTGTGAAAATCTTTGTTCCTCTCCTCTTTGTCTGTACTTTAAGATAATTGAAATACAGTCTGTTCTTGCAAGGAGGCCAAATGAGCACGTTAGTAGAAGCTCTAAATTTTTAATGGCATCAGCAACAAGCTGCATAAATTTCATTTAATAAATTAATCTAGAATGCATAAACGTTTCCTTTGAACCCTCCTAACACACAGATGAATACCATTTGTGCAGAATATCTGAGGAATAGTTTCTTCAATCAACATCAACTTTTTACTTTATAGCTAAAACTCACAAATGGGAAAAGGAGATGAATTTAACCTCCAAGTGAAGAGTGGGTGGAAATCTTATGGTACCATTGCTGTTTACAGAATTTTTAACCAGACAGATGGGCATTTGCACGGTCTCCTTCAGGCATCTAACTTGTGTGTGATTCAGAGTTAAAAGCCTGAGCTCCCTGTGTAGTGAACAGAGCCCACTTTGAGGGGAGGAGGGAGAGGGAGGCGATTCCAGAACACAACCGGGTGCCTGCAGTGAGCAGTGAGTCGGGCCAGGGGCTGGGAAGGCAGCTTTGTGTTCAAAGAAGGTCCTTGGATAAACTCTGAATCCCTAAACAAAGGCTGTGTGCAGTAAATTCTGCCCCAGAGCCTGCTGCACACCAGCATTTGCAGTCACTCAAGGTCCTTTAGTTAAAAAGAAATATTTCTGTTTGCAGCCTGTGATGGGTTTAGGGGTGCAGGTGGACTGGGGAGGGACCTCCTGATGTTCATTGTGGGACCAAGTGGGATTTGATCACAGGGAGGCAACTCCATTTGCAGTGTATTGTTACAGCAAGGCTGGAGAGGGATTTTTTTGCAAGGGCATGTAGGGATAGGACAAGGAGGAAAAGCCTTAAGCTAAAGGAGGGCAGGTTTAGATTAGATATTGGGAAGAAATTCTTTACCATAAGAGTGGGGAGGCCCTGGCACAGGTTACCCAGAGATGTTGTGGAAGCCCCATCCCTGGCAGTGTCCCAGGCCAGGTTGGACAGGGCTGGGAGCAGCCTGGGACAGTGGGAAGTGTCCCTGCCCATGGCAGGGGTGGGATGGGATGAGCTCTAAAGGTCCCTTCCAACTCAAACAATTCTGTAGTTCTATGATTTAAAAACAAATTTACTCATGCCAGGAAGATTGGGAAGAATGAAGGATTGGGGTGAGGTGCTGCCCATACTTTAAAAGTATTAAAATTTTGAAAAGCCTTTATAAGTAAAAATGTACAGATGAGGAATATAATTTTGTATAATGAGAGTGTGACCATTCAGGTGCATTGTTTTAGGGGAGGATAAATCAAACTGCAGTTTGACTAAAGACCAGCTTGTTTCTTTTAGAGAATTTCTTGCAATTCTTAGTTTGCAGTTGAAATAGATTTATTAGTGGTTGGTGAAAACCTGTAAGTATTACAGAAAACAGTCATGCTTATTAAATTACTGCAGCCTGCAATGAAATAGAAAGTCATGTACATTATCCCACGTGTACTTGCTGCTTCAGTGGTAATGTGTGGTTCTGCCCAGATGTATTTTCACTGTCCCATTTACCCTTTGCTCATTACAGCCCTTATATCTTGGGAGACCTTCGTGTTTCAACTTACAGAAAAATCTCTCTCAAAAATAAGTGTAAATTAAAATCCATCTAATTTACCTGCTGCAAAGGAGTTCTGGTAGAAGGGGTTCTGGTTTTCTCCCTTGCCTTGCAGTGAAGAGTCTGCTTTTCTGCCCAAAGTTATGCTAAACCAGACTCCAACATGATTAATACTCACTTCTCCAGCCTGCTAGATCAGATTACTTTTAGCAGCAGTATTTGTGGAGATGGGTAATCCCCATATCCTCACGGAACATGCATGTTTATTTATAGGCTTAGGAGACAGAAAACGCTCCATTTTGCTGGAGTTGTTATTTGGGGACAGATCATGTGCTGTGCCCTGCCTGGGCAGAGACTGGGCCTAGTTTTGAGCAGGGTAATCATGAAAACACCTGATTTTAAATGCTTAAATGCTTCTAGGATAGCAATACTGACAACAGACGTGCTGTAGGTGTGCTACAGAGCGAGTTTAGCTCAGTTCTTTGCCATGACAGATGCAATGCATTGGTGGCTTCTCTAGCCCTCATTTCAGTCATGCTAAAACAGTGCTTATAAAATCATCCTGCCTTACAAAACCGTGTTTTATATAGGTGTTACTTAAAATATTTCAAGAATTACAGACATAAATTTACATGAATTTTCATACTTCAATGTCAAATATTTATTGTAGCAGTTACATTTTTCAAAGAGGTAGTGAGCTAACTAATTTCCTTTCCCTCCTTTGGGGACTCTAAAAAGAATTTCAAAGGCGTGCTTGTTCTTGAGAACAAGTTGAAATTGTTCTAAAATTGAAAAGCCTAAACTTAGCATGTGATGTAAAAGCAAAAACTGGGTAGTAGAAGGCCTTGTCTAAATTAGGGACTTTCAAAAGGTATTTGCTGGCGTTGATTATGTTACAAGTCTTTGGCTTCTGAAAATATCTGCTGCAATCAGCGGGCTCTTTATTGTTGATCTTTGTTCTTCAGGCATGCTAACAGCAGCAGGATTTCACCTTGGGTCTGTGTTAGACTCTCTCTTGTTTTAGCAAGTTGTCCTAAAGCACCTCCCCATGTGAGTGCAGTTCCATCTGCCTGTGTTCATCAGCTGTGTTGGCACTGTCCTGGGCATGAGCCACACTGCCACATTTGTTTGGCACCTTTTGTGTGTGTGTGTGGTGAGTGAATAACAAGAGATTGTCACAGTTCTTGCATTAATCTTTTTTAGCTCTCTGTTAAGAATTTTGTTTTCTTCTTAAAATTATTTTCTGCAAGAGTAAGAAAATTAAATTTTGGTTAAAGCAAATTAGCTTTTATTATACTATTTGAAAGAAATAGTATAATAAAAGCTAAATTTAAAGTAAGTAGTGTAATTCTGATGATGGCTTAGTAAATCACCTGTTGGCTGTTGCCTTGAACATTATCTTATCACACTGTGTGGAAAGAATTAAAAAATGAAGAATTCAACAAAGAAGAGATCATAATTTTCAAGTATTTGTGTTACTTGATAACGGCAGTGGTAAGAAAGGCTCTCTCAGGTCAGACAGACTTCCTGCTTGGTTTTGTGTCCAGGCCATGGCTGGAGACAGGAACAGATGTGCAGGGAAGGGAATAAGAGATTTTCATCTTTGGGAGGACAAGATGAGGAAGCATCCAGGGCACAATGGATGCCCTGTGATTATGGTAATAGGGCACACACGATTATTTAATGAATGTTTCTTTTCAGTGTCGCCCCTAATGCCCATTGTGAATGTCGTGTTGCTTGTCTGGCTGAAATGTAGAGCACCTACCAGGGCCTGATTTGGACACTGAAATGCTGGATTGGAGCAGACACTTGAATGTGATCTGATGAAGTGCTCAGCATTGAGGGGTGGTTGCAGCAAGATCTCAACACAACAGAATTTTTGAAGGAGGTGATTTTGTTATGTCATTCATAAAGGTGCTCTCTGCCTCAAAGAGGAGGCAGAATCTGTCTGGTTTATGAAGAATTAATACAGGTTTTGTGCCATTTCCTGTGATGAAGTCCTGTTGTTGCTGAAAAGCAGCATGGATTTTCTCTTTCCATTCTTTGGTACACATTAATTATTTTTTTTCCTTTAAAGAAACAACTCAATAACAATACAAAAATGAGAGAGGGAGGAGTGGAAGAGAAGCCGTAGTGCTTGGCAGGAGTTCTGAGGAGAGCAGGAGCTTCAGGGAGTGCTCACCAGTGCAGGGAATGGCTGCTCAGTCACTTTGTGTAATTTGTTGGTTGGGAATATGGAATACCTGCTGATATTCATTAGGGAAGATGGCGTTGGAGGTCTTTGAGGGATGAAAATGGTCTAGTCCTCATCCTTTCTCTCCCGTTTCTCCAGCTCTGCTCCCTGCCAGAAACATCTTAAAGTACCCAACCAAAATCATCATGGGGAATACATAGCTTTCAATGAAGAGGGTCTTTTAATTTTTCTTCACCAGATTTGCCTTTTGTAAAACACCTCCCCTCATGGTACCACCCTTTCTCTTCCCACAAAACAGCTGGAGGGACACCTCTCCTGCTGAAGAACCTTTTGCTTGTTCCACCTCTTAAATTAAAAAACGTTGTGTCTATAAATGCTTTAAGTAAAGACATTACTAAACAAAACTATTTACTTTGGTTGGTGTGGTAAACGTGTAACTGGCTGAAGAAGCAGGATGTGTCCCCTGCTCCCTCTGGGTCACATTCCCTGTCTGCTCCCCTGTCTTCTGTTAAAAAAGTGACAACCTCAATAATTGAAGCTCTCCACAGCAAACTGCTTTACCCCAGACCTACATGGCACAACCAGCTGAAAACCCAGTAATTAAGACAACAAAATGTTTGAAGGAAAAGGCCTCTTCTGTTGACATGATTTCTTTTTAATCAGGTCTGATTTATGATGAAACACTAAACATTTTTTCTCCTAAATCAGGCAAAGGCTCTGCAGTTATTTTAGAGTGCAACAACTCTTTCTCTTAGGCCCAGGATGGACACCGCGATCATCCGGGAGAAACCAGTTTTGTGCAGAAACCTTGGGCACAAAACCTGGCGTAAAGAACTTTGTGTGAGGATCTCAGGCCCAGCATGGAAAATGTGAGGGGTTAACCCCTGCAGAGACTTCAGGCATCTCTTAATGAGCTCTTTAGTGTTATTAAATAATGTAGATACGTTAAACCGTGCAATGTTGCATCTGTTCTCCTCACTCCGTTTGCAGAAGGACTCCCAACTGCAGCACGGATGACATCCTTCCCTTTTAAACTTGCAATAAGCTGCTCTGCAGTTTGAGAAAATACCCCATTTTTAAAATTTATTTTAATTTAGCTTCAAGTGTTCCCCACAGAGGCCAGGCAAACAGCTGATATCATCCCAGAATTGAATGCTACAGCTTTAAGATAAGGTGCCGGGCGCTCTCAGCGCTCACACAGCGGCTCCTCCCGTCCGCTCTTTTTTTCCTTTCTCATGCTGAAAGTACCCCACCATGTTCATGATAAGAGATTTCTTTTTCTTTTTTGGTTATTTTTCTTACTTCCCCCCCTCCTCCTTCTCCGAAATCCACCAAAACTGAAGAAAAATCCAAGTGACTGTTCTTAGCAGCTGTGTGGCCCGGAGTTCAGTGGGGAAGCGGCTTCCTGCCGTCCCTATTCATCACCTGCTTCAAAGGCGGCCTGGCCGCTCCAGTGTGCAGGCCAGGTAGGGTGCCTTTGTGCGCAGGCGGGAGGATTAATATCAAAGCTGCGGCAACCAGGCCCTTGGTCTCGGGCTGCCATTCAGGCAAGCGGGGAGAGGCTAAGAGTGGCCAAGGTCACAGCATCCAGTGTGGTGCGGACTGGGAACGGCTCCTGAGAATAGAGGGCTTCTTATGAAATCATGGTGCAAGCTTGCGGCACAGCAGGTGCCCTTCTGGAACACATACATCTGTTTATGTTGGGATAGCGTAGCTGACAACGGGATAATAGAGCTTTGTTTTTTTATAATTTTCTTGCTTCTTTTTTTTTTTTATTTAAGGGGAAAAAAAAAAAAGACAACTCTATGCGCCAGCGTTGAGGAATATCGCAGGAAGAGCGTTCGCTTTGGAAATCATAAAGAAATCTTGCAAAGCTTTAATTGCTGGGGTGGGGGGTTGTGTGTGTGTATACTTAAGCGAAGGGGCGAGCAGGCTGCCTATTAACCATTTAGGATCCTCAGCCCTGCTGAGGAGCAGCAGCGGGATACGGGGGCACCCGCCTCACAATGCGACAATGCCTCCCTTTTTTTTTTTTATATTATTTTTTTGTACGCTTCCGACATTTGTTCCAACAAATTGGGTAGGGATGCGCTGGATTTGCTCGGTTGTCTCCGTTGTTGGGATTGTCTGGAGGAATTCTGTCATGCTAATGGTGGCTTTTTAAGAGGTGAGGTAATAGTGACGTAAAAATAAAATTGCCAACTTGATGAAATTAAGGGGGAAATTAAGCTGTAGACGAGTTGTCATGACGACAAGGATGTTCTATTGATGAACTGTACTCCTCCCTGTCCAATCAGATAGTGGAGCTGAAGCTGGAGCACGAACAGGAGAAGACGCACCTATTCCAGCAGCACAACGCAGTGAAGGACTGCCTGGTCCGAGACCATCAACGGGAGATCGAGAAACTGGAGAAACAGCTTTGCGCTGCCATGGCAGAGCACCAGAGTCAAACTCAAGAGAGCAGGAAACGAGATGGCCAGGTAACGATCAATAACGCTTGAAAGGCGTCCGCTTATTAGAAATTGCTGATAATGAGTGTTTCCTGTTTGCCAGCATTGTTGGTGGTGCTCGCTGGGGGAGCATTTGCGAAACTGGCACATAAACGTGATTTAGGTTTTCTTTTTTTTCTGTTTTTCTTTTTCCGCTTTCCCCCCTCCCTTCCCACTGCTGAATAGGGCTTTAACTGCAAAAACCACAGGTAGCCAGATTAAAAATCCCATGGTGCGCTATAACTCGGCCTATTTATAATCTTGTCTCATTTTCTTTCATGATGGATTTGTTTAAGAAAAAAAGGTATCTGTTCTTTTTCCCCCCCAGCCTTCACACTCACCCCTCCTTTTTCTCCTTCCTGGGCAAATCCATATGAATTATATCTGCTTCGTTCGTGTGCTTTTTTTTGTTTTAAATCTCTGCAGGTAACTCACAAATGGCTTTATTTCCTTTTGTTCATGTCGTTTTTGTTTCAGTTCTTGTATTCTAGTTTTGCATTGTGTGTTTGGTTCCGTGTGTCGGATGTTTGATAAGATGATGTGGGTTTGGGGTCGCTTACCATCACGTTTATTTTCCTACACACACGCACCCCTCCCATCCTCCATCTCTGTGGTCACTGTTGGAAGCCATTTGGCAGAATAACCCCCAGCTGGGGTAGCATTTGACTCTTCAAACTTCTGGATGAAATGCACACTGTCAGCATGGAAAATGATCTTTATGAGTTTTCACTTCAAAAACCATCTTATTGCCTTTTTTTCAATCTATTTTGTAAGGATGGCATGGTATGTTTTCCTAAGAGCCTTTATTAAAAAGGCCTGCAATGGCAATATTTAAAAAACTAAGGTGATTTTCTAGTTTAAAGAGTTTATAGAAAATGATCTTTCCTAATCAGCGTTAGAATTGCTTATCACGCATGGATTATTTTATACCAAAACTGGCCATTTTGGTAAAGCATCTTTAATGACACGTTTTCCGCGCACCACCACCTTCCCTATGAGATGTTAGGCTCAGACTTAGAGGCATTTTCACTCTACTTTCCTGTAGACTGGTAGGCTGTGGCTTTTACTAACACCTCTAACGGAGCTAAGTGCAACAGAATTGAAAATTTACTTTTAAAATCAATTGTTTTTTTTTACTTTGAATGGCTGAGACTATCGAAATCTGGCTTAAGGAAGTCTATTAGGAAGCAAACAGCTTCTCAGGAGGTTGAGGGATGTATTGCAAAGCCAGGACTTATTTCTCCATTTCCACCATTGTGGTTTTCCAATGAAAACGGGATATACTTTGTGAGAGCGCTTGGGAAGGGGCCTGTGAAAAAGAAATCAAACCTTGGAAAAGAAATGAAACCTTGCCTTTTATTTTCCGCTGCATTGTAAGAGCGAACAAAGACTTAAATGGTTCAAGGCACTGGTTTTTATCTTTGCATTTTTTATTTTGGCCCAAGATAGATTCATCTCGTCTCTGGATCTGTTTGCGAGTGTCTTTTCAGAGTTGTAGCCTCCTCTCACCTGCATTCCTGCTGTTGGTTTTGTGTTGCGGACAAAGGCAGAGCTGTAACTCCCAGGTTAAAAAAAGGCAGTTTTGGAATTATATAGAATTACTCTACACGCCAGTGCTCGTCCCAGTTCGTGTGTTGCTCTGTGACACTGAATACAAAGAGAAAGGGACTCTCTTAAGCGAATCTCCAGAACTGGGAGGTGTCTGTAAGTCCAGCTCTGGTTTGTGCTCTTGGGGGTCGTTTCTGGCAAAGGTTGGAGCCCAAAGTTTGGTTGTGCTTTCTGTTTTCAGGGGGATCAATGATGCTACTACAGGTGCTCTCTGGAAAGCTGGGAATTTTTGCAGCTCTTGGGGGAATCTGAACATTCTGAAAAGCAGAGTTTGGCCTTTTTACTGAGCTTTTCTTTGTAGTTTGAATATCCCTGTACAGTCATCTGAACATTGCTGCCATGAGAATGACATGTAAATCAGGGACGAAAAGGCAGTTGCTTTGACTAGAAGAGCTGTTGTTTGTTTAAATTCTGCTGAGGCTCTCCCAGCTTTCAAGGACGCAGATTTTTCCATTTGGGAAAATAAATTGCTCTTCGTTTCTTCCTCTGGTCTTTGTATTCAAATCCACCTCTGTCTTTGCAGTGAGCTCAACAGACAATGCTGGCGTTTCTTATAGAATTATAGCACAGATTTTTAATTAATTTTTCATTTGTTTACTAAAAATGCGTGTTTTGGACATCTGATGTGACTAGCGGGCAATGTCCTTTAAGAAACATTTGTCAGGCTCGTAACAAAGATAACCTGGTCATTTAATGGGTATTTAACAACATTGCATTTTAAAAACCTGTTAAATTGGAACCATCTTTGACAGCAGTAATTTTTAGGAGTGCTTTGTGTCCCAGCGAAGGTGAGATGAAATAGGAGCGGAGGCCATTTTGCTTCACGAAATGAAAAGTGGATTTGCTGGGTTATTTGAAAAATTTAAATAATAATTAGTGTTAATCACATACGAGTAGCTTGGTTTGAAGGACCTATCTGCTCAGTATTGGGTGAATGATGTGAAAGCACTGTTATTAAAGGTATTCATGGGAAGCCTTTCTTAAATCCTTTTCCATATGAAAGAGTAGCGAATACGTATTTCTTAATATATGTGTTTAAAATACATATTTCTCATTATATTCCTAAAGACAGTTATGACAGACTACTGCAGATCAATTTATTTTACTAATACTGTAAAGATTAATTTCATTTTTTTTATTGCATGTCCAAGGTCTCTACTTCACGTAGGTCTTCAGATACTGAGAAAGACAGTATACAAAATAGTTAGATTTTATTCAAATATGAATACACTTATTAATGCTTTAATCACAACTAGAGTATGAAAGTTAAGATTTGAGTGCCTTGGCAGTTTTTAATTAAATAAAACAATGTTACTACTTCTTGAAGTATAAGTTTAATATATTTTCAAGGAAGGAATTTGATTGAAGTGTATTACCTTTTGTGTTTCTGATAAATTTCTGGATAACAGTTGCAATCCACTTGGATTTCTCCATTTCCAGTAGGCTTGCTCTGATTTTTTAACCTGGGGTTATAATGCTTGGGGAGGAGTAAATTGACTTGTAGGTCAATTAAAGTCAAAGCAGTACAAAAGCTTTTATGCCATGCTGTGTTCTTGTAGGCTTTTAAATCCTATACGTTTTCTATGAATTACCATAATGTTGCTATTCTTTAAACAGTGGCTAGTCACACAGGATTGTAGGTTTTTTAAGGGTAATTTTGAATCACTCCTTCTATTTAATTTAGATATCTGGATTTTCTTCAGGAGCATTCTTAAGTTACACTTCGGTTGCACATTCATTCCGCACCTCCCAAAAGAATTTTAGTTCATACATTAGTTCACAAAACAGAGAGCTTCTTGCACAATAGAGATCTTTATTTGTTTTATTAAAAGCAGTCTTGCTGCGGAATCAGTGATTTTCTGAAGCAAGACCTCAGAAAAGAGGTCTTACAGAGAAGATTATATCCAGTTTGCTTGGCAAAATGAGATAGCAAGGTTAGGAAATTTTCATAACTGAAGTGGAGGGGCTGAGGTGTCTGTGGTGCCAGTTGTGCCCTAGTATTTCCCCTTTATCCTTTGAATGTCCTTCTTTCCCCAGCATCTGCCACATGACCTCAGCCAGCTCAAAGATTTCCCTGTTCCAGCTGCTGAACAGAGTTGGATCATTTTCCTGCTTATTCTTCCACTGTTGACCTTTGGGCAAGAAGAAGAGATAAAATGTACCCCTGTAACTTCAAATACAGTGCTTGGCACTAAAGGAGGGGAAAGAAAGTTTCCATGAGGAAGCTGAATCCTCTTTGCAGGTTCTGTTCTGAGCCAGTTGGCCAGGCTGCTGTGTTCATCCAGTTGTGGCTGGGTCAAGAGGAGCTTCAGTGCTCGGGCACGTTCTGCCCATGTGTGTCACTGATGTCACGGTGTTTAATTCCAACAGGCAACGTTTGTGCTCTCAAAAATGAGGCTGCTCTAAGAGATCAGTTCTCTTTTGGGATGTCTGTGGCTCTCGAGAAACCCTTATTGCTTGGGAAAGGAAAACCTCGAGTAGTTCTGGAGCCATGTGAACACAAACACTGAGAGCAGAGCTTGTTCCAAAACCCCCAGCAGACAGCCTGGAGGTGGTAAGAAGAGTTAATAAGGTGTTATCCCATGGCTGAAGTATCCATTTCCTTTTTGCTTTCTTGCTTTTTGAACTTTCCATAATCCCCTTGGCCTTTGCCATCCTGGTTCACTTTCCCTTGGTGTCCCATTGTACAGCACATCCCATCACTTCTTTTGTGGCTTCTCCTCTTTGGAAAATTGCTTCTTTGCACTTGGGATCAGCAATCTTTCTGCAACCATTGCTTTGCACCTGGTTTTATCTGAATTAATTTGAGCCTGTGGAATTGAAATAAAAAGCCAGTAGCAATCACTATTTTCATTCCAGCAATGATAGTTATTTTCATTCCAGTAGATTCTTGGTATATATTTATGGTTCTATGTAGATAATTAGTGTATCAGCCAAGTGGGGGAAACAGAAGACGTTTATCTTGGCTCCATAAATGTGTGAAGGGTGGCTGTGCTGATGTGTCTCTGCTGCAGAGCTATGTCAGCTACTGACAAGGGAAAATACAGGGGAAAAAAAACCCAACGGAGACATTACCTACATTTTTAGTGATAACTAAATATCCAACACATGCCCAGTTTCTGCCTGTATGCAAATATTGCTGCAACAGTAACTTTTCAGTAGTATATTAATATGAAGGATTTGGGGGGCATTTTTTTCAGAATTGGAGACTCTCTTCAACTTTGATCTGGAGGAACCTGTTGTTACCCATAGAGAAATTACTGATCAAATCTTCTGCTTCATGTAATTGTTTTAACATCTCCAAACACCAAGTCCCACATGGTTATTCTCCCAGTATCAGTGGAAGCAATTTGCTTGAGGGTATCTGTAGGATAGAGATGGAGGTGACCTGAGAAATATTCAGATGATGGTGCTACTGAAGTCACTTCTGTTTACAATTTGGAGTAAATAAATTATACTACTCTTTTTTTTTCCTTTTACTTCCTTTCCTTTTCTTAGTAGAAGATGTCTTTGGCCTGAGAAGAAATGCACTGCTTGCTGTGCAGGCTTTCTCTGCAGCCAATCTAAATCCTGGAGTTGCAATTTAAATATTTGTTTGTTGTATTTTACTTGGAGAGTCACTCTTGGGGTGCCAGTCAGACTCCTGCAGACAAACAGCCATTCCCTTTTAGCCTTTCCCAAACAAAAGCTTTTGGCTGTATTGCAGAATGTTTAATTTACCACCAGTCAGCCCAGGATAATGAACATGACTGTTGATGTAAAGTATTTAAAGTAGCAAATATTTGTTGCAGCACTTGTGTGGTTTTCCTTGGTTGTTTTTCACAGTCTGCTGACTCAGGCATGGATCCCATTGATGGAGAAGAGCTGCTGAAATCAGGGACCTGGTGATGGGTCCTTTGGAGAAATCACACTGGGCTTTCACTGAGAGCATTGCTGTGAAATGGTCAAATACAGCAGTTTCTTGTGGAACTACTCAAATATTGGTAACCCACAGAGCTGGTTTTCACCTGAGTAAATGCAGGGGAGCTGTGGGAAGAGTTTGGGCTGCAGCATTGGGGTAATCTTTGAGATACGAGTTAAAGATGAGCTTTTGCTCTGATCTGAAGCAGACAGTGCAGGCTCAGGGTTCTCTCCAGCAGGGTCTGGGTCTCCTGAGCACATCCCCTCCCCTGCTCAGGTGAAGCCACCTTGCCACCTTTGTGGTCCTGTGTCACACTCTGGCTGAGCTGCTGCCTCGGGCTGGGACACCTTTCAGTCACCTGTTGATCCAGCTGTAAACATCTGCCACTTCCTCACTTCATTCAGCCTTCAAAGTGTCCTTGTGCCATGGTGGGTCCTCCTCTCTTTTCCTCAACTCTCACTCTTTTCATTAGGACTGAAATTGGATTGTGAGGAATTTGGGGCAGGAAGTGTGACTTCACTTTCTCCCGTTATACTTCATGCAGCATTTGAAATATTTAAAGACATTTATGGAAGCCATACATACATTTTTGAAGCCATACAGTGCACAAATTGCCATCTGGTGATTAAAAATGTTAAGGGAGCTTAGGAGACAACAGACATTTTGTGCTGTCTACAGTGTATGTAAAAGAGAAAGCAGTTGCCATAGAAACTAGCTCATCACATAATATGTACTCTGAATCTGAGATGGAGTTCTCAGCAAAATGGACTTTCTGTGTCTGTAATATGAAATTGAATATATATGGTAGTTATTATGACACTGCAATCAGTGTTTTTATATTCTTTTTGTTTAATTTTAAATATTGGTAGCTGAGAAGGTGGAGTGTACAATTTCACTTGTCTAGGGGCAGGGTGTAGATCATATGGCAGTAATTTTATTTTATACTAGCACTCCTTGATTAAGAAAAAGTGATTATTTCCTGCATAGATGTTAATAAACTTAGAATAATTTCTCTGACTAGAAATGAGATCAGTTTTGCTCATCAGTGAGGTGTAAAGGATCTTTATTCCAGGTTTTAACACATCCACTAGGTGTGGCTTTGCAAGCAGGGTTTGTGTGTGATGGCTGCGAGGAATGATTAATTCTAATAGACAATAAGCTGTACATGGTGTGAAATTATTGCTCACATTAAAGTTATATAAGGAAATACTGAAGTCAGAAACAATCAAGTACAAACAGGTACATGTACAAACAGGTAGTAACTGCAGCATTTGAGGTGGTGTAAGGTAATTTCTAAGCAGAGAGGCAAAAATGCTGTGTTATTCTGCAGAAATGGTCGATTTAAAATAAAATCTCTTGATTTTGAAGCAGAAGGAGCTTGTGCTTTCTGTGTGAAGATTGTTGTATGGCAAAGCCAGACTCTGAATTTGCTTATTGATACTACTTCCAGTTGTGTCTAAATCTTCAGAGTGTAGTTTTTGTGATATTGGTTTGTCCCAAATATTAGAACTAAACCTATTCAGTAAATATCTGCTGCACAGAGGAGGGAATGCTTGCTCACAACTTTGTTAGTGGTTTTTAGTTCTTTTGGAAAATGCTTTTTAGTGTTACCTTACAATTTTTTGAGACAGCTGTTGAATAGAAGGAAGTTGACTTCTCCTAGTCCATAGAACAAGTGCAGCAATTTGGAAAACAGCAGTGCCATCAGCTTTAGACATTCCCCTGGATGCTGAAGGGACATCCTCTAATGGGAGACCAGCATTCATTCTGGAGATTGTTCACAGCATCATAGAATAATTTGGGTTGGAAGGACCTCTGGAGGTCACCGTGCCCAACCTCCTGCTCAAGGCAGGTCTGACTTCAAAACCTCATCATGTTGCTCAGGGCCAAGTCCAGCTGAGTTTTGAAAATCCTGCACTGGTGGAGATTTGACAGCCTTCTTGAGCCATCTGCTGCAGTGCTTTACCAATCCAGTGTGGAATTCCTTTTCCTTTATATCCAGCTGGAATATCTGTTGTTAAAATCTGGATCTGTAGATTCTTGCCCTTCCTTCAAGAAGAGTCTGCCTCTGTCTTCTCCACAATTCCTTATGCTCAGCTGAAGACAGCAGACTGAGTTCTCTTGGGTGTTTAGTTCTCCAGGCTGAATAAACCTGTTTTGGTGAACTCCCTGCAGGTGCTGGTGGCCCTCAGCTTGCAGGGTTTGAGGTTCCTGTGGTTGGCACCCTGCTCTCCTTACTGACAGCTTTCCCTAGGAAATGCCATCCACGGAGTGGCACAGGGTCACTGTCATCCAGGGCTTTGGAGCAGGTGTTCAGCTGTACCAGCCTCATTTGAACCTTGAGAAGTGCCACTTGTTGGCTGCCTCTTGACAACTCCTCTTCAAACCCCGTGGTCCTGTGGGTTCTCTGTTTGCACTGTAGGACACCCCTCCAGTCCATGTCCCTTCAGTTTGTGTATCAAAACCTTGCTAAAATCAAGAGAAGTGGCCCTGACGCTTCTCCCCTTTCACTGCAGAAGACAATCACTGCATTCAAGCCTGCTTTGCTCTGGTTTATCCAGCTTGCTGTTCCCAGTGACCCTTTTTATTCTTCCTGTGCCTGGAAATTAATTTCATGGAGTTTTACACTATCATTTTTCCAGGGATGGAGGTTAGGATGTCCTGTCTGTGATTACCTACTAAGGTGCTATGCACTGCAAATTAAGTAGTTAAATTTCTTAGAGTGTGCTTTTTCTCTCATCCCTTTTCTAAAGAAAGATTATCCAAAATCAATTTAGTCTCTCTTCCTTAGGTCATCAGATGTTAATTCCATTCACTCACTGCCACCATAAATCAAGTTTTGAACAGTAGTCTGGCTGTTAAATGATATATATCTTGATAGAAGAGATTCTATGATCTGCTCAGTTCCTCAATTCAAAGGTATTTTAAATACCAAGTGAGAGAATGAGACAGTGGGCGAGAAATGGTGACAATCTGTAGTTTGGAATGTTAACACCACTTGTTTTGGCAGCGATACTGCTCATAAAACAATAAGATCCATATGGATGCTAATTTTCCCAATTTTGAGTAATAAATACAGCCTCTTTATGGTTTAAGTAATGATATTACTCAATACCACTGCAGGGTCCAGTAGACGGTTTCATGATGAGGTAATAAATAGTGATTTTGGAGAGCTGATTTATTTGTGTTTTTCTTTTATGTGGTTTCTGATGGGGGAAGAAGAAATCCCAGAGCCAGTGCAAAGCCTTGCCCTCTCCTGTAGCTGACATGCTTTGGCTGAAGATATGTCAGCTGAGAAATATGAGCCCATCCATACAGCTCTGCACGCTCCCACATTAAAGTGTTATAAAGGAACCTTCAAGTGGAAAACCAGTAACAAATTGCAGCTGAGATGCTTATGGCAAATTGCACTGCCCTGCGTGCCCCACCACTGCTCTGCCTGTTCCTCCACATGCTGCATTAACCAGGAAGAAAAATGGGAGACTCCTCTGGTTTTCCTCTGTTTCACAGACAGGAGCTGCAAGGGGGAGAAGCCCCAGGCCCCCGTGGTGGGTTCTCTGCAGGTCTGGGATGATGTTGCTGGCACAGACACAGGGTTGAGTATTTCACCAGTAAAATCTCTGCAGCTGTTTCCCCACTGGCCCAACCCCGGCGTTTGTAGCAACTCCTCAAAGTCTTTGCTGCCTCAGAAGTATGGAATTTGCTGTCCCATCCCATGGAGGGGCAGCCAAATGCTCTGCACTCTTTCAGCCCTGCTCCCACACAGTGCCATGCCCAGTGTGTGCTCCCAGCTCCAGGAAACTCAGATCCTGCCCTTCTGAGCTGCTTCAGCCCCTTTCCCACCAGAGCACTGACTGGGCACACCATACCCCACACGGGGTGGGCTGGGGTTTGTCCCTTGCCAGTCCTGAGCTGTGAGTAACAAAGGGCTCCTGCCTGGCTTCTGTGGGATGTGCAAGCCAGGGACATGGGACAGCACATGGCAGTGCCAAGAATCGTGTTGGACCTCGGTGATACTGCCCATGAGGCACTGGCTGTGTGCTCTGACCACGTCCTCAGGGATTCAGCTCAGGAGATCCCATTTCCTATCCCCTTCTCAGAACTGGGGCTCTGCTGGGGGCTCTCAGGCAGGAGCAGCTGCCCTGGCACAGCCCTGCAGAGCCCACGTGGTCCTTGGTATCGCTCCACACTTCCCATCCTGATTCATTATCTCTTGTCTTTTCTGCTGCCATTTGGTGTTTCTGTTTTCCCTCACACCCAGATAAGAGCAGGGATTTTAGGTTCTGCATTTGGGGATATTCCAGATAGAGAAAACATTGTGAGTCCTCAGTTGAGGGCTGTGGGCCTGTGCTGGCCTCAGACATTTGAGCTCACAGAATGGTAAACGCTTTCTCTTCAATTTGTCTTTTTTTTCTTGGAAAACTTTTCTTCTTAAGAACCAAATTAGAAATAAAATCCATTAATTTAAAATACAGTGACTCTTTTCAGTACGGAGTCATACAGCAGAGCTGTTCTTTGGCCCAGTCACCTTTAAAGAAATGATTGTCACCTTACCTGAACAAAACCTGTTTCTTCATTTGAACGAGTGGCACAGACTGTGACAGTGATTTAAGGTCCTTAGTGTTGATTCCATGCAAGAAAATATTTTTCACGGTATGACTTTAAAGTAGACTTTTTTCCCCCAATTACTCTGCTTGTTGGCAGCAAATTAGCTTTGAGGGAATATTGTGCACATCATAGTTCTCTGTTGATGTATTGGGGAGTAATTTTTGGATCTTTTCGCTCAGTCAGACCAATGACTGACGTTGTTCATGTCTTCCCTTTCTGGGGATTTGAAAGACTTCCTTTTGACAGTGAGGGTGAGATGGAAAAAAAGAAGCCAAAGTACAAGAAATGATTGGCAAAGTGATGATATCATTGCATGTTCAAAGACTCTGCAAATTGAAGCTTATTAAGCTGACATTTTGTCTTCTATTCAGCACTAATTGGAATCATACCTGGGTGCATGATGTGGAAGGTACTTAATACCTGAGTGTTTATCATGACAAAATGACAGAAATCGATGTCAGGGATGCTGCAGATTTCTGTTTCATGGAGAAAACAATATATTTCAAACTGCAATTACATATCTCTGAGTAATTTGTATTCATGCATCTGAAAGTCCTTATAAAATACCACAAATAAGAAAACTTTACTTTTGACCCCTAAAATATTGGCCTGATCATGAATATTCCATTTTCAGGTTTTAGAGTTGTTCTTCAGAGTTCATATAAAAAAAAAATGAAAGGCTAAAAAAAGGACAAAACCCCCTGACACAGTGTTTTCACTTGAAACAGATCTGAAAATCGCACGAAGAGTGAACTCCGTCTTCCACACGGGTGATACAATTCTTCTAAAGTTGTCTCTGACAGCTTGAGTCCTTTTGTAGTCTGTGCTTTCTGCTGTATTGGCATCTGTAAAATGAATTTAGAAAAGAGAAATAGCGGAGAAAGTGATTTTTGGAAAGGCTGCTGCTGCAAACAGAGAGGACACTGAAGATTTGAAGGAAGCTGCATGTTCTCCTGCTGTATTTGGTATCCTTAGGGATTTCTGGAGGGCATCTGTGTCCTGTCTGGGGTAACAACAGGTCCAGTTTGTTACTCTACATCTTCATCTTGGACCTTAGGAAGTTGGATTCAGATCTTCAATTAAACCTCTAGTTTAATATAAAATTAATATTTATTCAGCAGCAGATGAAAACAAGCTGGTAGACAAAATTGTTACGTGAATTTCTGTTTTTAAGGGAGTAGGGGCTGGTAATTGCAGAATAATGTTTTTTAGAAACCCAGACAAAACAGAAACAAGCAAAATGCCCACAAAGAAACAAAAGGAGAAATACCACCCCAAACACAAATCACTGGAGTGTGGATGCTCACAGGAATTACTGGTCATTAAGTGACTGATCCAGCTGCCTGTTTGTCCCTGTGAACTCCAGCAGTCCTGTAGCTAATGAGATGTTGACAAGCAGTAGTTTAGGGGCTGCTGGTAATTATTTGTATTGCTGGAATCCTCTCGGGGTCTATGTTGTGTTAGTGAAAACATGGAACAACAGACAGTTCCTGTCCCAGCGAGCTGGTATCATAATTGTGCTTGTGGGGTGCTGGAAGTGGGGACAGCAGAAGGTTGGGGACCTCAGATAAACAAGGTTTATCAGCTGGTTTCTCTGCAGTTTGACATGGCTGGAGCAGGGAAGCAGAAGACACAGCACATGAGCTGCCTCCTTTGAGTGGTTTTAATAACATCAAAAAATGCCCTTCCATGATTTGTCTGTAGCTCTAAGAGACATCTGAAGTGTGCTGGCCCCTTGCCATGTCTGCAGTGGCTGCTGTCATCGAAGGTGACCGTGTGGAAAAGGGAAAGTGTTGGACTGAGGAGGGAGATGAGCACGTGAAGAACATTTTTGTCTGTTCAAAGTTTGGGACCCCCTGTAATGATTTCCATGCTCACAGACATGCTGGTTGTTCAGCCTACTCAAGTTTAGTAACAACTTACTGGAAGCCTTCTGAAGCTGTGAATTGCATGGATTTCCTCATGGGAAAGCAAATTTAAAGAATAATTTGTTATTGTACCTTTTATTTGTTGGATGCTGTTGTTGGGGAGTGCAGGGGGAGTGAAGGGAACAGGACCCAAGCTGTCAATATACCATTGGTAATATTAGAGAGAAAAGACTAATTTTTTCTGGCTAAAATCAGTGTGGGATGCGTGAGGGAGTGTGTTTGTGTATATATATGTGTGTGAGTGTGTGTATATGTATTATTGCCCTCTAATGGATAGAGTCTGAATGGCTCAGCTTTATCTGCTTATATGGGGCTTGTAGCAAAACAATGTTTTCAGGATGTCTGATATTTTCCATTTTAGAAGAATTTTATAATGTTTATTCAGAATTATGATGCATCTTCTGTGAATAATGTGCCTTTAGTTTGTATAATTAATTTGGAAATCTGTAGAAAGTCCCACAGCTTAGAGAAGTGGCTTTTCTTTGTTCTCTGAAGGTTTATTTCCGCTCAGCTGTAACTGCTTGAAATTCAACCTTTTATTCTGCTATTTTTACCACAGTGCCAAAATAATAACTGAACTTTGAGCAGATTTCTGTACAGTGATGGCATCAAGGGCCTTTTGGATGTGTAGATCTTGCTCCTTTGCTTTATTCCATCCAGAGCATGCCCTTGTCTCAACACTCCTGCTGAGCAACCCGGGTATCCAGGATCTGCCCAACTCCTGAGTTGGGGATGGAAGAGGGAACGAGCTCCTCTCTGGTTATGAGTGTTCCCCTTGGCTGCTCCACCCCATCCTGCTGAGCAGCTTCCTGGCTGCTTCCATGTGTCATTTGTTTTCTAGGAAAAGTGGCAAAAGTGTGTAATGTAACATTAATTCAAACTGAGTTTTCAAATCTACATGAGATTCTTGCTGAAGTGGTCTAATGATGTGTGGTAGGTTAGGGTTTGTTTCACTTTTTAAATAAGGCTGTCTTTGAAGGTAACTTTGGAATGACTCCAGAAGGAAGGCTGCAGGTTGGTTGGGAATGGAGTTACAATTGTTTGTATTGAGAGTATTACAATTCTCTGTGTTCTTTAGAGTAGAATCCTAACACAGCCATGTTTCTTCCTAGCAGGGCTCTGTTTTCATTCAGTAAATACATGTGGGAGAATTCCATCTCAGAATTATGTTTTTCTCTCTGCAGCCATGTTCTTTTCCTTTTCAAACTTTCCAGTGCATGCTTTTGCAGTGGGATAACTGTGCAGTGTTTGGGACACACAGCAGAACAGCCCAGCTCACAGCTTCCTTCATCTCCCACTGCAGCTCAGGGAGCAGTGAGAGCCCACAGTCACCTCCCTGCCCTCCAGGAGGTTCCTGATGGGGCTGTTACGGAGAGATTCCTGATGGATATGGATTGCAACAAGCCAAATATTCCTACTTATGAAATCATGTCAGTGTTCAGGGCAGAACAGCAACTCATTTCACAAAGCTCTGCTGCAGTCCCTCCAATCTCTGCACACTTTTAGCTGAGTCCATCACATTTCACTTTATGATCCAATTACAAGCTGAATGTAGGCTGGAAGAGCAGAGGGAGCAGCACATTAATCAAATTCCCTTGTAATGACTGTGTTCTCTTGTGGGTGATGCTCTGAGGTGTGATACAAAGCAGGGCACACAGTGCTGGCTTTTCCTGTCTCTGCCCAGGGCTGGGCTGTCCCTGGGCTGTACCTGCTCAGCTTGGCAAGCATCCACAAAAGGCTGTTGTAGTGATGGGAGAGCTTATTCCTGGCGGCAAAAGAAATTGTCCCTGTGTTTCAGGCTACTACATTTTCCATTCATGGGGAAAATAGAAAAAATTTGCATATGTTAAGAGAGAGATGAAGGATGTTGCAGGAGCATCTTCTCAGCCCAAGATGGGGACTTTATCTGCACTTCTAAATATTGATGTTTTTTCTTCTGAACGTGATGTTTCCTAGCAATATTCTTTTTTTCTTGGAAAAGTTATTTTCCACTTACAATACATTGGCAGCCATTGTTTGTATTGTTCAGGATCAACCCTGGGATTTTTCTAAATGTTATTTTGATGTGATGACTCTGTTCATCAGTGAATTATGAAAGCTCTGATTGTTTAGGGCACAGGAAGGGCACAATGCATTACTGGGTCACATGCTCACTTAATGCATGCACATTGTGGTGGCAGTAGTAATAGCTCCATTAAGGAACAAAAGGTAGCAACACATAGAAGCTCTGGATCTAGCCAATCCCCTCAAATTACCATAAATATTTGAGCAATCTGAATAGTTTTGGACTCTGTAGTAAAGCTTTCCTGTTTTTATCTGGCACTGAAGGAATGTGGAATAAAGTATTCATTTAACAAAGTATAAAAATGTGTGCTATGCAGTTATAATCATGTGTCATTAATCAGAAAATACTGCAGAAACTCTGACAAATTAAAAACACAAGGATGTGTCTGCAAGGGCTTTTTCAGTCATTAAAAAGCTGCTTCACCTCTCAGGCAAACTATTTAATGGCAACTCCTTGCTCAGTGTACTGACATCTTCAAAGGCTCTGACATCTGTCGGCCTTTGAACTACCATTAAAAAATATTATCCCATTTCCATTCTTTTATGCCCATTTTTTTAATTATAGTCCTTCTTTCAAGTTAGGAACATGGTTGGTTTAAATGATGCTGTCCTTTCGTTTTCAGCCACCCAGCTGCGGTTTGAATAAATTGATGTAGAATCAAAGGCGGGACTTTAAAGGGAAAAGGTTTGATGGACTTGGACTCCGAACCAGATGAGGTTTTATGATGAAAAGGGTTTAATCCCAGCACAGGCATCGCTTCTATCAGTCGAGCAGTACAAAGCGATTCATATATATAGGTTCACGAGAAATGATCTATTTTTTTTTTTTTTTTAAACAGCACAGATCTCTTCAGGACTTGCAAATGTGGCATTAGCTAATATTCAGAGAGCTGATTTCCTTTCATCCACCAGAAGCTTATGATTACAGTACAGTTCTCGAATTGGAAATGAGAGCTGCAACACAGATTTAAAGCTCTGCTGTCTGATTTGTATTCAATATACATGTCACTGCGGGACAAGCCCGTCTAGGCCGAGCTGGTTCGATGAAGGAAAAACAGTTTCAGCATCAGAAATTTCGGGGGGGGTTGGTGGGAAAGGTACCAATTAATTCTTACCTGCTCTACCTGAGTATTGTGTGGGATACTTGATGGATTACTCTCATTGCTGGAGCTGTGCAAACAAATCCTTGTGGTAACATTTCTTTGGCGTCTTTGGCAGAAGAGGGAATACTCAGGATTAATCAGTGATGGCTCCTAAAGCAGCCATTTATATGGAAGGCAATGTTTGTTTTTCTGTGCCTGACTTTCAAGGAGGTTTAGCAGAGACAGCCCTGCTATTCCTTTATAGCCATAGCCTGCATTAATGTGGTAATTAGGCCTGTGTGTGGGGAAAACTGAAATCTCTGTCTCACAAGTGCATCAGAAGCCATTTGTCAAAACTACCACCTCAAGGTATCTAATAAACAATTTCTCTACTAGTTCCCTGATCTTTGTGTTAGTAAAAATGTGCTACAAAGTCATGATTTCTTATTTTCACAGAGTAAGATTGTGTCCTTCAAAACACTGATGCTTTCCAGAGAGGGAAAACAGCAGATTTCAAAAGTCTGCAAATTACATCCCCTTAGAAGGCTGTGCCTCACTGTTGTACAGGAGGCAAGTCCATTTGGTGCTCTGCCTCAGTCAACAGTTTCTCCTTCAAGCACTTCCTACATCTGTTGTTCCCTGCCAAAATATTCAGTTTTAGAATAATACAATTTTCCTGATTTCTTAATGCAATTTTGGTTGTGTTTTGGGTTTGGTTTTTTTGAGAGAAGAGAGCAGTAAATATAAACATGGACCTGTATAAATGGATTATAAATGGGTTAGTTTATTTTACTGCTATTTCATAGAGTCCACATGTTTAGTATGTGTTGAGATTTTTATATTTAAACTGTGTATTAATATTTATTCGGAGTACAGTAGTTCCAAAACAGTTGCATAAATAAATCTGAAGAAAATCCTGTGCCAGGATGTGGTGGCCTATTTGTCATTCAGAAAACGAAGTGGCATCAACCGAGTTCAAGGACAAACTGAGGATGAAAAGGGCAGAGATCAGCAGAAAGGTGCCAGAGGAAGACACTGAAACCCTCTCGATTTCAAGGGAAGGAATGTTATGCACAGTTTTCATTTCTTTTGGATCATCCTGTGATTGATCTCATCTTTCTAAACCAGTAGCTGTGGAGCAGGAGGCTTCCAAAAGGTCTCTGAACTCTGGAGAGCCACTGTTGAGATGATGGGAAGAATGCAACCAGCACTTGAGGGTGAAGGTGCAGACAGGGAGAGAACCAGCATCAGCTGGGGAGGTGTGGCAATAGGTACCATCACCTGATGCCCTCAGTTCCAACCTGACACCTGAGTTGGTTAAAGACCACCTTCTGCAGGATTGTCCTCCTCAGGTGGAGATGACACATTTCTCTGTTTGATATCAGGCTTGACACTAAACATAGTCTACTAGAATGTGCTTCTTCCAATGAAAAATTGAATTGAAAAGGAGAAAGCTGAAAGTTGGACCTGTATGTGTAGTTCTTCATCTTATTTGTTGTGAGCAGCTGATGTGAGAATGAGAATTTACCCCAACTGATTAACAGAAATACTGCAGCCGTTGTTGCTGCCGTGCAGAAATGAGGGATCTGTGCAGTTAGAAGCTGATTATTTCTTTCAAGTCTAAACCTGTGAGTGACACAACTTTTATTTCTGGAGCTGCTGGATTTCAGGATTTCTGCCCACACAAGTTGCCAGTCATGAGCCTGAGAACAGGGACTTCATGTTTGGTTAAAGACTGTCCCCCTCACTGTAGCAGTGTGACATCAGAAGTGGGACATGTTCCTGCTGCTCCGTGTTCTTTGGCAGAGGAGAATACAGGTGGTGCATTGAAATCTTCTGTTGCTGGCTCAGAGAATGGCAGCATTGGGTTCCTTATTTGGCTTCCTGTGATTATGCTGGGGTTTTGAAAAATTTCTCTTTTTCACCTCAATAACAGTCAGGGCAGAGCTTGGGCAGAGCTGGGAACTGGGAATGTTCCTCAAGTGCCTGTTGAGCTGGTCATGGCAAAGGCCTGAACAGGAGTTGCTGTCCAAAGTGGGCTTGGCTGCAAGTATGAACTTCAGAAATCAAAGAGGGCAGATATTTTATGCCTGAACAGCTGATTACTGAGGCTTTGTATCTGCAGCTTGGTTTTGGTTTGTCCTGTCAGGTTTTGTGTTCGATGCCATTTCCATTAAAGTCATCATAAAACCCTCATGGGAATCATGGGGTAAAACTTGGGAATATTAAAAAAATGTGTGTTTGGAGCAACAAATGCATCCAAAATAAAAGTGTGTGATGCTTTTCTAAGTGTTTTTTGGAGGCAGGCATGTGGTTGTTTTGGCCTTTTTACTTACAGTGAAATCTTTTCTCCAGTTGACAGGCAAAGATATTCTCGTAGACAATGCAGCGTGTTCCTCTTCTGGGGACAAATTGGGAATTATAATACATTTAATTTTGCTGCCTCATAGAGATGAATGTCTGTAGTAATCCTTAAATCTGCAATACTTCATGTCTGCATTTAAGTCAGGATTACACATTGTTCAGGAAATGTTAATGCTTTTAAATTTAATGTGTGGAAAATTTAAATGCAAATGTTTTTTAAAAGCTTTGACTTAGGGGATGCTGGACACAAAATGCTCTGAGATTGACAGGTAGTTCTTCCCAGTCCACTGCAGAGATCTTTAGGCTCCTTTTCTGGATTCCATTGCAGGAAATTCCTATTCTTCCTTAAATATCAGTAGCTTTTCCTCACTTTCAGAACAAGCTTTATTCCAATGTTATTTCAGAACTGAACTTATCTTTAACATTCATCTGAGAGGAATATTTTCCTTTCACATCCTGAAATGCAGAAATTAAAGCTTCAGAGTTCTTCATAAAGGAAAACAGGGAAGATATTTGGTGCAATTTTCATCAATTATCTTTTAGGGATGGATTGTTATGGTTTGTATGAGGCAGAAAACCTGCTGTTATATGTCGATTTTCATTTTTTTAGTCACTATTCATTTTATTTCTGTTTTGCTCTCATAAGTTATTTTCGGGGATCACTACATTAAACAGGTATTTATGGCTGATTTATTTTCTTGTCACCATCATATTTAAGTTCCATTAATGCACTTATGTAGATTGGGATGTGCTCATTTGAGAGTCTCCATTAAAATTCTGTGTAGAAAGACAGAAGGAAATGAGTCCTTTCCTGGCAGGTCCCTTAGCAGTTTTATTCAAATAATTTTGTTTGTACAAAGAAGAATACAAAGGTAAACATTCCTTTCATCAGATAAAAGGAGAGGAGAAAGAAGGCAGAATTTTTAATTTTTGTCTCACTAATCTGGTTCAAAGTAAATACAATAAATCAGGGAAGAAGAAACTGCTCTGGATCCGTATCCCAAGCAAGAGGTCCAAGTCTGTTACAGGTCTTAGAACAGTTAAATGGAAAATGTATTTACATTTATCTCAATTTCAACTTAGTGAGTAATCCTTTGGCTCATCAGTTCTCTACATTGTTTTGTTACATGTGTAAGACTGAGGTTCTTCCCTGTGACTAAAACTCATTTTGTTAGGAAGGCAGTGACAATAACCAACCTAGATGAAGTTCTGCTTTCTAGCTGCTGTTAACTAAATTGGAATCAAATGGACTTATGTAAATTAAGAAATCAAAATAAGCTCTGTTAATTTTAAGCTCTTTGTGGAGCTGTTCAAATGGATGTCTGGTTTTCTTTCTTTCTTCCCCCCTCTCTTTTTTTAAGCCCAGTTTGTAGCTTAAGTACCATTTACATTAACTGGAATTTAGGCAGCTGACTGGCTTCTGTAAAAGTCCAGATCTAATTCAGTGCACTTCTTTTGGGAAAAAAAAATTCATCAAAATTTGTATTTTCCTTAATGCCATGTCACAGCAGATCTCAAAAATGTGCTAAGATGAACTTTTCCTACAGCTTTTTGATACCTGTGTGTTGCTTGTTTCTTTTTAGTCTTCAGAAATACGTGGCAAAGTTAGTGAACAGTTTGGGGGTTAAATTACTTGTTAATTGTTGCCTAAGCATATTCATTTGCAGGAATGACACAGGTAGACTCATTTTTCATTAATTTTATTGGAAATGCAGATGAGCAGGAGGTAACTATTGTTCCTCATGAGTCAAAGCTTCCACTGTGTTTCAGGAAGTGCTCAACAGGATTAGGCAAGACAGAGCAAATACATTGCTAAAAAGTAAAATCTAGTCTTGAAGGGGGCTGGACCTTCCTTGGGATGATGTTCAGTGCAGGATTTGCAGTGAGGGGGTGTTGGCCATGGTTTGGATACCAGAGGTGAGTGGTGTTTGCCCTCCAGCATCACTGTACAGGTAGGGTGGTGTTAAACCAGTCCCCACCCCAAACTGAGATCCTGGCAGCTACAGGGTAAGCAGGGTTAGTAGGAATAAACTTTTATCAGATTCATAAATGTTAGAGGCATTTTTCAGAGCATGCACAGTGCTGGAGTAGCCCAAGTAAAGAATCTTACCAAGGAGGTTTGACCTTTAAAAGCAGCTTAATGCCATTAAAATGAATAAAACAAATAGGTAAGTTAGCAGGTCAGCACCTCCCTTTACAAATCCCAGTGGGTGTTTTCAAGAGAGATGTCAGAGGAACATTTGCAAAGGTGAGAGAAGTTGAGATTGTGTGGAGATGGAGTCAATAGACCTTTGCATAAATCCTGGAATATGGGGGTTGAGGTCTGGCCCTGCTGAACTGCACACATTTCACCCTTAGTTGCACCTGCACTGCTGGGACTGAAGTTTTTTAGACACTGGACATTGATCTGTGTGAGCCTCAAGATCTGCCCCTCCCTGTGTGCTGTGCAGGGCAGGTCAGTGAGTGCAGCTTTGGTTTGTCTGAGTTTCCCTCCAAGACCTAAACTTGATGGCATCCAACCTGATTTATAAACTGAGAACGTTTCACTAATGAATGTGTTAATAACTTCACCCCAATCACTGCAATGTAGTCACATATAGGATATATATAGAAAAAAGTATATAAATAGGATGAAGATGGCTCCCTTTTAAGAAACTCTGCAACAGCACCAACATTCTGGACAGAATTTTTTTTCCCCTCAAGAACACTTCAGTATGCATGAAATCCTGTATGAGCATACAATAAAATGCATCTCTGAGTGTTGAAGCTGATATTTTCGTGTTTCCAGGAAGTCCTGGACCACTGACCAGGACTATTAATAATGGTAGGGGTGCTAATTTTTCATGATTTTCCCTGGAAGGGCTTGCACAGTCCCATGCTCTTGGAATGATCAATGCTCTTAGGAACTGAGCCCAACCTACCAGTCATTGAACTGTTGTTCATTTTCACTTCATTTCACACCATTTCCTTTATCTGCTCCCTTAAATACCACATTTATGGGCCTATGTGTTCTTACCCAAAAGGCATTTAAACTTGACAGTGTAATAGATTGTGCTGTGAAAGCTAAATAGCTGTTTATTACTTATCCCTGCTAATTTGTGCTCTGCCACATCATTACCCATGTGATAATGTGCCACTGGTTTTCTTTGCAAATGAAATCACATCTTTTGAATGATTCATAATATTGACAAATTGCTGATTTTACGAGTCACAAGAGAAAAAGGATAATAAATTCTTTACATATTTTAATTGAAATTGCCATGGTATAGAAAATATTTTTTAATATAGTTGTTTAAATGGACATGATTGTATTCATGACAAAAGAGCCACAAATAGCTGCCAGCTGGCTGGACTGGCCAGATGGAATTCCTTTGGCATGGAGAAAAGCAGGTATACTGGGACCAGTGAGTCAGATTCAATAGGATGATTTGTGGACAGAAAGATCAGAGCCATTAGGACTGTGCCTGGGCCTTGGCTGGCAGGGTCCAGAGGGTAAAATTCATGAGCATAGTTCTTGAAAACCAGAATAAGATCATTTAAGAGGAGGATTGTTGTCCTTTGCAGAAACTGCAGTAGAAAAACTCATTAATATAAACCAGTTTTGTTCTAAACACAAATCAACATTATACACATTTGAAGTTCTTAGAGCTACACTTTTTTCTAAGATTAGAGCTGCAAATATTTATTTATTTTTCAGACTTTTTTTATGTTAAATGCATTGGTTGGTTTTGTGATGGTAGAGAAACTTGTATGATCTGTTTCCCAGCAGTTGATAAAGCTTTGTTTACTCACAAGCTGAAGCCATTCAGATTCCCACTTTCAGCAGATAATCACCTGTAAGGTGTTTGCAGTAAATGTGCCGCCAGTTGTGGCTGGGACAGGACACTTCATCCCTCTCTTCTGGGACACTGCACTGATCATGGGTAAGAAGGGACTCACTGTCACCACTGAATCACAGGGTGTTCCTACTTTGTTCCTTATTTTCCTTCACTTCTTCATCATCAAAGTGAGAACTGTTTTTACTACACACTGCCTTTCCCTTGACTGGACTGATCTCCTTTCAAAAATAATCCAGTGCCCCATAACAAATGTTATGGATACCTCATCCATCGCTGTCACCCCACGGCAGCGTGGCAAGGCACAGAGAGACAAATGTCCCTTTCAGAAGGGCCCAGCTGATGTTTCACAGCACACACTGCTCATTTTAGTGTTCTTCCAGAGGAGGAAATGCTGAGAAGGCCTTGGCATGCAGAGGCAGAAGCTGCTTATCTGTGGGTCAAATAGGGCTGTGACTTACAGGCTGATATTTGAGGTTATTATCCTAGAGAGGATCTTTGGGATCATCCAGCCTAGTTCATGCTACTGCTCAGAGGTTCTGGGGGAAGTTGTTGTAGGTTTTTTTAAAATGTTATATATGCCAGCAAAATTAACCACAGCAAAGTGAGCCCTGTGCAGTCATCTGTGACTGGAGCCAAGTTAGCCCAGCACAGAAAACTTCTGAAACTCAGTTTGAAGAGTTGTCAGGAAGCCCTTGAGAAGTGCAGGGGTGTTTAACAGTGATGCTCTGTTCCAGCAGCCCGAGTGCTCCCAGCAAGGCAGAGCAATGAGGTTACTTCAGCTTCATCTGCTGGGAGATCTTAGTCACTTACTGTAAATGTGCTGAAGCAACACCTCAGTGACTCTGGATCTGCGCCTCGGGGAATAAATTCGGAGTGCATTTCATCTTCACTCTCCACTGCCTTGTTTTTGGGACTTTAAAGTGCCCTGGACCCTGGAGCTGAGCGTGGTGATGGGTGGATGTGGTTTGCTGTGTAATGCCCTGAGAGGGCAGACAGTGAGCTCCGTGTTCCCGTCAGTGTGAAGAGGCCATCATGCTCCAGCCTCTTCCTCAGAAACTGATCCAAGGAAATATTTCATGGGAGTGAAGTAGGAACTCCTGAAAAATAAAGAGAATTTGTGTTATTATTGTTTTTAATTAGGCTGTAGTCATTCAGTCCATTTCTCATCCCTGTTGCCTGTAAGTGGAGCAGATTTCAGACATCAGCAACAGATTTTAATTTAAACTTTTTGCCAACTTTATATTTTCTTATGCAATTTACTTTGTAAAATTAAGAGCACATGTTTTCCTTCCAAATAACACGCAGTACATTTATTGGCATTTTAAATAGGCCAAGTGAGTGACCAACCTTCTTTTTCTTTCAAGTCTATTTTTTCCCTGCAGGCAAATTGCTGTGGGCTTATGACCCACCCTTTTTATGACACTATTTCAGCACAGATATTCTTAGTTAGAATTCTAAGTTATTTCTTTGAAACAGAAATAGAAATCACCACCTTAGCCAGCAATTTCTTCATCTAAAGGACATGCAAGTATGTCATATAGACTCATATGAAATCTCTGCTCTGTCACACACTTTATATGTTGTATTTTTATTTGGGATACTGTGTAAGCTGGTGTTGTCTTTCTGTTTGTTGTCCTGTAAGTGTATTAATGGTCGTTTTAAAAAATGCCTCCTTGTTTGGGGCATGTTCCTGGGGCATGGCCATCCTGGGAATTGCTGCAAACTTCTGCATCCTTTCTAAAATAGATACAGGACACTCTTATTTCATGTGCTCGTACCCACACAACCGAAGTAGAGACTGCAACACTTTGATCCAGAAAAGGCAGCAAATGGCATTTTGGCCCTATTACATACTGTCAGCCTTTATTTCTTATGTTTAATCCCTGTTTAGCACAATAATAATTTGCTTAGATGGCATGTTTAAGGTGTGTTTTTCTCACAAGAGTTCTTGTACTCAGGCAGTTGTTTGGAGCATATAAACAATTTGGTTCCCAAAGGGAGATTTGGGCATCCAGAGGAGAATTTGAGAAACCAACACTGAGAAAGAGGACTCAGTGTGACAAAGAAACCATCCAGCCCTCGGATCTGGAGCCTGAGAAGTGAGATTTTGTAACTGCAGCTTTCATTTTCCCCCAGAATCATTAAGAAAAAGACAGTTGCTCATAAGTTTTACATTTCACAGATTTTTCACAACTGAGAATTAAGTCATCTTGGGGCTTTTTTTTTTCCCCAATTTGCCTACATTTAAGTCTAATAATAGTTTATTAAACCTGGCATGTGGAATGGCAGAGTCTTAGTGCTGGAAGGTTTGGGCTACATTTGCTGCAGCAGTTGGGAGATATCCGTGTCACACAGAGTTGTCTCAGGCACTGAGTTGTTCCTGAGCTGCTCCTGCCACTGACTTTGTTTATGGGAAAAACTAATCTGGCTGTGAGAACTGGACTTATTTGAAAGTAATTGACAAGAACTGTGTCTGTGATCCCCAATATAAGCTTTTTCCAGTCACTTTGCACAGATTAGATGTCTCTTAACATCATCTTATTCGCAGTGAAGTTGCTCCAAAGGGACTCCTTTAATCATATTAGTTTCGCTGCCATCACCCCGTCTTCAGAGTCTTTCTTCTTCCCTAATAGAACCAAATCTGCTTTTGCCATCTATTAGGTCCAACATTAATGCTCCTTTGCATATTAATTACTGTTACTTTACCTATAACATTCAGCTCACTATCAGCTGTCCCCAATTTTGGCTCTGAAGGCCAGGAGCTGTTACTTTTTCCTTACAGAAAATGCTGGATTGTTGTACAAACATAAAGCCATTTTCTGATGGCTTTGTGTAAGAATCATTGAGTAAAGAATGAAGTAAAGCTTAAAAGGTGTAACAGTGGAGTCAGGAATTCACCCAGTCTTTATTTTGGCTTGTAATGTCATTTATGAATGAATTTTCCTTGTATTTTAAAAAGTTAGCCTTGATTTATTATCCTAAATATTTTAACAAACTTTTTAGGGAGCTTCTGAGCAATGTAATTCCTTAGTTTCACTTATGTGTGGGGGTGTAATTAAAGGAAGTTTTTTATTTTAAAATAGAAAGGAGGGGAAAAAAAAGAAGGAAAGTGAGGGAATGAACTTTCAAAACTCTCACAGATTAAAAGATATCTGTGACTATTCCAGGCAGGACTTGTACTGGGGCAGCTGTTAAAAACTCCAAATTCTCAGTGTGTCCATTTGGAACTCAGACCATATCATCCATCAGCAATTGCAGCTCTTATCTTCATTGAGTTAGTGCTGCTTTGGGTAAGGAAAAGCCAGGCAGGCTGTCATGTTCTTGTGATCTGGAGATGAAATCATTTTCCGAAAGAATTATAAAAGTACATTGTGGATTATAATTATATACTGAGACATACTTTACATTTTCAGTCTGTGTACAGATTTAATAAGAAATTAAACATGTGTAGAGGAAAAGCTCAGGAAAGGAAGGAAAGGATCTAGTGCAGATTACAGTATATGAAACATATGTTTGAGATAATGCTGATAGGGCTGAATTATGTGGCCTGTGTTAGAGTTCTGTACACAAATGACGTGCTCATTCCTTCCCCACCATACACACAACCTTACCTTTGACATAGTAGGGACTAATGCCAATGAGTAATTAAGAAAGCATGGAAGCAAAGTAAGTTTCTGAGATGGTTAATATTATTTAATACATGTTACAGCTGTGGTAGCTGAAGGACAAACTGAAGGTTTGAAGGGAGAAGACGCCTTTTATTACACCATATAGTTCAAATAGCTTCAAAAATAGGCAATCTTTCAAGCCTTGATTTTTTTCCTCTCTCAGATCACAGTATTTATAGGAATCTGTCTTGGGAGATTAATGTACAAGGCAGTAGATCTGATAGTCATTCATGTCCCAACTTTGGTCAGAAACAAATGTTTCCTTTTCAAAGTTTTGTAGTAATTTGGTTCTCAGAGGCTGCAAATAGATGGTGTAGCTGAGTACAGACAGTGTATTAAAAATGTCAGAAAAAGAAAAATAGTAGCTGGAGAGAAGGAACAGTTCAGAGCTCTAGAATCAGTAACTGGAATTCCAGGACAATGGGAACTTTAGATATATGCTGCTTTTGCTCAGATTTTCTTGTGAAACCTTTAATAAGTTGAGCTGAGCCACCTGTACTTGTTTGGTTCTGCTCTCAGTATTGTCACATCCTCTGTGAAAGAATTCCAGGGAACTGCAAAGTTTCTTGTGAAACAGGGAGGACAGAGGGGGAAATCCTGTGTGAATTTTCTAGTCAAAGTGTTCATTTTCAGAATTACATTTATGACTGAAAGCATACATGCGCTTTTTCAAGGACAGTGCTTTATGTCCCTGGTGTGGTGCTCCTGTTCTTCAGTGAAGAACCCACAGAAGAAATGGAGTTGGAAAAGTGACTACTGAGAGTTACATGCAGGTGTAATCTGAAGTAATAGATGTGTATCTACTCCTGTTGTAAAGTTGCAGAGTGAATTCTGTAGGATTAGGAGTAACACAGCTTTATCCTTGTCACTTTGATCCTTCCCCCTTGGTATCCCCCCACTGGGGACTGACAGTGATTGATAAATGATTGGTGAAACTCTGATAGCTCATTGGAAGGCAGCAGGTCATTTCTGAAGGATAAAAACCCCAGGCATGGATAGGATATGTAGTGATTGTATGCCACAAAGAAATGTCCATCTTAGCAATGCTTTGGGCAGGAGGAGCTGTGTTTATCCATGTGCATGAAGAGAAAGGGAAGAGTAAGAAGAAAGGCCAGGAAAAGGCACAGAGCATCCTCTGAGTCTGCTCCTGCCCCAGCTAACAGCCTGTCAGAGAAAACCAAGCGGGTTTTGTGTTGTGGGTTTGGGTTTTGTCATTTGTTTGCTCTTTCTCTCAGGTGATCTCTGATTTGGAGAGCCAAATCCGCAAGCTGAGGGAAGAAGTGATCGAGGCGAACGCTCTGCGGAACCAGCAGCTGCTGGAGCTGAGCCTGCAGCGGGACGAGGAGAAGCTGAGGGCAGCTCGGGACATGGAGGCAACGCTGAGCAGTGTGAAGATGGAGATGGAAAAGGTGATAGCAGACCTGAAAAAGAAGCACACAGCAGAGACAGAGGCGGCCTTGGACAAGGTAAGGGATCACACAGAGCAGCTCTGTGGGGCAGCAATCACCCCAAAGGTCAGCTGAGCAACGTTTTCCCAAGGAAAAATGTTTAGGGGTCACTTGAGTTGAAAAAACCGATGGTGACCATGAGATGCCAGAGTCACAGCATGAGTGTGGGATCTTCTGTGGTTCTGTGATGGAAACCTTTGCTCTGGACATGCAGGGGCTGGGCAGCACCTCTAGCAGGGCTGCAAGGTGCCATGAGGTGCTCAGGAGCCAACAGGACTTTAAAAACACAGGTGATTGCACAGGTAAAGCCAGCCAGGACCAGGCTAATCTTCCTTTGCTGGAGCAGAGACAGTAGAAAGGGTGGTTCTGCCTAGCCAAGCTTTTTCTCCCTTAAAAAAGAGGGTGAGCTCTGAAGGAGAAAAAAACTCAGGCTCAGAGTGCAAGGAAATTGGTTGCCACAATGACTGGTCTAATTTTATCTGTGTACATCAAGTGAGAAAGGACTCTGGGTAAGATTTGAAAATAGAAGTTAGTGTTTCAGATTGATTGGGCATCCCTTGGACCCACATCTTGAATTCAAGTATTCCCTCTCATTAGGGAGCTAAAACATGCAAGTTTTATTTCAAAAGCTAAACTGAAAAACCCCTATTTAATATTTATGGTAAACTCTGTGTATGTGTAAGCAGATGTTGTTGAAGTATCTTTTATATGTTGCATTTAGGCACTAAATCACACGTTTTCTTGCAAGGGGATGTGCAGTGGCACAAATTAACAATCTGCATGGAGTGTTTGAGCAGCCTTTGTGCAAGTGACATTTCATTTACCTGTGTCAGGTTCTTGGTCTGTAATTTTAAAGAGCATTCGGAGGATTATGTTGGAAATCAGCCAGCCTGAAGCCATTAAAATGGCTGTGATCAACAATTCAGAATCTTTTTTGAATGTAAGGAAAGCTCTGCTTGGCATAATTATTTAAAGCCAAGGTCACAGAAAGTATTTAAACCTTTGAAATTCATCATTAAAGGATTAATTTTAACTCAGGAAGACATTGTCATTTTTGCTTAAAAATGGAATTTGAATCTCAATTCTTTTCTTTCTTTGATCTTTTTTTACATGTGTAGCAATAGCAAGAGAAAAGTTAACTTCTTTACATCCTCAAATTAAAGTTACAAATAATCCTTCATAGGGCAATATCTTTAATAGTCTTGAATTGTCATTTCTGTCAGAAATACTGGTTTTCTTTAATTTGTTGGATTTTTTTCTATTTTTCAAAAAATTTGCTAATTTTAAGCTATATTAACTGCTATTGTATTCTTTTTTCTTTAACCTACTTCCCTATTTTACTCTAATCTGAAGAGCACATGTTGAGTAAAAGATAGGAGGGGAAAAGAAGAAAGTATCTCTGTTGAAAAGTCCTTCACAGAAATGTGAAAATACCTGGCATTACCTTCAAATCTGCATTTCCCCATTCTGTTTCATTTCTGTCTTGCAATTGTAGAACTGTGGCAATTGGCCACACAATCCAAAACTCAAAGTAGCTTAGAGGACAGACTCCATTTAAAGCTCAAAAGTAACAATTTCAGCTAATTTAGTTCAAATCTTGATCCTATTACAGTCCACAGAACTTTGATGAAGATGATTTTTTCCAACAGGGGGAAAAAAAGCATCTTAATTATTGCATGAGCCTTGAAACTTGTTTTTGAAAATATTTTTCTACCAGTTCTTGTTACCTTGAAATTTAGTACAATATGGGAGAAAAAAAATGTTCTCTAAAGTTACTTTTTTTGGTGCCAATTTGTGAAGACTGCTTAAAAATCCAGTGGGAAGCTGAATTTCACAGTTTAGGCGTGGAACATCTGACTGCCCAGATTTTCTGAAGGTCAGTCCATTCTCAAGTGAGGGATCTCACTCCTCTGTGATCTGCTCTGTGAATAATGCTGATTTCTGTGTGGATTGCTTTGTGTTTGTGGACTATTGTTAACGTGAACATGAGGAAATACAAAAGAAATGATTCATACTTCAGTGACAAGGAAAACAAAAGGACAATTGGGTAGAAGAAGATCCAGGACTCCTCTGGCATTGCCCTCCCCATAGTCCTGCTGCTGTGGGGATGGGAAGGAGGAGAGTGAGGGGCAGAGACAGGGGAAGGAAGAGTCTTCATTACACTGAACATTTAAATATTTGTTGGTATTTGTGGACAGCTTTTCAATATTTAGGGACAGATGATTTATTGAGGTCTGTCATTTTCTGTGGCTCAAAAATCTCAGCTTTAAAGCTGGGACATTTTTTATTGTCATGTTAGTTCCTGAGCATTCCCTTTGCACTTCAGGGTTCATCAGGATTGGAGTCTTTTGGAGATTCCTGGGACTCTTTTAGGATTGTGCATGTTTTTCCTGCTTTGCTCCTATAAGGTATTGGTGTGTTTTCAGCATTTTCTGTACATACCCAGTTGAGCTGACCAAAGTTTAGGGTCATTTTTTCTGCAGTGTTTTGCCCTGTTAGGAGGAAATCCTTCCCTGTGAGGGTGGGCAGGCCCTGGCACAGGGTGCTCAGAGCAGCTGTGGCTGCCCCTGGATCCCTGGCAGTGCCCAAGGCCAGGCTGGATGGGGCTGGGAGCAGCCTGGGATAGTGGGAGGTGTCCCTGCCATGGCAGGGGGGTCACTGGATGAGCTTAAGGCCCCTTCCAACCCAACCCATTCCATGGTTTGATATTTGGGAACACCCAGAGCTGGAGCTGGGCTCTGCTGCTGCCTGGCTTGGGCAGGGCCAGGTGTGTTCCAGGCTGCATCAGCAGCACTTGGGGCATGGGCACTGCCCAGCCAGGTGCAGGGCACTGCACAAACCTCGCAGCATTTCCAGGTTTGCCAGGAATGCCTGAGAGCAGGAGACAAAGTCTGAGTGTGTGCAGATGTGGGGCTTGGCTGCTGCCGCTGTTTGTAATGTTCTGTGGGATTTTCTTGGCAGGGGAAATGAGCATTCAGCACGGCCTGAGCAGAGCAGTGGACAGGCTAACAATGCTCAAAGGAAGCAACCTTGGAACACTGAAAATATCTCATGAAAAAGCTGCCTTTGAGCAGCACACATGAGTAAATTGGAGTGGGAGAAGATGATGATGGGTTGTTTTTTTTCCTCTCTAAATAATTTTCAACATTTAGCTTTTTATTGACTTCTTTTCTATATTTAAGTAGTTATTTTGACTCATTCTGTTGAAGGTTTATGCAGGTTCCAGGAACATCTAATTCTCTTTCAGTGCTGCTTTTCTTGTGGAGAAGTAATTTACATTTTTGTGTATTGACTGTACTGAATACACATGATACTTGATTACAGGACAAAGCTGTAGTCAAAAAAAAAACCCCAAAACAAGTTAAACTCTTTAGTTTTGGGACTGCAGTTGTTCTGATGGAAGTAAGCTGTGAAGTGGTTCCCTCTGGAGAGATGGGACTCCAAGGTGACATAAAACCTGGCCAGAGCCATGCAGATCCTGCTTGTAGGCTTTAATGATGTTGATGTTAGTTGTACTTAGAGATTTCTGTGATGTTAAATCAAATCTGATGTTTACAGTTTTTACCTGTAGCAATAACTCCACCTGCATCTGGTGTGAAGTCCACATAAAACTAAGATGCTTGGGGACCTTGAAGTTAAGGTCACTGTGTAAGTGACAACTTCCCTAATTAGGAATAACTATTTGTTGCAATTTAATGTTTTTGTTACTGGGCCCTTTTCAAAACTTTTCAGACAATGTCCTCTAGTTGGATACTTATTTTCTGAGCAACTTTTTGCATTTAATTTGCAGATAAGGTACTGATAATGTGCCCTGGAGAGCATTTCAGTCCCTCCTTCAGTGTCAGGCTCTGTGATGCTGGATTAATTCCTCTCTCAGCCCAGCTGGATGTAACTCCTTGGGCATATTTTCATGCTGCATATGCAGGAATATCTGTGATTCACAGTATCTGTTCTGGCACTGTTGCAGATGATGTCACACTGTTCAGCACTGGCAAAGAAACAGAAGATGAAGGGAAAGAATATGACATCTTCTGAGATGAGAGATGCTCCAAGAGATACTTGGCTAAAAGTATTGAGTTTCCCCTAAGCAGTTACTTCTGCTCCTAAAGTACAAGCACTCTGTGCCTTCCATGAGTTCCCATTTCTCAGTCCTGTCTCTGCAGCTCTGGCTCCTCTCTGCCAACTCCACATTTCATTAACACCAGACATGGTTCCATCTTTGTCCCTAAGACCTTCTGAGAACTGGATGCGATGGAACCTTTGATCTGACACCTTTCACTTCATTAACTTGAAGACTGAAGCCACACTTGCAGATAACTTTGTTTGTGGGAGCACTCAGAGGAGCTGTTTTCACACTCACTGCAGTGATTCCCTGGTTATTTACATGGGGGCAGATAGGTCAGCCATGAAATGTGGGCATATATTCTTCCTGAGTGTAATGATCTCATTAAATTGTGTCTAGTTGTAATGCAGACCTATGTTTGTGTCCTTGCTGAATGGAGTCAGGATCTCTACCAGTTGTAGATGGGCCATTTTTTAAACTTGTTTTGAGTCTATTACATCAATTATTTAGCTTAGGCCCCAGCTATGAATAATTTAAAGAGCCTCCAATTCTTACCAAGAAGAGTTGGATGTTTCCCAAGCCTCTTAATTTTTTTTTCATTATAATCCAAGAACTATTGTCTATGATATTATCTCTCTGTTCCAGAGTAGTAACATTTTTATTGTTTTTGTTTTGTAGAGCCTGTGTACATTAAATTACATTTGGTTTTTGAAAGTTTCTGACACAGCGATAGTGATTCACCAACTAATGTTAATAAAAATGAGTGTAGTACTTTGGCTTTGTTGGAGAAAATCTAGCAAAACCAGAAATGTGATGCCAAAAGATCACGTAAAAGCAAAACATGATGCCAAAAGATCAAGAAGAAATGTATTTCACAAAGAGAAAATATTTGTTATGTATATTAGCACAACAGATGCAGATTATTTAATCTGCCTTCATAGTACCTTTCAACAAATCTTTTAAAAACCAGCTTCCTCTCTAGTGTGTCCCTTTTTGCACAGCTCCTTCTGATTCCTCCAAAGAAAAAGCAGGATGATGGACCAGGAGCATGGTCACAGGAATTGCATCATCCCTCAGGGGAGCCATTTGGAAGAGTCTTCAATCAACACAGCCAAACATGAAGAAAAAGATGGTAGAATCATCTCAGGGATATTTCACTCAAATAAGACTGAACAGAATTTATAGCTCTCTCCCTACTGGAGATGTTTCAAAGCAAGAGCTGCAGTTATTCACAGAGTTACTCTGCTCCTATCTCTTTTAAAAGAATAAAAATAAAAACTCAGAAAAAAACAAACCAGAAATCAACAGGTCAGATGTCTGCTCATGAGCTGTATTTATAAGTCTGGTTCTAGAGTTGGGAGCCAGGAGAAGTTGGTATAACTGTCACTGTCACTGTGGGGAAAACAAATGTGCACCCATGAGCAACAGGCTCACTTTTGAATCTCTTCATTAATGTCTCAAGGGAGATCAAGCACCGTTGTTTGCATTCACAAATAGCACCACAGGGTTAAAAAGGAAAATGATTGAAGCAATGCTGTTAAGAAATGAGAACCAGACAAGAGCTAAATGATAAATTATGACAAAATATGGAGTTAAAAAGATGGCTTTCAGCAGGGCAAAGGCTGATATGATTAAAATAAGGGCTCAGTCATATGGCCCATCTTTCAGCACACTTTACTTATGTCCTGTCATATCAATTATAGCTGGGTAGTTGTTGGAGAAGTGTGCCTGGGTTTCTTAGGGTTTGGTGGGTTTTTAACCAACTGGTATTAATCTGAAATATCTGTTGAAGAAGCATTCACAGGTGGGGTTTTTTTGTTGTCTCTGTATCCTCTTTCTTTTCCAAGTGTTTGTCCAACCCCCCTCCTTGTTCTGCAGCACCTGGGCACCTGCTGCCTCTTCTCAGTTCTGTAACTGCCAGGTTTTATCCTCTGCAGTGTATTCATAACATCAAGACTCACAAAGTCATGGGGATGGGGGATAAGGTGAATGCTGAGGTTTTGCCAGTGGCAGAACAACTGTGTAGTTATTTTTTTCAGTCATTTCCCAAGCCTTTCTTCACTCTCCAAACAACCTGTAACACACCGGCTTTATCTTGTAATACACAATTGCTTATTATTTCAGCTTTATTAAATATTTTTGAAAGCCCAATTGAATCATGACCTCACTCTTTCCCTTTTTTGCCAATACCTTGTGTCTTGGAAAAGGCTGATTGCTTGTAGGTACAGTTTTCTCTCATTTACCAGTTTTCCTTATCCTTACATTCCTGGGTACGAGATAATATTTGGAAAACACTGGCTGTTTTCCAGTATGGTGCTGACTGTAATGTGAGATTACTGGTGGAATTTTTTGTTTTAACAGCTCAGCCAATTCATTCTTAGATTTGTTCAGAATTATTGAATGAGGTCTGGGTTCCTGGTCAGGGTGACAGGAAGGATTCCCTGCTCCTGGGTCCCAGTCCCTGCAGCCACCACTGCTGGTTTCACTGGGGCTCCTCCATGGCTTTGGTTGTGCAAACAACAGTAACTGGTGTTTGGTCCTTGGAATTAGAAGTAGAAATTTCTCCTGTATCCACGAGCTCCAAATTCTTACTTTGCTTGGGAGTTTCTGGGGTGATGCATCCTCTGCACAAAGACTTTCTCAAGTCCCCCAAACCCCAGTGTCAGCACAAACCACTGCAAAAGGTGCCCCATGGAATGTGTCCATCACATCCCTGCTTAGGTCAGCACTGTAAAAAACCCAAATTTCCAAATAGCTTTGTGTAGAAAAAATACTCAGTGATCAAGACCAAACTAATTTAAAACATAATAATTGCATTTTTAAATTCTGGCACGATTTGAAGACACTGTTTACACTCACTTGCTCTTTCTTCATATCATTATAATAGACAAAAGCTGCAGGTGGCTTTTTTCTTCTTCTTTTTGGAGGAGAAGGAGTGTTTAGGAAATAGGGAAGGGGTAAAACAATGTTATTAGTCCTTCAGAGTCATTAATATGAAGAAAGAAAAGTGCTCCAAAATTACTTGCTTACAGCTGCAGAACATGTCACGGAGTAAAACCCACCTTCATTAAATGGGTGAGAAAGAATTCTAATTGTTTTGAAGTTCTTATGATCAGTCTGCATGTGCTTCATTGTAACGTGATACTAAAGTGCCTCAATTATGATTTGTATATTTTGGTGCCAGAAGGGGTTTTTTCTTATGCTAAATTATTAAGTTCTGTCAGCTGCTGGGCTGTCATATAGAGATACAGTAAATCACATTATATTTTGTCATGGATTACACAGAGCAATAAATTTGGGAACAGAGATCAAAGTAGTTTCACAATCACATCTGAGTGTAGGAGGAGTGTTTAACTTGTAGAAAATCTGATTTAGGTGAAACTGTTGCAGTTCTTGTGTGAATTTGAAATGAATTTGAATGTTTGCTTGAAAATGAATAAGGTACAAATCCCCAAAAGAGTTCTCCTGTATTTAGTCTAGAGGAGTTAATTCTGACCTACAGCTGCAGGACGGAGAACAGATAAATAATTAAACATTGGGAATGTTAAGAGTCTTGCAATGCCTTATTTAGGTTTTTATATGCTTTGATGATTGAGCAGTATATTTCATTTTCTGTTTTATTGGGCCTTTGCTGGGGAAGTTTCTCCTTGGTGCATTCTGGCTCTGGGAAGTTGTCACTCTTTTGGGGAAGCTTTGTCATATTTAAAACTGCAGAATGTAATCCAGCATAATCTTGCTAAGGAGCACTGATGGCTTCAGATCACAGATTTCTTGGGGAATTTGGTCCTATTTTCAGTGTCTGTCTTTCCAGCTGTAGAAGCTTAACTTTTGTTGGGCTCTCATCTAATGATGTCACTTCCTAATACTGAGTTAACTTGGTGATACTGAGTTAATTTAGTGGTACTGAGTTAATTCAGGGGTACAGAGTTTGTCCTTTTGCTCCCAGTTTTTCTTCGATTTGATAGCAAAGATTCTGTCTTAAAATGATACATATGTAGAACATTTTTCTGCTCATTGTCTTATCAATAAATGCTTGTTATTGCCACAAAATTCAACTTAAAACTGCAATGCAGAATCTAAAACCTCATTCTTATCCCTTTATAATAATTTCAGGAGCCTTAAAGTCTCTCCTTGGCAAAAATCAAGGCGTGTGAACTTAGTGGATAAATAATGATAAAGTGCCTGGGTCTTGGAAATCTCCAGTTTTGGAAAGAATTGTGTTTTGTAAAGCTCAGATTAAATAGTCATAGGATCAGTGTCACATCTTGGGACTGTTGCCTTCTATTTGTGGGGGAAGCTTTAGCTCTGACTTGCATCTTCAAAGGTGTTTCACAGGCTCGTGGTTTCGCTGGGCCTGAGTGATTCAGGAAACTTCTTTATGTCAGAGCTGGGGACAGGAGTGAGGTGCCTGTGCAGCAGAGTATTTCTCAGGGGTAAAGGCAGCTTCTCAAAGCTCAGGTAATTGCTGCTGGGTGCATGTTTTCTTTGTTAAAGCTCTGAAAAAGAACATGCCACCCCTTTTGATACAATGTCTGAAACCCAGTTTAAATAATCATCTTTGTTTAGTTGTACGGAACAGAAGAAAACGGGGAAATATTAAAATGGCAATCCAGGAATGTATTTGTGATTTAGGGACCCTGGAGTGTTGCAGTCTCCCCATCTTTGGCAGGTTTACTCGATCTCAGGTGAGTGTTGGGCTGGAGGAAGAACCTGCCATAGCAGAAAACCTGACCCAAAAGCTGCTGTGAATGGGGAGTTACTGAGGAATCTCAAACTGCCCGGAGTGGTGGATGGCAGATGAGAAGCAGGGACATGTTTGATGGTCAGTTGGATCTCTTCATTTGCAGGAATCTCTGTCACCACAAAACACAACACTGATTTTGCCAACAGTCATCTCACAGATGATTGATGAGGGTAAATCAAACAAAAATCAGCCATCTTTGCCTGTGCTGCCCATGATTCCAGCCCAGAGCTTATCACACCCAGCAATCTTTTGGCAAAATGTCCCAGAACAGCTTCAGATTAAACCACAATTCTCTGCCAGTCCTTTAAGTGCCTGATGCACTCACCACTGTTGTCTCCTGTGAAGGGTAGTTCAAGCATTAAACAACTGCATGTGATAAACCCAGGCTGTTAATCTGGCTTTAAATCCTTGACTTATATGCAAGGCTTGTATTTTAGGCCAGTTTGTTTTAAAATAATGTGTCTGGCTGACAGCATTATTGAGTGGAAATCAGCATCAGTGTTGCTGGGGAATATTTAGATGCTCAGTAAATCTGTGGAGGGAATAATGGTGTGCTGGTGTAAGGCTGGGGTAACTTGTGCATCAGCCACCCTGCAGCTGGAGTCCCACAGAAGACTTTCTGGGAGAGTTAAATGTCTGTATTTAATTTCTCCACATAGTTTTGGAATTATTAGAAATACTCTGTTGGTTTAAATGAAAAGTCTGGAATTTGGAGTTTTCCTAAGGCACAGTTTGCAGAAGCAGTTTCTCAGTGGGCCCCCATTAAGCCCAGAATTGCAATGTGCTGCAGAAAGGCAATTCTCTGTGCAGGTACTGTCAAAGTCATTTCTATTCATTCCTGGGTTTTTCCCAATGAAAAGTACTTCACACATGAATGAGAGGGTTTTTTCTCCTAAAGATGTATGTTTAATGAAAAAAAAAATAAAAAGGAAAAGATTTGTCGGCCTCCAAAAGTGAAATGTAAAATAGAATATTAATAGGATTTTGGGATTTCTATCATTCATTTTCAAAACCCTTGAAGTCATTTGGTACTCGACTAATTATTCTGTTAACATCATTTTGGGTATTCAACTATTTTTAATGGTCTTTTGGGTGGTTCAGATTACGTATTTGAACTGGTGTGCTATTTTCACTGCTGAACAGAGATCCAGCTTTCATTTTTGTCTGATGGGTGGGGAGAGCAGGAGAAAGAACAGGAGTATTGGTGTAGGAAGTCACCCACTGTCAGTATCAGAAGCACATAAGGAAAATGCATGTTTCAGGCTTTGAGTCCAAATGGAATTTTTATCAGATGAACTTTAAAGGTGATCTGCTGATCTCTGAAGTTTAAACAGATATTATACAGAGGGTTTTAACATACTTAATAACAAAGATTGCCACCGTTAGCTGTTCTGAAGGTCATTTTCTTCTGACATCTATCAAATTACACAATCTTGAATTTTGGTACAAAGCATAATGCTGTCAAACTTAAAATAGAAATATTCCAGAATGTGGAGTGGTGTGTTGTTTTTTGAGGTAAATGGGCCCCATTTACATTAGTTCTTTGATGTTAAATTCCTTGCTGCACATCAGAGAACAGTTGCTTCTTCCCTGGAGCAAGTTTTCTTTCTTCTTCTTCCCCCACCCTTTGATTTTTCCCTCTTTTTCTTCTTCTTCTTTTTTTTTTTTTTTTTTTTTCCACATTTGCTTACACTTTTATCTAACTAATTGTGGAAGATCAGCTTATGTTGGCCACATTTAGCTAGTTGCAGGTATTCTGAAAAACGATTCTTTCATATATAGTACCCTTAGCAGAAAAGTTCTTAAATCTGCTACTTCTCCATCAGGGAGTATGGTGGGGGGTGTGTGTATATGTAAAACTCTAGTTATGGGAGCTGTTTCCAAAGCTGGAAGATAGAAAAACATGATATTACTTAGGTTGGAAAAGACCTCTCAGGTCATTGAGTCCAACCATAAACCCAGCATTACCAAGCCTGTCACTAAACCATGATTGTTTGTGTTGGAAGGGACCTTAAAGCCCACCCAGTGCCACCCCTGCCATGGCAGGGACACCTCCCACTGTCCCAGGGGCTCCAAGCCCCAATGTCCAGCCTGGGCACTGCCAGGGCTCCAGGGGCAGCCACAGCTGCTCTGGGCACCCTGTGCCAGGGCCTGCCCACCCTCCCAGGGCAGGATTCCTTCCCAGTATCTGACACTGTGCACAGATTTGGAATGTTCCAAAGATTCTGGACAGCTTCATTTTTGCTAAACATCCAAGACATCCCAAATCCCTCCCTGGATGTGGCTGGAGGATGGAATTGTCCTCATGGCTGCCAACCCCAGAGTGCAGCTGGAGCAGATGGACCCTGCAGTGACCTCAGGGCTGTTTAGGGCTTGTGCTCCATTGAGTGGAACTGGAACTAAAAGTTCCCTCTGATACACCTCATACCTTAAAAATAGATTGTAAATACTTTGTAATTAGAGTAGGACGTGGTGTGCTTTTGTGGTGTGCTCCTGCCATAGATCTTGTGCTCTTTTGCTGAGGCTGTTCTGTTTCATGAAAGGAGAAAGTGAAAATGGGGCTGTGTCAGAAGAGCAGCCATTAGTTCAGACACCACATCTGTAATGCTAATAGCAGTTTTAATTTTCACGTGAAATATTTTGTTGAAGTCGATGCAGTTTTGCTCAGCAACCACAATATGATGCTTGAAGGCTTCTGAAAGAATTATAGTTGGTTTTTAAAACCAATTAACTGCAACAAGGACATGATCTTTTTAATGCAAAAGTCCTCGCTCTGTAATATAAAATACTTGCATGTAAACTCATCATAATCAGATAATTTTAGCTAAAATAGATATTAACTCTGTGAAACTAAAGAGGAGATAGTTTTTGAATCAGTGGCATTCCTCTGCAGCTTATCCAATTTAAACTTTTTCATTATAAAAATGGATATTCCAATTGATATTTCTGACAATCTTCTGCCAAGTGGGAATTTCAGCAGCTACCTCTTGCACATGGAAAACTGGTTCCAGACCATTAAGTCTATTTGCAGTGCTGCCCATTGCTATAAAAAGTGCTCGACTTTAATGAACATTGGCTGACCCTCCAAATGTTCACCTTCCACTTGGATTCTTATTCATTATGTTTCTGACATAGCACATAACCTGAAAGGGAGGGAATGCCCTTAAAATTATTCAGAAACAGCTCGTGCTTCCTGCAGCACATGAACCCAGCAGCCAGATGGAAAAGAGGGAGCCCAGGAAAGTGCTGTGTGTGTGCATCAGGCCAGTGTGAATCTTCTCCTTGTCGAGATAAATGTGACATACATCCCCCCCTGATGTTCCCTGTACACAGCTCTGTGTTGCATTTACTCGTTCCTTAAAACAAAAAAGAGTAAAAAGACATTTTTTGTGGGTAGCAGTGCTACCTCTGCCCCGGGGAAGGTGGTTTGTGTCTCCCTTGGTTGCAAAGCAACAGCCTGTATAATGAGGTATTAAATTAGTTTTAGTTGCAAGCTTTAAGAAAGGAGAAGCTTCTTATTTCTGCAGTTAAAAGATGGCAGTGGAAAAGAAGGTGCTCAGGCAACCCCATGAGTTGGATGTTTTCAGCTGAGCAGTGCTGTAAATTGTGGTCTCTGCCTTCATCAGAGCTGCTCGTGTGGGTTTTGATGATGCAAGAGCTGTTGGGTGTTACAGACCTCAGGGAAGAGCTGAAATCAGCAGGAGCCACAGAATCATGCAATGGTTTGGGTTGGAAGGGGCCTTAAAGCCCATCCAGTCCCACCCCCTGCCATGGGCAGGGACACCTCCCACTGTCCCAGGCTGCTCCCAGCCCCATCCAGCCTGGCCTTGGGCACTGCCAGGGGTCCAGGGGCAGCCACAGCCTCTCTGGGCACCCTGTGCCAGGGCCTGCCCACCCTCCCAGGGAAGGATTCCTTCCCAATATCCCATCCAGCCCTGCCCTCTGGCAGTGGAAGCCATTCCCCCTTTCCCTATCACTACATGCCCTGGTGAAAGGTCCCTCTGCAGCCTTCCTGTAAGACTCTCCAAAGGTACTGGCAGGGAGTGTCCATAGTTTTTAGTGCCACCAGGCCAGTATAACCAGTTTTAGACACCCTGAGCCCCTCTAGATGTGCTCATGCCATCTCCAGTGGAAGCTTTGGTAGCTCAGTATTTTGAAATTCAGACCCCTCCATTAGGGATGTTTGGGACTGGAAGTAAATGCAAGAATTTATCGTTTCTTGGTGTCCAGGAGACAAAGCTTATAAATATTTTGCTAACTGGAAGTTGTTAAAGCCATTATAAAATAAAATGTTGCAATTCCTTTTAAGTAAACTGGTAGGATGTCCATTCTTTGCCTTTAAGTAGGAATAAAACACTGGAATTTGGCGTATCTTTCTTTTGGATCACCTCTGTCCTGTCTCTCAGAGGTCAGCCTGATTCTACTCAGTGTGAACAAACAAATTCTAATTTGTTTATGGAACTCATGAGTGGTTTTTTATTATATATTGGGATTTCTTCTGTGGGTTCAGGAGTTTATAAAGCTGCTTCTATGAAAGATGAGGACTTTTACCCCAGGCCAGTTGAGTGAGAGCAGCTGTAACGTGATCTGTGCCTTGCTGACGAGTCCCTCTCCCTTTCTGAGAGTAACAGTAATTTATGCTGTTGCTGTAATTTATTTTTTGCTTTTTTTTCTCTAAAGATAAACTGGCAGTTTCAGTCACTTTATGACATGCAGGGGTGGTAAAACATCATCTGAAAGTAGGCTGCAGTACAATGGAACGAGTGTTAACACAGGTCAGCCCAAGTACAAGGAGAAACAGAGCATGGACAGAGCTCCCTGGGATAACTGGTGCTGTGTCACCACTTCTTTTATTTATGCACCCCCACCATGGGCCCTAACAGTGTTTGTGGCTCACTTTTGAGTGATAAATGTAGGAAAAGTGAAATTTAATTTGTCTGGTGCTCCAGAATTCTTCTAGATGTGTTTTAAACTAATACGTATTGCCATTATCTCTGTTTATTACTAAACCATAATGTTACCTCAAAAATGATGCACAAATTTGATAATTGGTTTTGATGAACTTTTTTAGTCAATTCCTTAATACCAACAAACAGATGGAGATGTCCATATGTTTCATAATTTTGGGATTTGAAGGGATTCAGGATCTGAAATTGAAATTTCATGTAAAGTTTAGGATTACTTTGAACTGGCTGTAATATTCTTACACTGAGCTGCACCTTACAGAGCTGCCTGGATTGCCGAGGATGATTCCAGCCCTACCATGACGATCCACAAACGCTCTGCAGTTCTAAGCTCCTCAATTTATAGCCCAGTAAAATCAATAAGACTCTTTGCCTGCCTGAAATCCCTGGTGTTTGCAGAAATGGAGTGTGAGCCTTGCAGCTGGATCCACTCAGGGTTCAGAGGCTTTGGGGACCCCGTGGTTTCTGTGGTCCCCCCAAGAGGTGCTGGGGGGAGCCGCTGTTTGGGCGCTGGATGCAGTGCCGGAAAACTCAGCACGACAGATCAAAGGTTTGAGCAGGAGGTCAGATAGATTTTGAAAACTTAATCAGCTTAAATTTGCTTCAGAACTCAGCTGCATGATATTCTGTCCCCCCTAAGAAAATATTTGTCTTAGACACCTGTCCTCAAGTTTGAGAGCCAAGAAGACGAGAGCGCCGAGGAGTTCACCTGAGGACAGCATCGTGGGGCTGGGCTGGTTTCTGCAAGAGAAATACAAATCTGGTTTCTCTCCTGAAATGAAATTGCATTTATTTTTTTATAAATATCATTATTATCAAATTATTTCTATACTGAAATTATTTGAGGGAAAGAAAAGCTTAAAAGCTATTTATCCTGGGGTTATAGAAATATTTGCTTGTTGGATTCTGATATGACCCAGCAGCCTTGTTTTCAGTTTGGTTCATTCTTTAGCTTTGAGTTGTGAAAAAAAATGCTGGGGTAAGGAAAGAGCTGTATGTCCAAGCTGGTTCAGCTGCATTTTGGGTGGATTTTCAGTGTAATCTCCACCTTTCCCTAGGAAGGGATGAGCAATGGGGACAAAGGACAGTTGCAGATGCAGAACTGAGAGGTGAAGCTGTGTCCCCCATGTCACACTGTACCCTGGCAGCCTCTGCCTGGGACTTTCTCCTCTTTTTTCTCCCTCTGTTCAGAAACAAATTCATCCTGATAAACTCACTTGTGTGTGTTGCCTCCTTCCCCTGCCACACAGACACACACACACACTCTCTCATTCTCTCCTTTTTTTTTCTTTTTTTAATCCGCAGAACTCTTTATGTTTTTCTAATAATTGGCAGCAGAGGTACAATTTCTCCCCTCTTTTAAGTGATGAATAGTTGGCCTGAGATCAAAGCCCAGCCCTGGCGGTTTTTTGGCTGCCACAAAAGGGCGTTGGGGCTGGCGCAGGGCCGGCACTCGGTGATAGGCATGTGGAGGAGGTGCCAAGCCCAGGGCCCGGTGGCAAAGTGTCTGTACACGTCCTCTGTCTGAGCTAACGGGGTTGTCTTTTGTGTGTGTTCCAGGCCAAGAGCCAGCTGAAGCAGATGGAGGAGGAGTACAGCCAGAAACTGGCCAAGTCCTCGCAGGTAGGTGGCCAGGAGACGGAGCTCAGGTGAACCTGTTCCACTTGGAGGCTTCATGAAAAGTGGAGTTGCTTCTGCTCTTAAGTCTTGATGACTGAGAGAAGTCATAACCCAAATGTTACCAAATCAAATATCCAGTGTCTTCTTGCAGATTTTAACCAAAAAAACACAGAGCTTTAAGATGGCTGGAAAGTACAGGTAGGTTTTTTTCGAGTTCTGAATTTCATCTTTTTCACGTTGTCATCTCTTGAGGACCCAAGAGGACTGAGTCCTCCTTCAGCCTGTGGGAAGGAAGGTGAGGTCCCTCCAGCAGCCAGCACCTCTCATTCAATCAGAGACAGTTGCACAGCCGGGACTCATTTCATGTTAAAGGTGGTGTCACCCAAGGTTTCTTCATCTTTATCATTGATCCCCACCAGTTCTGCATTTCTGCCCAAAACAGCACCTTGAGGAATGTCAGTGTCCTGGAGGCAGACTGGTTTTGACTTGAGTTTTTGTTCTTCAGAGATCTCAGAAGATGAAAATGAATGTTGAATTTACATATATACTTAAAAATAGTAAGACAGGATGATTTTTACATACTTCAGCTTTCAGTTTGACTGACAGGTAGTACTGAAGTGTGAAAAATGATGGAGATGCAACCAGAAGTTAAGCTTTTAATAAGAAGAAAATTGCCACGAGGATTTGTGTGGAAGTGTCATTCTCCTCATTGCTCCCAGCCACAGCAGAATGTCTGCCTTGCATTGCAAAGTGTGTTTGCAGCCAGTAGTCCAATAATAGTCTTGTAAAATCAATAAAAACATCACAAAGAAGGGTTTAGCAGCCTCTAAACTAGACAGAAGTGATCAGTGAGACAATAACAAGAAACTGCAAACTTTACTGTTTAACCAACACTTAAAAATATTTAAAACTCTCGATTTCAGCTTTTCAGCTCCTTTGAGTCTCATGCTCTGTAATACTTGTCCAAAATTGTGACTTCAGTTGTTTTGATGACATTTATTGACAGTCACTTTTCCACACTGCATTTATCAGAATCATTGGTAAATATGTCTTTATACTCTAAAATCTAATGTGTATTTTTACATCTTTTTTTGCATACAGAGAGGTTGTTGAGTCTCCATCCTTGGAGATTCTTAAAACCTGGACTAAGCTGATCCTGAACAACCAGCTCTGAGTGATACTTCTTTAAACTGGTCCATTCCACCCTCACCAATTCCACGATTCTGTGGTAAATCAGAGAGAATGTTCTCTTTCCTAAATACCTTTTCAGTAACTTTAAATTAGTCATTTAGTCATTTTCGAGAGCCATATTAATAAAGAAAGAAAAAAAGAGACAACACCAAAAATCTTCCTATTTTTAATCTTTCCATCTGAACCTGGAAAGCAGGAAATGGTTAAAGCTCAAAAAGTAACATTTAATCCATGTCAGACCTGAAGGAAAAGATCCCTTTCATTGCTACCTCTATTTTACCTTTTGTCATTGTCACCCACATGGGAATGGAATCAAGGCAGGCTCTCCATGCCAGACACAATCCAGTGTCAATACTAAAATGGTTCTTGGTCCATTTTTAAAAAGACAGTTGGAATAATTGAAGCATTTCTGAATTTTTAAGCAAGGGATGAGGGAAATTGCTTTAATTGTTGCAGCGGGAACTCGTAGGTAGTGTAGGGCAAGGTAAGAACTCTTTAACCTAAATGTCACAATAAATTTTGTCAGATTGACATTTATTGGCCTGCAGAGTAGTCTCAAGATGGAAAAATCTGGGGACATGTTTTGTATTAAGGTGGCTTTGCTGTAGCTGGGACATTTTACTGGTGAGAGCTGGACCGAGTTCCTCGGCACTTTCTGGGGCAGACACAACACATCCATCATCTGTCAGGGCTCTTTGGCTCAATAAAGCAGTTTCACCCTGATGTCTGAATTTCTCTGCTTGTGTGGGTTTAAATCAAATCCCCCAAGTTACTTGGACATAGTTGGGTTTGGGGTTTTTTTGTAGCTCGCTATTAATAATTGGTCGATCACAACTTTTCTTGTGGTCACGTTGCTGACAACATCTGTCTAATCTTACTCTCTGTGGCCTCTTGGAACATTCACTTTTAACACCCACACAGAGAAGATATTTCAAGAAATTTTGTCTGAAGTTTATACAAAGTAAATAGGAATTTTTGCTCTGAAAAGTACTGCACAAAGCAGATCTTTCTTCATCGATTCCTGCTGAAATTTCCTTGCATGCATTGCAGAACTCCTGTGCTAGACCAGGGTCTTAACCCAGTAAAGGCTTTAAATCTCAGGTTTATGTTATATTGAGGAGTTTGTTATTTTGTTTGCTTTTAAAGTGACAAAATGGGACACAAAATTCTATAGATTTGCATGGCTTCGAGTTGTTATCTCAATAATTTATATGATCTGTTGCTTTCTTCTGCTCTCTCCTGCACGTTACATGCCTGGTAAAACTACATTTCTGCAAATTATCTGTCTTCTAAACAATGAGCTGAGTTGCAAACCCAGAGACACTGCTTAATTTTGGCCAGAGAGTTGCACCCTGTCCAGATAATCTCTAAACTTTGGCATAGTGGTCTCAAAAAACCTCCTTTTAGTGGGAATTATATTTTAAAAGATGTGTTTGTTTTTTAGAAAAGCAATACAGAAATACAAAGATAGATTTTACACATAATCTGGGTTACTTCCTAGGATTTTCAGGTTGGTAGAGAAATAAATTTACTACAGAGTTTTAATCAGGCCTTTTCCCCTTTCTGATACTAGTACTTCCATTTGATACTAGTACTTCCATTTGTAGTACATTTCTTCTTTCACAAGCCTTGGCCTATTATTAGGGGGTTTTAAACTATTTTTTTTCCTAAATAACCATGTAATTAATGTAGTTAAATGTTTCTCTGCCAGTGAGGAGGCCTGGCAAATACTGGACTGCCTGCATGCTAAAGTGCTTTTAGAATTAGACTATAATACACTGCTACAGCAGCTTAACCTTAGGCTTGAATATATACATTAAAGTCAGTGGCTCTCCCCCATGTTTAAGTGCTTTTCTGGATGATGACATGTCAGTATAAAATTCTGTAAATACACTTGAAGGATCAAGGTTAGTTATGACTTTGCTCAGTGATGAAAAAAGTAAAACAAATACAATTCAACAAATCCTGAGTGAATCACCTAAAAGGTCTAGGAGAAGGTCCTAGATGTGGAGTCAAGTCCCCACTGTATTGCTCAGCAAAATTTGCTCCTTTCAGCAGCTCAGAAATTTCACTGTCAAGTTTAAATTTCAGTCCAGTGTGTGAATGTGGGCATTTTTCTTCTCAGCAGTATCAAGGTGTACAATTTCCTCCTGGAGAAGGAGCACCACCAGCCCAATGTAAACTCACACTCCTGCTTTCAGAGCGGTGGGAGACGGGGAGCAGGCTGGAGTTTGAGGATCACAGATGTGCTTTGTTCTCATGAGTAAATATTTTGGAATGTCATAGTGGAAAACACTTCCAAATATTTTGTGTTCAGCAATTCTTGTCATTTAGAGCCCTGCTCTGTGCCTTTTCTCTGCGTGGAATTCCATGCCCTGCTGGTGTGCAGTGTGGTAGTTTCTACCATCCAGCTTGCACAAGCAGAGCTTGCCAGTGCCATGTTTACATTAAAAAAATGCAAAATACGTGTCTTTTCCCGAGGGGAGCTTTACCATGCTGCTGTCTTTGCAGGAGATAGCTGAGCTGAGGACAAGCCTTTCCTCCCTGACAGAGGAGAGCGGCCGGCAGCAGCTTGAGGCCGAGCAGCGGCTCCGGGAAGTTGCACAGAAGTTGGAAGATGAGAAGCAGCAGCTGATGACAGATAATGACAGAGCAATCAAGGTAATCTGGGGATTTCAGTGGCTGCTGCTGCTGCCTGGGTGAGGGTAATTAAATGTTCTGAATGCAGGGATGGGTCCTGTTCACACAGCGCTCGCCCAGACATCCCCAGAGCTGGGCTCTGCTGGAGCTGATGACTCAGGCTTCCTTTCCTGGAGCTCATCCTGTGCCTGCATAAAACACCTGCATTTGGCAAATCCAATCCATCCACATCAGTCAAATACTTGAATCTTTCCTCTTCTCTTTCTTTTTGTACTGGCCTTGATGTTTTAGTATTTTCAGCACCTTTTTGCTGTGCTTTCAGGGCTTGAAAGAGAGGAAAGGTGAGAAGTAGGGGAGTGAAGCAGCAGCATGGCCTGGGCTGCAGCCTGGTTCTCACAAACCTTCCCAGCTTCCATGTTTAAGGCTGCATTGAAGGAAAGTTTATCCTTAGCTTCCATTGAAAAATACAAGCAAAGTCTGTGCTGAATGTTAATGGAATAAAGTGTTTGCTATCTGTAGTTTTGTATGTTAGATTTATACATATTTTGCATTAGAATTGCATTCTTTGGCCTTTTTCATTATGACTGAGTAGCCAGATTCTGTTCTTGCTGCTTTGCCACCTTGACTCGAAGTGGCCACAGAAAATCCCACCTGTGGAAGTGAGCAGAATTAGTTTGTAAACATATTTTTTTCTCAGAGTAGTAAAGAGCAATGGTAAAATTTTGAAACTCAGGTAATCTGCTCATGTTGGCAGTGAAAATGCCTCATGAGAGGTTGTACAGATGAAGGTTATTCCTTTTCCTTTGTAAAGACATTTACTCATACCAAAGAATTACATTACTAAATGTAAAAACTAATGAAAAAATCAACTCCTACAGTTTGCCTAATTTTTTGTGCCTAAAAGATACCAAGGAGGTTTTCCAATGTTGGAAATCTGTTGGATTTTGGTACAGTTAATGCTGTCCTCTCTATTGGAATGACTTGTATTAGGTTGTCATTACTGTCTCATCCTTTTCAGTGTGCTTTTTCCTTTCTTTCATCAATTTTTTAATGATAATTTTTTTCTTAAGGAAAAAGTCTGCCTGTATTTGTGTGTTTGTTGAGGAAAAGAATTTTCTTTCTGATCATTCTGTGAAAGATGTAACTATAAAAACAGTGGCTCTAATCTGTTACCCAAATGGAATTACCACAGGTGGGTTATTTTATCACCAGGCTCTGCAGATAGAACACAGGTAAATCACATTATTTTCAGGTCCAAGTGAATTTTTACCACTTAGGAACATGGGCTGTTCAGAGTTCACTTCTCCAGTGGCCACCAAGATCTGCAGAAACCCTGAGACAGTGGAATCATCTTCCACAGTCAGAAACACCCTGTAATCCAAGTTATCATGGTACCTCCTTGAGTTACATGTTGGAAAAACATGGTTTAGACTCCTCAGCAGCTTTTTTCTTCTGCTGTAAATTCTACTGTTGAATTTCTGGATTCACTTAAGTTACATTCAATGGAATAATTCAGCTGTTGGCAACACCAGTTTTTGAACACTAATGACTATAGGTGGTATGAAACCCTTCTGCATGTAAATCTGTGCTCAGCTATTATAAACTTAATTTTGATGTTATTACCTCACAATATAATGAAATCCATAAAAAACACAGGGAAATTCTGCAAAGGATTTCTGAGCAGTGTCCCAGAGAGTTTTTAGCACTGGTGCTGGGACTAAGTTTTAAAAGATTTTGTCAACTTGGAGAAGAAATTGGAGGAGCTGTTTTGCTTGGAGTTCTTGGATTTTGTTTAGGATCATTAATACTGTACTTTTTTAAAGAAAATCTTCCTTTGAAATCACTGATTTAATGGAAATTTACTGAAATCCAGATACCCAAGCAGAAAATTCCTAGGAAGCTAAAATGCTGTGTATACTTCTGGAAACAGAAAAAGGTGGTTTTAATATTTGATCACTTAGTATTTTTAAGAACCACACATATTTCTCGGCAAGCATATGCAGAAATACTTTGCTTTTTATTAGCCTGGGGCAAAAAAAAATAAATGTTTTGGTGAAAGTGGAATTCTGGATGTCCTGGAGATGGGGAACAACATCTAACCTAGGGTAAGCTGAAGACTTTGAGGGGTGATTAAAGGAACATTGTACAAACAAAGCAATTCTTAACATAATGTAAGCCTTTAAGGAGACTCAGTGTAGTAAAAGCTATTGAAAATACTATCATTAAAAATCAGCCTTTGCTAAATATAACATTGATTTAAACTAACATTGAGGAACAGATTGCAATTTCCTCTATTGCTATTGGGTGGCTTCCTGTAAGACCTTCCAATTATTATTTCCTTTCAAAGGGAGAAATACATTTTTACAGAAACCAACTGGCTCTCAGAGAAGTTTTGGATTTAGGCAGTAAAGTGATATCCAGATGGGGATGCCATAATACATGATTTTGATGTTAATTCAAATTCCTGACTCTCTTTGCTAGTAAAAGATTTCTGATTTGTTATTATTGCACAATTGCATCCATCTCCTTCAACTCAATATTTTTTAAGGTAGTATCTTAAATATTAGTCAAAAAGAGTAAATGAAACTTTCAAGCACATTTTGCTTCTTTTGGTGACCTAAAACCCCAATTTGAACAAGGCTTTTGGCTTCAGTTTGGGTCAGTTTGAGGCAAATGCTTGAAGGCCTTGGCACTCTGTGTTAGGCCATGGTTGGTCTGGCCTAAGGGCAAGCCAAACTTGTTATCACTCATAAAATCAGGATAAAACTTCAGCTCATCCCATTCCTCTCTTGTGCCTTGTAGGGTGACCCCTTTGTGTGCCATGGAGTAGCAATGTCTCATGGCAGAGTCCAAAGCAGCTGAGGTCTGACCCCAAAAACCCAGCTGAGCCTTCAGTGCCATGGAGATGTTTGTGCTTTGAGCTTACCAGGGCTTAAATTCTTTGGGGCAGAGCCCAGGGACCCTGAGCTGGGGCTGAGGGGACAAAGAGCTGCCCTGGGCACTGTGCTGTGCTCAGCCCAGAGATCAGCACTGCTGCCTTGGCCCAGCATCAGCTGGGCTCAGAGCTGTGCTGAGCCCTGAGATGTTTGCAAAAGCTGCCTGAGGTCTCAGCCCTTTGTGCTGCTTCAGACTGGGATTGCAGCAGGGCCCCTCCAGTGAGGGGCTGGGCACTGAGCTCCTGGCACTGTCTGGGCAGGAGCTTCCCTGGGCACTCAGTGTGGGCTAAACTTTATTTTTAAGTTGTTTCTTGCATCCCTGTAGTGATCTACCCACAGCAGCCTGGAGCTGGACAATTCCAGTGGTCAGAGCATTTACCAAACTTCTCTGCTGCTTTTGGTTACTGCACTGGGCAGAACAAGAAGTTGGTGGCATCATAAAGATACCTTGAGGTTATTTATGGGATCCCAGCCTTAGTTGTTTACTTTTTGATGAAACCCTTTTGGATTCTGGGATTGAAAGTACAAAACATTCCCTGGGATTGGAACTGCAGAACATGTTCAGAGCTGAAGTTGATGGCCAAGTGGGGACTCCACATCAAAAATTAGATTCTGGAAAGAAATGTATGATGGAGAGCATACAGTGACAAACCCACAACAGAAAAGGGGGAAAATGATGCTTTTTTTGCCAGATGAACCACAATTGTTGTTTGATTCCTGTTACAGATTCCAGGATTGTGTTATATCCCTGAATTAACACCAAAATTTCATTAGCAAAGCATGGTTGGAAGATGGCATATGTCAACACTTTGCATGTCAGCCAGCTTATGATCAGATTAATTCTGTTAATAAATAAGACTTAAAAGATTTCTAGGAAAGAATGGCCTATAATAATGTTCCACTTCATGTGAGAAATTTTGAAACAGTTGTTTTTTGTTGTTATGTTTAAAGATGTTGAGAGGGGAGAAACAGTCGAAGTGTTTTATAGCCATAGCAGAACAAAGGGGAAAACTTCTGAGTTTAAATTGTCTGGGCCTTTGTGGGCATTGAGTATGCCTGACATCCTCTATATTTGTTAGATGCTGTTGTATCTTGGAGCCAAAGGATCATTTCTTCTGCTAAATATTGAGGGTTTTATCAACACAGTAAATATCATCCATGCAACTATAAAACATAGCAAATTTCTCTATCAAAAAAACTGTGGTTTTAAAAATTGATGCACAAGCTAATTTTGTTTGTCGTTCTATTTTATTATCAGCCATGTTTATTAGCACATTCCACTTGTAACTACAAATAATATTCTTTATTAAGAGGAAAAGCATATTAGATCTCTGGGAACATGAACTGAGTGACTGCAGCCCTGCAGAGATATTTAGTTGTTGTCCTCAAAACACCTTTTGGAACACCAACGTTGCACTCTGCAAGAGCCAGGGTTGGAATTGGTAAGAAATAAATAATTCAAATTTATTGGTTTAAAAATCCCAAGCAAAGGTAAACCTAAGTGGTTTAAATGCCCTTCATTAGTGCTTATTAATGGAGGAGAGGCATCTGAGAGCACAGAAATTAAGCTGCCCTGATCTGGAGAAGCTTTTTTGGTCCTGTGTTAAAAGTGAGACAGAGGAGGGCAGAGCCTTGACTTCACCCAAGGTTTGTGGCAAAGGTGGAAATTAAGACTGTAATGACTGGTGGTTCAGAAGGCTCTGATCTTGTGTAACTGTTAACACAGAGGGCATTAATTAGGGGAAAAAAACCCTGAAATCTTAGTGTAAACTCTAAATGAAAATCTAAAACTTAGGGTTCTATCAAGGGCTTTTTGGTAAGGGAGTCTTGACTTGCTTTACTCCCCAGGATACACTGAGGTGGCAGAATTAACTCCTACAACCTCAACCTCAGAACAAACTTCTCTCAACAGACCCACATTATTGAAAATATTTTTTAAGTATTTTGTTGCATTTTAACTTGGATGAAGGTCTTTTGGTCTTTTTTTTAACCAGCAGTACCTGTAAAAAGAAGGTCAGCATGCCACTGTTGGCCCTGGCTCATGGCTTGTAAGACACCTGGTGAGAACTTGCCCCACTGTTGGTGGTGGTTCTGTGGCCACAGCCCTGCCAAATTCTGTCAGTCACCGCAGAGCCCCGGAGATGTGCCTGTCACAAAGTTCTCCAGAGGGACTTCAAATCCTTCTAATTGCCTTTGTGGCAAAACATTACCATGATAAACCATTTGGCATGGTGGAAGAAAGACTTGGAAGGGACCATCTTGATGTTAAATACATGAAGTGCTTTTTCATGGGTCTTTATTTCTTTGTCACTCACTGTAGCCTGTAATAACACTCATAACTCTGCAGTGTCTTTTATTAGCAGGGAATTACAAGGCACCAACATTGGTGCTTCAGCATTGTAAAGCCTAAAATTAACCAGGCAAATGACTTTATCTTGCTCATAACTTCCAATATTCTGTTTGATCAGCAGAGGAGGTCATGTCTTCCAAAAGATAGGGAGATGAAATCTGCAGGTCTTTTATGGCTTTGCTTTCTCTGTTTCATGGGGTCCAAACTGTGAGGCACCTGATTTTCACAGTCTTTGTTGATGTAAATAGTAGTTTCACCCAAATTCTGTCTGTTGGAGAAATGAGGGTTTAGCCCTGAGGTTTTCAACTCTTACTTCTGCTCTGTCTCATGATTCCATTCCATGGTTATCTTTAAATGCCTGTATTGTTGCATTCATTACAAATGATAATTAAAATAGGCTGACTTTCGTGTTAAGCTTAGATAGTTACTGATCACAACTGAAATTCTGATTTTTAAAAACTCTTCCTTTCAAAATCATCTCTCTTCTGCTGCTGCCACAGAAATTATTGTCTGAAGCCCAGTACCTTCTCTTCAAAATTACAGGGTTTCAGATGTTTGGCCAGGCAATCTGAGTGGCTGAGCATCTGTAAGTACTTTATAATATCTTTGACATGCTTTGTGAGACAAAGAATTGAGTCATCTTTTTTTTTTCCTGCAGCAAGCTTTGCACTCTGGCATTTTTCTTGACTTTTCATGTCTCAACACATTGAAGAACTTACCATAGCCAACAGCAAAATCAGACTTACAAGTTTTATAAAAGACTAGAGCTAGTGCCTGCCTTTTCCTCTGAACTGCAGTCCAGATTTATTTGACAGGCTTAAAAGTTGGTATTTTTACTTTTTCCTACATTATCACTGTTGTCCTCAGTGTTATATTTTCCATCTAAAGGCACTTTGCTGCATGAAGTCCTTTTTATTCATTAGCCCCAGAAGGGATGCCACCTGTCTCCAAATTATGGAGTTAAAGATTCTATAAATACATAATAAAATATAAAGTCATATACAGCTAAACTATCTTTCTTTTAATAATGTAGACTACACTAATTTTGCACTGGAGAAATGGGGAAAAAAGTTCAAAACCAGCCCTAAAATTCACTGCTTTCAATTGACAAGACAGGAGTAATAACACTGAGAGGGGTCCTGGGTAATTAAAAAGGTGCAGACAAAACACCCTTATTAGTATGTGTTAAGTAATACTGATACAAACCCACACAGTTTGTGAAGAAGGGCAGACAGTGTTTAGAACTATGTTATAACAAAATGGAAATCAGGTTTTTTAAGATGTGATGCTCACAGAAATGCAGAATTTACTGCTGCATTTCAAAGATGTTTTTCTCTCCAAAGAGCAGAAGGACTTTTATGTGGAGGAGAAAGTGGTACTTAAAAAAGAAAGAACTGGGGAGATACCCAGGAGTTAGGAGGCAGAATGCCTGGGAGGAAGAGCCTGTGCTCCAAAGTCTGAGACTTTACTGGAGAGGGGGGGAAAAAAAACCCAGATAAAGATAAAAACAAGTGTCTAATGCTGTCCAAAGACAGGGCATCTGTGAAACAGTGTGCACAGGGCTGTGCAGGCTTTCCAAGGGCTGTGCTTTGTTCCAGTTCCAGTGAGTTCCTGGACTCCTTCCCTGCTCCTGGAACAGCCTTGACTGCAGGGCTTCTCCAGCCGTGGAGGTGGAAACACAATCTGTGGGAACCATGGATTCCACCAACAAAAGAGTGCTGGGGAAGGCAACGTCTTCAAAGCAAACCTTCTGCAGGCCACAGACAGTTATAACTCTGCAGTGAGGGGGTTAGAGCCTGGCACAGCAAGGCAGGTTGCAGGGTTTGGCAAGCAGGGATTTGGGGATGTGGACCTGCTTTGTTATCAGTGTCTCTTTTCCCTGAGATATCTTTCTTACGGCGTGGCTCATCCCAGGAGCGAGCTGGAGCAGCACCAGGTTGCCCTGGCTGATCCCATTGTGCCCACACCACTTCCAGCATTTGTGTCAACATCCTTTTTTGCAGAGCTGTATATTCTGCTATAGGCTGCTTTTGGTTTTGTGCTAATCATGGTGCTGGCTGCTCCAGGGATATCAGCAGGAGAGAGTCACTGAGGATTTCAGCTTTATGCATTAAAATGCTCCTGCCAAAATGAGTGTTGACTTTAGAAATCTTCAGATTCCACTTAGAATTTTCTACTGGCTCTCCAGCTTTATATGTAACTGAAACTCAAGAAGATCAAATATCAAGAGTGTTTTTTAAAAAATGACTGGCTAACACTTTTGAATGGCAGATCACAGGGAAATAGAAATATCTTTGTTAAACTTAACCATTTTCATAATAGTTGGGCTTTTCTTAAGCGTAACAAGAGAAACCTGGAGAATCTGATAGCTGTGCATGGTAACTATTTACCAATATTTAAAGGCAGGGTTGCAGAAGAATCAAGTGGTCAGTAGCACTCTAAGGCTTTTTGAAAGGCATTGCCTTAATTTTCTATAACTGGAGTGTTTTTCCCATCCAAAATGAAAATACCTATTGTTTTCTTAGCACTAAAGGATTACTTACAAAGAGCTACCAAAGGAAAGCAGCCAAAGCTGCCATATTCCTGCCACTTTCTTGCGTCAGTGGAGTTGAGAATAAAAGAACTTTCCAAGTTACAGTACTGCACTTGAAAAGGGAAAAAAGTCTGCGGCGACTTTTATCTGTGTATTCAGTAGATCAGATGGCAAACTCACCCCCAGAGCCGAGCAGGGGAGCAGCTCCTGCCTTTCTCTGCAGCCCCAGTGGTGTGAAGCAGCACCAAGTACAACATCAAAGGGTCCAAGTATGCGTCGAGTGTAAAGTTTGGGGTTTTTCAAAACACCTGTCTAATTAGCTCAGCTTGGTGTTTGCCAGCTCTAACTCTGACTTTCTCACTGTTGGGAGCTCAGCAGAAGTGGCTTTTTCATCTCAGAGATTTGTGTAAGAGGTTAAACCTCCAAACACTGTCACCAAACCTGACCCGTCAGCTCCTCGGTACAAACCTATCCCGTTTCCTTGCAGCATCAATTGCCCCATTGTACCCAGCTAGAAAAGGTGAGGTGGAGCTGTTAGCCAGTTTTTTCTAGAAGGACGAGATCATTTTAATTGAATGTTATTATCAGCCAGTCCTTGTGGTTTGACATGGATTCAAAGTGAAGCTGCTCATCCTCTCAGAGAATGCGTAGGCACTAATGGAATAACCTCAGCAAGTTTTTGGATGCCTCCATCCTCAGGGAAATTGGTTTGACTTGCCCTTCAGTGGAAATTTTGTGTACTGTTGGCAGCCAAAATAGCACTGGAGTCCAGAAACAGGAAAAAGTCTATTCTGTGTGTTATTCTCTGCTCTTTTTCCCACTAAAATTTGTACAGTGAATATTTTCTGTTCATACACCTTATTGCCTTGCAGCCCAAGGAACTGCCTCTGTGTGTTCATACGACACATGTGTGTGTAAGATGGAAAACTAGATTAGTTTTATTGAAAATATACTTTATTCTTGGAGCCTGTTGCATGTGGTTGTGCATTTCCTGTCCATACTCCATCCTGCACTGGAGCGTGGGATGCCTTTCCTGGGAATAGTTCCTTGTTGCTGATTCTTGCACCATCATGTCTTGATTCGCTGATGAACAGGATCTGAGACAGTAAATATTTGATTTGTTGACCCTTGAAAGCATGCATGATGAAGACTGAGGAGTTGAGGCTTATGGAGAAGACTCTGAACCTCAAGGCTGAAGCTTTTTCTGAAATGTTTCTGTGCAGGCGTCTGTAGTTTTGTGTCTTTGGCCTCTTCAGGAAGCCTGACTGATTTATGAGGCAAAGAGAGCTCACCTGTTTTCTTCTTCAGGGGTCTGTCTGTGAAATTTATTCTCATGAAACTGAAGTAAGTGTTGCCTACAGGATAAAATTTAGGATTTTAAATGAACTTCTTGGCAGCATCCCCTCCAAAACTGCCAGATAGCAGAGGAGTGGAAGAGCAGTAAAGCAGGAATGAGTCCAGCACAACCAAAACCTTACTCCTCTGAGTAAGGAGGACACAACCACTGTTTAACTTCTGTTACTAAAACTGTCTCTTCTTACTTTTAGTTTAAGCTTTCACTGCACTGAAGTCAATAACTTCCATTAAACCAACATGTTTTAATAATTAGGAAACCAAATTCTTCAGCACTTATGCATATTCACCTATAAATTTAGCTCCTGATACAACACAATGAGTGACCTGCAGTGGTGTTGGAACTGCCTTCACCAGCCTGGACAACCAACTGCAAGACCCAAAATTTCTATTTCCAGTGTTGAGTTTGTCTCCTGCATTTGGCACCTCCAGGGAAATAAATCCTCAGTGAAAACCCCGGATTGCCAGTTATGAAGAATTCATGAAGATTTGCTGAAGTTCAAAGCAAAAACACCAGTTCCTCACAGGTCAGGGCAGCTCTTCTAATGGTTCCTGCTTTGCCTCCAGCAGCAGCTCATCCCCAGAACCTGTTTATTTTTCTGCCAGGGCTATTGGCAGGTGAATAGAGTCACATCAGATCACCTCACTTGTATTTTATGCTGGAAACCCATGCCCTGGATATGCCATTTTTCTGGCCCAGCATGGCATGAGATCATGGATTTCAAACCAGGCCATGTTGGCCTTAGAAGAAAAAACAGGCAATGCCCTGTTCACTTCCCTCTTGAGCTTTGCCAGGAAGTCCCAGCTCAGTTTTGCCTTGGGGTTTGCTGTCTGACAGTTCACACCATCCCAAAGAAATAAAGCCTGGTGTGGAGGGGAAGGAGAGCATCACTCATCATATCCTGAAAACAAATCAGATCATTTGTGATACAGAAAGGAGTGGATGCAAGATCTTCTAGAGCCAGATCAAGGGAAAACAAACCAGTCCCTTTTCCAGGGAAATAATTAGTTAGGACATGGCAGCACTAAAACTTCATGCAGATATCCTGTGGTTTAGGAAAACACATCATTTGTGCACTTGCCAAGTGGGCAGTGGTGCTGGTCCAGTCTCACAGACTCATAGAATTGTTAAGGTTGGAAGAAATCTCTGAGACCATTGAGTCCATCAAGGCTCCTGACAGTCACTGCCTCAGGGGCACATTTTCATTTCAATAGAAGGTTGTGTTATCTTTCTGTACTAAAATTGTTGAAAAGATGTTAAATCCTGAAGTGCTGTAATGTTTTCCTTTCCATCTTCCACGTGAGTGCCCAGGGACTGCCATGAGCTCCCACCTGTGGTGCCATGGTTCACCTTGGCCTTCTCATCCCTGTTGCCAGTGGGACTCCCTCATCACCCTGCACCACCTTTCCACACCAGGATCTAACCTGGAGGAGGCCCAGGAAGAGGATGTGCTCACTCAGGGAGGGGTGATGCCCACAGTGAGTGTCCAACCCCCTGCACCCACAGCAGGAGCCCCGGGCACTCTCCCTGCTCTGCTCTCTGCCAGGTTTGTTGTGTAAGAAAGGGTAAAAGTACAAACAAGAACACTGAACATGAAAAGTGAGTTTGTTTGCTTACTGAGAAGCCTGGGAGGAGCAGAATGGAACTGTATAAATAAAAACTCAGGCTGACAAATGTTAGGTACCTGCAGGAACACCTGCACCACCAGACCAAGCCAGGACTCTGCAGACGACTGGAAGGAGAAATCCAAATGTTAATTGATACTCTCTGGCTTCAGAAAACAGCTGTATGTGCTGGATTGAAGTTCCTCTTACTTTTGTTTCTACTGTAAATATCACCCATATCCCTCCCATTTTGCACTTTTAATTCAGCAATTACTGAGGACTATTTAACAATTTGGATATTATCAGTGGATTTTAATTGTCTGCCTGGAAACAGCTTTGACTACAGCTGTGCTCTGAGCCCCCAGGAGGGACTCCTACCTGATGTATTGTTTTCTTCCTCCTACCAGAATAACACACCACTTCTACTCAATGTTTGTGTCTATTTGTAATCATCGTATGGAAATGGGAATTTGCAAATCAGGTTTGGTGTTGCTGAGCACTCATTTGTGTTTCTAACTCAGCTTTCGTGGTGGGAGTGAAGAGCTGATGTCCCTTCTCCACCTCAGGAGAGGACAAGCTCATTTGTCCTTCCCTATCAGATCCTGAACTAGATCAAGGTTTATGCAACTTTACCAATATAGGAATTCTTTCACACTGTGCCATATAATGTTTTTCCTGCAGTGTTTGTCTCAGTTGTGATAAGGGGAAGGTTTTTGGATGCATGAAGTAGCTGTGCAGGTTGGCTGAGAGATGTTAATGTGTTGCTGCACAAATGGGAAACTCATGGCACTTCAGAACCTGATCTGTTTTCTATTATTTTTAATGCTTCTGCATTTTAAAAATGTCATCCATATAGGAATATTTGTAACTATTTACATATATTTTTTAAAAAAGGCTTTGTGTGCTTTTTGGAGGTATTTCAGCTGCCTTGCAGGACCCTGTGGGTATTGCTGGGAAGCAAAAGCAGAATATCTTGTGGATGCTTGTTAGATTCACAAGTAACTCAACAGAATTCGTGCTGTGTGGGACTGAGGTCCTCTCCTGCCTGTGCATTTTCATGTAAGACTTTTCTGCCAGAAAGATCTTCACATTGGAACAGCAGAGTCTTCAGCTCAAAACTGAGTTAAAACAGACTTCACAAAAAAACCCCAGAAGCAAACAGACAAACAAACCAACCCCAAAAGCACTCGATGGACATCAGAGCTGCTTTGTCACAGCTGTGTAAGAGCTCTTGACACCCCACTTAAACAGTATCTGAGGCACAGCCATAGCTTTGGCGAGTGTTTTTCTCCTCTCATCCTCTTCCTGGCTTGCCTTTGTAGAAATTACACCCTATCCTTGCCTATCCTGGGGAAACTGTCAGCACCAAAAGGTCCAGCCCAGGACCTTTTGTCCTGGGTCCAGTTTGTTTCCAGTGCAGGCAGTTCCTCTTGCAGAGGTGCTCGTGTCAGGACTCTCTCCCAGGAATCCTCAGTCTGATCTTACCAGGTCTGGCTTAGAGGGGCCCAGACCCACTGGAAGTTTGTCCCATAAACATCAACCCTCAGAGCTGCAACAAGTGTGGCTTGAATGTTTAAATAATTGTTTTTAAGGGAAATAAACCCAATAAATTTGAACTAGACCAATTCTGATTTTTCATTGATGATTCCAGTTTAGCTGTAAAGAATACAGCAGAGTTAAAGAAATAAGGTGGTGAGGACTCTCAGAGACAAGTTATTCAGGAATTAGAGTAAAATGTTTTGTATGAAAAGCTAACAGAAACATTTAAATAGGTCATGGAGTCTGACATTGTTCCTTGCTATGTGTATATGTGTCTGTCTATCTAAAATACCCTGCACCAGTTTTATAGAGCTCTAAAATGGAAGGAAAAACTTCTGAAGAAACTGAAATAGATCTTACCCATGTCTAATTTGAAAAAAAAAAAAAAAAAAGAGAAGAACTTAAAGGATTTTAGAAATGTTTAGAAACATTGGCATTATGGCAGCAAGAATCTCTGTCATAACGTCATATGATTAACTAGATCAGAAATGTTCTGGGATGTTCTGATCAGTTATGTTAATGCCTCTTTTTAAAAGTATAAAGCTAATGCTCTATAAAATAGATACTTGAAAAACAGTTTTGGTTTTCCTCAGGCTACTGAGATTAGAGTTTCGTAATCTGTTTGACCAGCTGCAGAGGACGTTCTGTTTCATTTTTTCTTTTTAAGTAAATGAGCTTCATCTCAACACGATTAAAAAGTACAAAAAAGATTCAGGCTTCAAAAATGCTCCGTTTTCACACATACTTTTAAATAGGAGCAACTGCATTGTCATGTCTTGTTGCAAATGTAATTGGGTTGGAGGTCATTATAGACTTTGAATAAAAGAATTTCCAAGTTTCCAAGTGTGCATCCTCTCCTGTCAAGAATCACCCCATTTTTGGCTTCCAGACATAATTTTAGCAGATATTACTTTGCTGCCTCTCACATCTCACATGTGTTGAGTCAAGCTCGCTCTTGTTCAGTTCAAAAAGCAGTGGTTTGCCTTGCAAGTTAATTTTGTTGATGAAGGTTACTTTGAAAGGTAAAAAGACATTATTAGATTTCTTTGTGTGTGCCTGTGTGCAAGAAAATGGGTGTTATTTTATGTAATGGGAGAATTGCAGCAATACTGAGCACTTGATTGCACAAAATAAATAGCTTTTCTTTCATTCTTACTGGGAATCAGATTGGCTTATTGATTAGAAATATCTGAGCCTTTCATGTTTCTGTTTTAAAAGAGCATAACAAAATAAGAGTCTTTGTAAGGCCTGTTAGAAATGTTTATATTTCCAGCTCTTCATGTATCTGTGGTAAGCAATGCATTTTAAAGAGACACTTGTAGAGCACCAGGGGTCTGCTGGAACCTTTGGGCTGGCTCCAGGTGTGAAGTGTCCCAACACCCACTTAAAGTGGCAGTTTAGTGATAAACTTGGTTGGGAATGAAGCCCCAGGCAGTGGAAGATTGCCTTGTTCAGGGGGTGATTGATAAATCTGCTTTATCACAACTCAGGAGTTCTCTAAGTCATTGCAGGAAATTCTGCCTGAACCCCTGATGTTTGTTTTTTGCAGAACTGTTGTTAAGAGTACAGCAAGCAGCAGAACCAGATGTTTTACTGCTTAATTTGTATTCACAATAGCAGTTTTTCACTAGCATGGCGTTGACGTGACGTTTTAGACGTTCTTGCAACAGAGCATCAAAAATTCAAGAAGTTGCCTGAAAATGTTGAAGCTGATATCAGGTCTTCACAGGAAACCTGCTTGGAGAATGGCAGACTCCTCACCATTCCCTTTGATTGCAAAGTGTTTAATAAAAAGCAAATTAGGAAATGAAATTGTCTCGCAGATCAATCAGGCGCAGCAGTTCCACCCGCTCAGCATTACCTGTCAAACATTAACCTGATTGGGAATGCTGTATTTTGTATAATAGTCTCAACATCAGACTGAAAGGTTGACTGAAAAAATACCTGATGTATTTTGTGTGTGCTCTGAGGCTGATAACAAACTCTGCAGTTCAAGTTTTAATAACTCAGGGGGAGCTAAGAAACTTCAAAAGCTTTGTGATAAATGTTTTTGACAAAGCGTCAGCTGAACATTAGGCAGAATCTTGGTAAATCCTCTCATAAGTGGTTTAAAATGGAGTTCTGAACTTTTCCTCCATAAGTGTATGCTTAAGTTGTCATGGTATCTTTGGGTTTAAAAGATTCATTTTATCTGGTCCATGTGCACCAGTGGTGTTTCTGCCTAAACCTTGGTGAGTGCAGGGGGGAACAGTTGAGTGCTTTTGTCCTTTCGGCAGCCTCTGCTCTGCTCTTGACCATGACACTCGTGCAGGCTGGAAAGAAGGGGAAGCAGTGTTAAAGCAAACTACAAAATACTCCAGGTAAATATTACAGTAAATCTTCCAGCTGATAGGCTTTTGATTGACTTCATCACAACAGCCCCAGAGTGTCCTGGTCATAGACAGAGCAGTGCTTGGACACGGCAACTGCTTGTTGGGTTTTGTGGCCCATTGAGAAAAGCAGATGAAAGCCAGTTTATTACAGCCTTTGAACCTTGCCTCCTTTCCCTCCTGTCACCTGAGCCACTAAAACAAAGAGAAAACAATTCCCTCCTTGGCTCCCCTTGACAAAAAATGCCCGACTTTACAATTATGCTGCTGTTTTCTTTGAACTGTTATCTCTGCAGGACCTTATGGCATCCTTTGCCTTTCAAAAGAAATGCGTTTATAATGTCCTGCAGTGAAGCCCTGACTCAGCAAAATGCATAAGCCCCTGCCTAGTTTTAAGTCTACAAATAGCCCTGCTGGTGCCATCAAGGTATTTTAGGGATATATCTTAAAAAAATAGAATCTTGAAATGATTTGGGTTGGAAAAGACCTTAAAGCCCATCCCATCCCACCCCCTGCCACGGGCAGGGACACCTCCCACTGTCCCAGGCTGCTCCAAGCTCTGTCCAGCCTGGCCTTGGGCACTGCCAGGGATCCAGGGGCAGCCACAGCTTCTCTGGGAACCTGTGCCAGGGCCTGCCCACCCTCACAGGGAAGGATTTCTAATAGGGCTAAAGACTTTGCAAGAAAATTATCTTAAAACTGTGGGTGACTCAACTAGGTACGTACAGAAAATGCTGAAAACACATCAATATCTTATAGGAGCAAAGCAGGAAAAATAGGCATATTGACAATTCCAGTATTGCTCAAGGAATCTCCTAAAGACACCAAGAATCCAGGTGAAGTCTGATGTGGGACTGCTGAGGAGCTAATGCTGATGATCCCAAGTTTATAATGTACTTCCAGTCAGTCTCTTGTCCATAAATTGTCAAAAATGAAAATAGCTTATGTTGGTGCCTGCCACTCTGCAAAATGTTTACATGTATTTTTTCTTTTATGTTAAATTACTTTGAGTTTTTTCCCCTGCTGTTGGAGAGCTTGGTTCTGTTCCTAGAGTCAAATTATTCCTTTTCTTCCTGAGCTCCTTTCTTTCTTCCCATAGTCCCTCAAGGGAAGGATTTGTTGGACTTCTCGAGGGCATTTCCTTCTGGCAAATCTCTGAAGCCACAGCCTGGTGCAGCAGGGAGCTGCTTGACTGGTGGGCAAAGCCCCAGCCTGGAGAATTTTGCAAGATCTCCATTCCCATGTTGAAATGTCAGCAAAATGAGCCAAACTTCCAAACGTGCCATGGTGTAAATGGGAGCTCCTGTTATTCCAAGTGGGAGTTGATGGATTCTGTGCCTTTGGAAATTATGCCTTTTATCTGATTCCTGACCAAGGAAACCTTTTTTTTTTCCCCTTAATGGCAGCAGAAAATGGGCAACCAACTCCTGTAGGGACACATTTACAAAGGTATTACCAATTTGCATTTTCGTTCTGTGTTGCAATTCATGTTCACTCTTCATGAAATAGTGTTTAGTGGTCAAAATTAAATATTAGGCAGGAAGATTCTAGTAGGACACTGTGAAGAGCAGCTTTTGCAGGTCTTCCCCTTTTCCCCCACCCCTCCAAGCTGATCCCAACCAGATCCTGGAGCCAGACTGCTGGCAACCGGCTGGGAGGTCAGGAAAGGAAAGTAAAATAGGAAAGAGAGATGTCAAATATCACTTCAGGCATTTTAATTTCTGTTCCTGAGGAGCAATACAGCCTAATTTTTCTGTACAGTCATAATAGCAATTGTAGTGTACCTATAGGATAGAGAAGTAATTTGTGTTATTAAACACCATGACTATTTTCTGTGTAAAAGAATAGATTTTCTTTTCTCTTGCAGTAATGTTGGCCCCTGCATATAGGTTGTGGAAAACTTTGTTTGCAAAAACAAAGCCATTGTTTTAACAGAAACCACAGAAATTTGCCTTTCATATTGAATCAGTAGCATAATGAGTAGTGGAGCAATAGTTCAACATCAAAGGAGACTTCTTGGATATATAGTGTGTTGCAACAACAGCAAAAAAGTTCCCACCAGAAAGGAATTTTGCCATATGTGAGCAGCAAACATATGTATTAGGTTAAAACCAGAAGATTTCCTTTGCTTTGCACCAAAACCAAGAGAGAACTCCAAGTACAGAGGTTTTTGTTTGCAGTGTCATGGGTGAGAGCTCAGTAAAAACCCAGAAAGTGTTGAGGATGCCCCAACAATTTGGCTCAAACATCACTATTTCACTTTTTAAAACAGCCTTGTTGTGCTCTGACTCATGGCATTACATCAGTGGTCTTCACAGATATATTTGCCCAATTTATTTATAGTAGTAATAAACCCAGATAAATTTATTTTATCTCCATGAAATATTTTAGCAAAATTAATGATTGTTTTTAAAAATCTGTGATAAATTTGCATGGGATTCTTGGCTGCTTCCTTTGGATAGAATTGTATTTGACTCTAAATTACGAGACCACTTGTAAAGAAGATTTTGCCCAGACAGCCCATAATTCTGGCTTCATGGAGTGATAAAGATTTTTAAAATTAAATGTTCTAATGACAAAATTTTAAAACATCTCCATGTGTATTTCTGGAAGAAAATTCACTTTAATTTTTATTAACAGTCACATGGGTTCGGGTTTTTTTCTCAAAGTTCCAGAGATTTTCTTCTCATGAACGGGTAGAGAAAACACATCAATGGATGTAATTTGAATTTAGAAGGCACTTAAAGAGAAGCCTGTATTCAGAATTATTGTTGGCACATGTTTTGAGGATGTAAAGTGGAAGCCTTCTTCTGTGGGCATTAGTAAGGAGATAATTAAGACTACAGTAGGTAATTAGGGTAGCTTTTATTACTGCATCTTTCATTAACTAATTATATTAATTTGGTAACATTTGAAAAATCCTTTGAAGATGAAAAGTGCTAACTCTCACTACCTTTAGTGGTAGCTTTACTCTGCACTGGTCATAAATATAGAAGGCTTTTCTTGATACAGATGCACATCCATGTGTGCAGAGTTGCTGGTGCAGCTAATAAAAATTACCTGTTTCTGTTTTGGAAAGGCTCTGCCATTTTCTGGCATAATCTGATCAGGAGGAGCAGCGACTTTTCTGCTGGCACTTTTTGTTTCATAGTGAAAATACACTGGTATTTAGTGTTTTTTAGAAAATTTTCCTTTAGATAAATGGTTGTGACCCGTGACTTCCCATGGATGTGATGGGGTCAGGAATCAAGCCTTGTCTGCTCTCAGGAACATGCAAAAGTAGGAAATTATTTCAGGTTAAAGACACAAGACATCACAGCTTTGTAAATAGTTTCTTCTCAGTTGTAATCAATACAAAGAAATTAAGAATAGGAATTGTTTCTGTTTATGTAACTCTTCAGAACTGAACTTTCCTTCAGGGAATCCAGCACTTTTCAAAAATATCCTGTGGTTAAAGGATAATCAAATCAGTTTTCATATATAAAATACTAAATCCTTCATACATTCCTGTTCCATACTTGTTCTGGGATTCTTTGAACTCTCTCTCTTGCCAGCTTTTAGTTGATTTAGATTAAGCCCTGTAACTAACGCCAAAAATTAATTCCTGCCTTGACAAGGGATTTTGGAATGCTGGCATTGCACCTTTTTGTGTCTTTAGGGCTGCTTGTCAAAACTCTCTGCTTTACAAGTTGGGTTTTTTTTTTTTTAAACCACCTTTTGTCAGAGCCTCAGTCTGCCCCTCAGGTATCCCACGAAGTCCTCTGATCCCATGCCTCATCCCAGCTTTTCTGGAGCCCCCCAGCCCAACCCCACCCCCCCAACCCCAGGGGTGCTGCTCCCTTGGGTCCCAAATCAACATCATTAACATTCTGCTGCAGATAATCAATGCACGGTGGGGAATGGGGGGAATAAAAGGTGCCTACCCAGAAATGCAGTTCAGAGGTTCCTTTCTCCTTCCGCCTCAGTGTCCAACAGCTCTGGATCACAGGGACTGGGATGGACTCCTCCACAAACCCCAGGTCCCAAAATCTGCCTGGAATATTCCAGCAGTGCCTCCTCAGAGCACTTTTCCCTTCTGTCCTTCCCGTGCCTCTGCATGCTGTGTGAGACCCAAACAATAGCATTTCATTTTAGGATCCTTTCCATTTTTAAAAATAAATCAAATGAGTTTTCCCTTTCTCCAGCTGTAATTCACCCACATTGTTGCAGTGGAGCTTATTATCTCATTTACATTTTTAAGAGCTTTTCAAAGTGTAGGATATCTGGGCTGGAAAGCAAAACATTTGATTTCTTTGTTCTCTGGCCAACACAAAGCACTTCCAAGGTCAGGTATGATGTAGATGTTCAATAGCAAACGTTTACATGGCATTTGAAAGCCCGTTTAACTGAAAAAAAAATAATATTGTCTTTATAGGAGTGATGCAAGTCCACTTAGCACAGCTGATGGGCAGGGGATTCATTCTGAGCCTGGAAAAATTTAAATATGTTTTGTTTTCTGTTTAGGAGGGGGGGAAAAGACTCTGAAACTTAAAAATTGGCCTGGATTTTTATTTTTTAATCCATTTTTCTTCATCTCAGCAGTTATTAGTCATAATCTCTGCTGCTCTTTGGGCAAAATGTGACACTTTGAAGCCATAGAGTAAAAACTGCATTTCTAACCAAAACGGAACAAAACAAAACATTGTTCAGTTTTACAAAAGAGATGTTCTGGGGTGTACCTGGGCAAAGTCCTCTGCTGTTTGTAAGAGTGTTCTACATGGCAAAAGCTTCCCTGTGTGATTCAGAGAGAGAATTGAGGCTCTGGTAGCTTCAGGAATTGCCATCAGCATTCAGGCTCTGGCCACTGCATGAGGGGCCTTTTGAGTATGGAGAGAATTTTCAGTGGGATCTTCTAAAAGGTGCATTATTCCTGATCTGTCATGATCTCTCCTAGAAAATTAAAGTCATGGGCAACGAACTTGCTTACATCTAATTGCTGTTTTCAGAGTTAATCACATGCAGGAATCTTCAGTGACCATGAGATTTTGATGTTACTTTTTCATTTTGGCACAGCTTTGATCAAATGCTGAACTTTTGGTTTTACTTTTCTTGCTATTGTGCTGATAGAATAGCTGGAATACTCAAATGAACACTAATTACTCATGGAATTTATGCAGCACAGAAAGAGTCCAAAAAGGGTCCAGTTAAAGGTATTTGTGATTGATCCAAGGAGTTAGTTGAGGTTTTTGCCATCCAAATACAAAACCTGCCAACAGCCAGTTCTGATGTGATTGGAAAAGTCTGTGAGTTCATACAGTAAATTCTGGTTTGGACAAATGTTGAATGGATAACTGGAAGAGCTGTTAGTTTGCTGTACTTACATGCCATAGTAAAAATACTTTCTTTCTAAATTTAAAATTTAAGACATTTTCTGCTCTCCTAATGAAATAAAACATGTGTGCTCTGTGCTGGCAAACGCTATCTAGAGTAGGTGAACCTGACAAAAGCTGTGTTATCTGAATTTCCCAAATTAAATGACTTTCAGATGCATTGCAAACCCTCTGATTTAAAGGAACCTCTCGTTTTATCCTCTACAGAAGAAGTTAGTTGTAAATAAGGGAAGTAAAAATGGAGATGTGAAGGAAGGAAGGAGCAGAGCACCAGTTCTCTTTGTGGTTGCTGTCTTTGGCAGGAACAATTTGAGCTCCAGGACCTGCAGATGGGGGTGATACAAATCTGTTTTGTGACAAAAACACACATATATGTACTCACATGTATTTGTACATTTAATTGCTATCTCTTGGCCAGCTTCAAAGTCCTGTGAAGGGTCAAACTTGTTCTTGAGCACAGGGGAAGGATGAGTGATGTATGATGAAGTTTACTCCCTCCTTATTTTTCACCAAGCCAAACCATTTGGGCTGGAAAAGCTGGTCCTGAAAGAACAGGAGATGGGTCATGCTTTGTGGTTTATCCAAAATGTGCTCCAGGAATGTTCCCAAGAGTCATCCTGGGCTGGTTATGAATGGACACTTTGGGGTTATGGCAGGATTTTTGTCAGATTAATTTGGTTTTTGGTGATCTTCCTGATACATGGAATGACCCTGCTCATTACTGCATTTCTACATTGCTCATTTTAGCTTTTATGCTTGTTTGTGTTTTACCTCACAAGATAGATGTACAAAAAGAAAACAAAAAGCCTACAATTCACACATAATTCCCACATATATTTCATTATATTAATGCAAATTCCTGGTACTCCACATTGTTGAGTATTGAAGATGGGTTATGTATTCAAAGCCAGGATTCCAGCATTTCTCAGAAGCTGTGATAGCATAAAAGTCCCTGGGCAGATTTGAAGTTCATGCTTGGGTCTGGTTACAATTTTTGGCATCAGAACATGTAACAGTCTTACAGCTATAAGACTTTAAAGTTAATGCCTGGCATCACTTCAAAACAGCGTGCAAGATCTATCATAAGTAGTCCTCTTATCTTATCTCAATAGCAATTTTATCCTGTAAATTATTGGAGAGTACAGTATTTCAGTGCTGTGGAAAAGAGCAAGGCATTTCTTCTGTTAAATCTTTGCACCACGAGGACTGTGAATGATCCTGAGTTGTGCACAGGTATCCTGGCTGCTGGGAGGAAGCAAACATTAACCTGGTGGTAGGTCCTACAGAGCCCCTGAGTCTGTGGGGTTGTTTGTCTCTCCTCTCAAGGGAAAGGCAGGGGCACCAAGAGAGGTTTAGGTTGGATATCAGGAAAAATTTCGTCACTGAAAGAGTGGTCAGGAGTGGGAACAGACCCCCAGGGAAGTGGTGGAGTCACCATCCTTGAAGTGTTTGAAAAACAAGTGAATGTGGCATTTTGTGATGCAGTTTAGTGACCACTGTAGGGTTGGTCAAAGGCTGGACTTGATGATCTTGGAGGTCTTTTCCAGCCTCCATGATCCTGTGATTCCAGGGTGCTCTGCAGAAGGTCTCTGTGCAGCTCAGCTGGTTTAAAAGCAGCACTGGAGGTTCCTTCAGTGGCATTTGCAGCACGAGCCCCTTCCTGGGTCCAGCCCTGTGCTGCTTTTCACTGCTGGGCATCAATGCCCCAATTTCCTGCCATACAAAAGATAACTCAAAATATTCCCTTTCTGCAGCCACAGGCGCCTCTGTGTTGGTGTCAATCCCCCATCCACATTGTGCACTTTGCTTGGAGTCAGCACTTGCAGTTAACAATGCCTTTATTCAAGCTGACAACATCCCTAAGCTTTTAGTAAACGTGTAAGTAAATGTTAAGCATGTATTCAAACATCCAACAATGAGTAGGAAACTTTAAAAAAAAAAAAAATCTTTGAAACTTTCTATTGTTTGTTTGGTGTGTATCTGTTAGAAATAACACAGACTATCAGTTCCTTGGGGCACGCTGTTCCTTTGTTAAGTATGTAACAAAAAGATCAAGGCTCTGAGTGACTGCTGGAATAAAAATAAATATATAAGGAGAACAATCATGACAAAATAAATTTGTGGATGCATTTTTTGAGCTTGGTTTAGGAGCAATTACTTCTGAACTAAATAAAGATTGGGTAGTTGTGGTAAAGTGACACGATCATAATGTTCCTTTTATTTATTGCCATTTATACTTCATTTGTAGATCACATGCTAGATTTGACTACAGGGCAGGAGGGGAGCCCCTCATCTCAGCCAGCATCCCATTTCAGTAATATGGAATACATTTCCACTGCAAATTCCAGACATTGTTTTCCAAAGAGAGGATTACTGTGGCTTAAAGAAAAAACTGTTGGTACACTGCAAAACTGCTCCTAGGAAGCTCAGGTTGTACAGAGAGGATGACAAGAAAAACCTGGGACATTTGCAAATGTTGCAATATTTCCCTTCCAGGTTTTGAGGGTATTTAGTACATTTTTAGGATGAGTACTTGTAGTCTATAATAAGATAGGAGTTCTGAGATGTGACTACTCTGTTCAGTCCATGGGCCCACCTGTGCAGAGTGACTTTGGTGAGTGGCCACACTGCCTCTGCCCCATCTCAGCACCGAGTTCAGCTGCTCTCAGAGTGCTCCACTTCCTTCCCCAGCTCGTTGGGAGATGTGACCTGGAAGTTTTGCTGCCATGCCATGTTTCTCACGTGTGTTTTGCATCCCTTGGTGTTGTTCCAGGCCTTGCAGGACGAGCTGGAGAATTACCGGGGGCAGGTTTATGATGCTCACAGGAGGCTCCAGCGCAACGAGCTCAAGGCCCAGGAGCAGGTACTGGGACTGTCCCCATCCCTTGGGCCAGGAGCTGCAGTGGTTAAAAAGAACACCTTCCATCAAAGCAAAAGCACATATTTTCCTGCAAAATTCCCAGCTAGCTTTCTTTTCTGTTTTGTTGGTAATAAGAGAGAATTAAACTGTCTGAGCCCTTCAGGCAAATACTTATCTGCTGCTCCCTATTGCAAGTTGGTATTTCAGCTATTCTAGCTGTTAAATGATGCATTTATTTTGAACTGACTGTTTTCAACTCACTGTAGTGTTTTAATAGAGGTTTCTGAGACTATTCAGACCTGTTCTTCAATGGTTTGTATGAAGGGAATTGGAAAGTAACAGCTAAAAATGATCTTTAGTCCCACTCTTCTGCATTCATTGTCCAAACATGTCTGTAAACAGTTTCAGATGATTAACAGTGCTAAAATTTTTCTGGACACTTCCAGTGAAGTCAGAGATTATTTAGTGTGCTTTGACAAAATAGAGTGTGTTGTTTACAGGCAGTATTGGAACAGAAAGTCAATGATCTGCATTCAAACCAGATTAAATTGAAATATGCAGGAAAATATGTGGCTGATGAATACCTGAATCAGATTGGAATTTATATATATTTTAATACAAATCAGATTTTGAAGCATTTGAGAGCTTTATTTGGTGCTGAGTAAACAATAACAACAGCATGTATCCTACATGAAGGATTTCTAACTCTATACTTACAGGAATAATCAGTTGGGGTGGTTATAGAAGAGTAATAATAGTTAATTTCAAGTATTTTTTCCTCATTTTTTGTTCTCCTACTGGCACATGGGAATGCTCTGTCACCCTTGGTGTTTAATTCATATATTTCCTCTCTGGAATGTCAATGATGAGCTGTTCCCTTCTGTCCCCCTCTGCCTTCCAAATCCAGATGTTGGGCCAGGCTCATCCTTAGCTGAAGTGGCTGCAGCACTGGAGGAGTTTGGTGTAGTGAGGGAGCTGGCCTACAAGCATTGCATTTTGGCTTCAGAGGCTCCTGGAAAAGAAGGAGGAAAATAATCTCTTTAATGCGTGGTTGTCCCTCCCAGGGAACAGCACTGGCTGCACTCTGTGAGGGACGTCCTCTTCCAAATGTCTTCATTTTTTATGTTTTTCTTTAGTCTCTGCCACTGCCATTTTGCTTTTTTTTTTCTTTCGCTGACCCATTTTGAGAAGGATCCAGGAGAAGAAATAAAAAGTGACTCATGAAATACAGAGGTACAAGGCTGCACGTGCAGATTCACAGGGTGGGACCCCCTTTCTGCCTTCAAGGTTTCCTCCTACAGGAGCATCTGCTCCAAACTAACCTACAGAGCTCTCCTGTCCAGGCTTAATTAATGAAGGACTAGCTCAGATGGTAACATCCTGTTCCCCAGTCTAATGGAGCAGGAATGTTACTGAAATTACTGTGTGCTGCCCATCTTTGAGCTTTTCCTGCAGGGTTGTGTTGGCAGGTTTGGTAGAGCTCAAATCCAAGTTCATCAATGATTTTGTCTCTGCCTTTCATCCATTGGGACTTCCTGAAGCAGCTGGAGCCACTGAAGCTGGTTTGGTTTAGGTGGCTTCAGTCTATTTTGCAGACAAACATTTTGGAAGTTGTTATTTGTCTTCTCTGTGACCGGTTAATTCATTAGTTCTGCTTATCTCTCCAGAAGGAAAATGGAAAAGTGACAGCTCTGACAAGTTTCCAGTTCCTAGGTTTGGCCAGGCTACCTGTAAACATGTTCATCAAGTGTTAACAGTAGTTAACAACTCAGCAGCCGATCAGGGAGTTGAAATATTCAGGGCAGTAACTTGCTTTCTGCTTTTACCAAATACTGTGTGAATCAGAATTGCATAAAACATGGAGATTTGTGCTGGCGCCATTACAAAAGCCACTTTTCCAAGCTTTTACATGTCTATAAATAAGGAGGAAAGAGGGTTAAAGAGCTTCTGTTTTTCATTAAAAGGAAAAATCTTGTGTTTTGATTCTATAACAACAACAAACAAATGAATGAGACATGAAAAAACATTTTGTTGTGCTTTTAATTAAAACTAAAAAGCTGTTTCTCGTTATGGCTTGTTGGGTGGTATCTTGGTGCTCCATGCTGGCCGTTTTTCCAGTGCAATGTCCTTATAACTCTTCAGCCTTTAAGAGTGGCTGACAGAGGCACAAAGTTTAACTCTTTGTTGCAGTGACCCTCTGGTGATCACACAGGCTTAACCTTTCGTTATTGCAATTATCCAGAGAGACAAACTATCCTATAAATTAAGGGGAGAAAATATGTTGGGCTGTCAGCAACCCCTGAGCTGTTCTAGAGGCCAGGATGGTGCTGCAGTTGGAGAGGAGGTGTTTTTATGGAGCTTTTCCATTCCCATACTTTGTGTTCTTGGATGAACTCGTGTTTACTCCTGTTTAGTTTTTCTCTCCCATTTTACAGTGTGGGTTGGTGTCTGTGTTGTCTCACCAGTGGTGCCATATGGCAATGATCTCTGGCTGATGGGTTCCAATCACATTTCTCAGAAGTGCTGGCCTAAATAATTTTATCTTTTCCCTAAAGGTTGTCCTGTCTCTGTCCTGGTTTTCCAGTGTTCAGTAATGCTGCACTTCAAGAGTGGAGTCTCAGAGCTGTGTCATCTTTCTTCAGGTCAAAATGTTGGATGTTTCCATTAAAAATTGGATGTCCAGCTTCTTGAGACATAAATAATTGTATTCATGGACAGTAAATGTAAAAACTGTAATGTATAGTTTTATATATATTGCTGTTAAATATATATGATCACAAGACTGTTAAAGCAGTCTGGGAAGGTTTTTGGAAAATTTGAGTGTGTCCAAACCATTTCCTTGCAAAGCAGTGCTGAAGTTTCTTATATCTCAGTCCTCCATGACTTTGGGATCAGCTTCCTGTCGAGTGATCCCATTGTGTACTCTTGCAGTGAATGTGTCCCTTGGTTGTCTCTGAGGTGTGCCTGGATCTGATGTGAGACAAGATTTCCTACTGGACATTTCTAAAGTCCTGTGGCTTTGTGCATTTGTCAGTCATAGTGAAAAAATCTCCATTGTTCATACAGGAGTCTCTACATCCTGTGAATGTGTAATTAAAAATGACACACATCATTGAGAGCTGAACAAATCCAGGAATTTAGACATGTGCAACAAGTTTTGCTGAATTGGGGCCTGTATAAAAATTCATGGTAGTGATTTTTTTTTTCTATACTACCTAGGCTTCTTTAGCATTCATTTAATTTCAACTTCTTTTTTCAAGGGTAATCACCCTAATTCAGTTTACTAAAAAGCTCCAAGAATCTGTCATTTGGGAATTACACAAAAGGAATTTCTCAGAAAAAAAAAATCCTATTCTTTCCATTCCTTGTTCTAATGTTTCTACCCATAGATTTAGATTAAGTATGATACCAAATTTGGGATAATAGAGTTCCTCATGTTTGCAAACAACTAAAGTAGTGACACTATAGGTACTCAAACCACAGGGATACCTCCAAGCAGTCAAGTCATAAATAGAGTCATAAAGGAGAGAGATTCTCAGACAGAAAATCAATTATGTTCAATTCATTAATATTGCTGAGGAAATGAAGGAGAATAGCAATGAAGGTTTTCAGCCCTTTAATTTCTTTTTCCTCAAATAGATTATAAAAAAGGAGAAAGGAGTTATCTGAATGAGGACGTTATAGAAGTATTTGGCATAAAATGGAACAGCTTAGTTTAAGTGGATTTCACTCATGTTCAAATGAAAACAAGAGTGATAATTGTAAAAGAGCCATGATTCAAAAGCATTCAACCAGTTTTCATTTCTAATGTTTATTATCCTGACTTGCTCAATTTTTTTATGACTGCTGGATATTTACCACATTCAGCCCAACTTACTGTTTCCATGCCAACTAAATACATTTGTTGTCAGATGAATGCTGTGATGCATCCTTCTAAAATTTCAGTTGCTGTGTAGCACAGGGAAACTTCTAAGGTTTGCCACACCTTCTCCTTGCTGGGAATGGTGCTGCTGCCAGCGGATTTGTGGAGCTGGGAGCAAGGAATCAGTGAGACACAGATGAGCAACAGACATTGATGTCCATGGTATGAGTCTCAAGGAGTTCTTAACATGATGGCTGGAACACTTGAGTAATATTATCCCATTAGTTTAGGGCTTTTTGTCAATATTTCTTCTTAGAAATTATCTAGTGAAGTTGTCCCTGCCCATGGCAGCGGGATTGGAACAAGAGGATCTTTAGTCCCTTCCAACCCCAACCATTCCATGATTCTGTGGTTTTTTTAAAGGTATCAGAGAGTTTTAAATACCATCAGATGGCAGCCTGGGGTCCCTGCCTCAAATTCCCAGACTTTCTCAAAGTGTTGTCTTCCTCAGAACACGTTGCAGTCTCCCAGAATGAGGCTGTAAATAAGCTCTAGGTTAGGTTACTTAAAAGCCCAGGTTGGCTCTGTGGCCAGCTGCAGGTGAGGAGGATGGAGAGAGCCTTTGTGAGCCAAGGGACACTTTGGAAACTGAGATCCAACCAGTCAGCACAGCTGGAAGTGGTGATGAAATTCTGCTATTTGCTCCGCTTGCTTCAACCCACGTTACTGAAATGCCTCCAGAATTTCTCCCCCAGAGAGCCATTTCTGCTCCCACAGAAATGGGAAGCTCAGCCTGGATGTGGACAATCTTAAACCTCAGCAGTGATTCACTGAGAACAGCCCTTGCTGGGGCTCAGCAACCTCTGGAGCCATGGGGAGGAGAGTGTGAACCTGAAAGAAATTTCCTCTGTGATTTTCAGGAGCTGCACCACCAAATATTGTCACATTAAAATAGTTCCTGCAGTTCCTGTCTGTGACCAGCACGGATCTGAGAAGATGGATTTGAAGAGCCTTTGTTTTTGGGCAGTTCTGTGTGGCTGAGGAGGGAGCTCCTGTTGTCTCCTGCATCCACTGCTCTGCTGACACCCCCAGCCCTGGGCTCAGGAGGGACCTGTGTGCTTCAGCTGTTTTCCTCCCATAAAACCTCGTGAAAAATGCAGAAGACCCAACAGGCAGAGGGACACAGCTCCCCACAGCCTGAAAATGTGATGGTTCCACATCTGCGCAGTAGGGGATTTCTTTGCTAACTACTTGTGGTGAGAAAATGTCAAATTTAAAGTGTTTTTATTGAAAAGAAGATGTTGGAGAGCTACAGAGCAGCAGTGAAGAATCCATTGGGAGTGGGAGCACTGCTCGGGCTGTTTGGCACGCACAGACCACATCACCCAGTCCTGGGGAGGTTCTGGGTGTCGTTTCAGCCTTCCCAGTAAAGGAAGGAATCAGTCTGATCCTGGTTATATCCCTGGAAGGGACTTTTCATGGATATAGGTGCCCCACAGGTGTGTGGCAGTGTTGACTTCATAGAATTTTGTTTGGGTTGGAAGGTGATGATTTTTTACCTTTTCTTTTAAACCCCTTTTGTACCTTTTTACAGCTTCTGTGTTCTCAGTGCTTTTTGCCTGCATTCTTGGCCTTGTTTGTTCAGCTGGGAGACTCAACATTTCAGAAGCTTCATGGTTAGGGGTTGGTGTGTCCAGAGCCCAAGGTCCTCTCCAGAACACGTTCTGTAAACTGAGATAGAACCACCCAGGGAAGGTTCCTCGGGGAGGGGGGCTCAGTCGAGCCTCTCATTGTGGAATTTTTGATAGATCAGCTAATTAGTAACACCTATAATGTTACACCAGATAATTTGGGGGTGTGCACTGCAGTGGGCATGGAGGTGCATTCGACCTGGATGTGGTGCACTGAAGGATCCTTAAAATAAACACCAAGGTAAAATTCCTCTTTCCCTTCTAACCATGTCTGAATCTTGATTTTAAGACCAGAAAAAGGCATCAAAGGGACCTTAAAGATTACACAGTAGCAGCCTTAGGCCAGGTTGCTCCAAGCCAAATCTAGCCCAGCCTTGAACACTTCCAGTGATGGGGCATTGTGGAGTTAGGTACTATAAATGACCACAGACATTATTTGGAGCTCAATTCTACCCCTTTTTACCTTAGTAGGGTGTCTACATTATGCTCAAATCCACTGATATATTCATTGATTGCTTTGATACAACAGCACCCCTCAGTTTTTCATTAAGACTGAGATTAGGTTAGGATAAATCATGATTTTGCATTTGACACATTTTATATTTGTGTGTCATTTTCTTTAATGGCCAGCTATGAAAGGAAAGAGAGTTACTATGAATATAGTAAATTATTCTGTATAGCATGAGGCTTCAGATAAGCAGGAGGAGATAGAAGCTGAGATTCAAGCACAGAAAAACAGCTTTGCAGGTGGGATTTGAAAGGAGCTGGAAATCAATGGAGTTGAAAGTTCCCAGGAGCTCCATATGGCAGGAACTGCGGGAGAGGAGGCTCTCACCAACTGTGCAACTGTCAGAGGGAAAGGAGTCGAGGATGATGGTGCATGTGTGGAAGTCAGTGATCAAATGTTAGCTTTGGTAATCAGACACAACTGGAAAATACACAAATATTCGCCTCCTGAATAGAACAGAATGAATTATTGGAGCTTGGTGGCCAGCTGGAGAAAGACAGCAAACAAAAAGTACAAGACAAATAGTTAAAAGGGAAAAGGGAATTGTTACCAAAAGAGAATGGAATATGCTCTCATATGGCAGCATGCAGGAATTAGAGAGTGCTTTAAAATGTCACTTTTCTTGCTCTTTGTCTTAAATAATAGTGAATGAGAGAGCTCTTTCTTTTAAGAGGGCAGTACCTCATTTTAGAGCATCTGTGGTTTGCTTACATATTTTCCATTAAGGGAACTTTGCTCTTTCAGAAGCTGATAAAGTAGGACTGCAAGGAGCAGTGATACTGGTGCTTAATGCAGGGAATTAAAAGAAGAAATGAGAATGTCTGGAGGAGCCAGTGGATGACAGGAGAGAAGAGCAGCAACACTTCATCTCCAGTTTAGCTCCCAGCAATGCCTGTTTAATTAGGGAACTGTCCCAGCCTCTCTTTCTAGGCAGTGGTGGTAAAAAGGACTGGAAAAGACCAACTTTATGGTGATCTTCACCTTCATGTAAATTCTAAGGTGCTATTTATTTTGTTGTCTGTGTAGTCAGCACCGAATGCCATCCATGGGCATTCCATCCAGGCAGCACAGCCATGGTTCTCCTGCACTGTCCATCCTTGCCCAACCCTGCTCTGCAAGCCTGGCAGCTGCTTGTCCAGTTGGGACTCTGGCTGGATTTTTGTCCTTGGAAATGGTGATTGTAAAAGTAGCTGCTGATTATTATCTACAGAGATTTGCTTGTTCACACAGTCAATGTGACTATCTGGAGCCTGATCCTGCTGCTGCTGAGCTTTGTCAGCTCTCACTGGTGTTGGGGAGCTCTTGGCACCTCCTGAACCAGGCACTGAAACCTCTCCCTGCTGAGCCACCCCGGATGGGAGGGCTTGTGTGGAAGGTAACGTGGGCTGGAATGGAAAACTGAAACACATAAATGTGTTCCAGAGTGGTGTCAGAGATGCTCAGAGCTTTATTTCATACTTAATAATCCTTATAGTGCATCAGGAATGGCCAGAGCCTTAAGTGGTTGGACCTGAGGATCCTTGGGGGTCCCTTCCAGCCCAGAACACTCCGTGATTCTCTGTTTTCAGCTTTGGCCCAGCAGCACTGAGGAGCAGCTGAGCTGGTTTGGATCTGGTTCCTCTGGATCAGGGGGTGTCGGGGGGTTTCCTCCTATGTCCCCCCACCCCATGGAGGGGACAGCCCTCCTCTGCAATCCCAACCTCCTGGGCCAGCAAAGGGATGGCAGTGACAGCAGCTGAGGGTGCTGGGGGAACAAAGATGGCATCTGCCAAGAGTCATCTGGAAGGAGAAGAAAATAAGTCCAGGATGCTCCAAATCCCAGCTGGAACAATAGCAGAGCCCAGGAGAGGGGGAGGCTGAGAGAACAGCGTGAATTTTCTAGCCACAACATTCCTGGTTGTTCCGTGGTGTTGACAGTGAAAGCTTTTATTCCTGTCCAAGTCGTGTAATCCCAGGAATGCTGTTCTTGCCATATGCAGCCCAGTGGTGGGGTTTTTTAAAAAAGCTTCTTTTGCAGCCATGAATTATATGGACTCAGATTGCTTAACTACAAACAGAGGATTTTCCAGGTGGGAGATCTTGGTTAAGAAGAGAGCGATGGGAACACAAGCCACTGAAGTAATAAGGCCACTTGGATGCAGGTTGGGAAGAGAAAAAAATGACCTGGAGCAGCAAACTCAGTGCCCAGCAAGGAGCTTGGCAGGGCTGGAGGTCCCCATGGGTTAGTAAAACAACAAGGCAAAAATGTCTTGGATGCTGGGATGGTTTACTGGCTACAGACAGACAAACAAAGGGGATGGCTATGCCACCAATTTCTGTTTTATTGGAACTGTCAGTACAGGGGAGGTGCTCCAGCAGGATTTTCTCAGTGGAGAGCAACATGGTGTTCACTTGACAAAATCACTTGCTCAGCTGATCTCGCCCAGTCGCTGTTTTCAGCTGAGCCGAATTAATGGGATTTATGGTGTTCATTACTTTTCTTAAGAACCCGAGAACATTTGTATCGAGTTGCCTGCTATTCCTGTAAATCTGGGAGAGCCATATTTCAACAGCCCTTGCACAGTGAGAGCTGAAATTCCCAGTGCCTGAAACCAGAGGGAATGTGGCCTCAAAAGCAGAGGATATTCGTGTTTGATGATTTTCTGAAAAGACAAATGTTCAGACCTTGATCTTCACTGAAACAATTGATGCCTCATAGGATTCTTCACTAGGAAAAATCATTGCAGAAGATTTCAAGCTCCAGTTAAATGTTCTCTTACAATAAAAACCAGAGAGATCTGAAATTTAAGGAAATTGCCAATTTTGGTTGGTTTGTTCCTGGGATGGGGACATTGCTGAGCGTCCCCCAGGCCAGCTGAGGGAGGAAGGGGCACATCTGGACTCACAGAGGTTTTGTGGGAGTGGAGCTGTGCTCACTTAAAACTTCAGGAGTGCTGAGAAGCAAAGGAGGAGTCCCTGCAATTAGGGAGGACACAAACAAAAAGTGATTAATCATTCTTTGTATATTTGTTCAGGTTTTTTGGTTGCATTTTAGTTTTTCTTTTTGGGTGGTTTGTTGTTTTATTTTTTTTTCTGTTGATTAGGTTTTTTTTAATTGGGATGACATTGTAATAATTTGTCCTTTACTCACCCTTCTCAAAATGCTTTCAGAAAATTCCTTCAGCAGCCTTCAAACCACGTGAATGAAGCTGACCTATGCAGCAGCAATACTGTTGTTGTTGTTGTTGTTATTATTATTATTATTATTATTATCCTAATTTAGAAGAAGGATACTTTACTCTGAGATTAAATGATCTCCCTAAGACCAAAGGGGTTATTTTTATGTTTTTGGAACCCTAACTTGTCTTCAGATTTATTGCAGCAGATCTTTCCTATCTTCATTCAGAGATGTTGCAGAACAGATCCATAACCTTTTTAAAGAGTTCTTTCTTTTAAACAGCATTATAGCACACAATTGTTTAAATAGGAAAAGATTTAGGAGAGAGAGGAAATTACTTACCTTATTCACCCTGAAACATGGAGAAAATTTGATAACAACTAGAAGATCCTAATTATGCCTTTTGGTCACTATTCTAGTATCCCTGGCACACATTATCCTGCATAAATTTTATAAACAGGCAGAAATTAAGATTTTAAAAAAGCCACAACACCGTGGTTAAGGCAACTGTCTTTTGATTCTTATCTGACATAAACACATTAACTTCATGCCCTTTGAGACAAGTTTGGGGGTTTTTTTAAGGAACTTGAATAACTTTCTGTGGTCCCTTCATTTACCTCAGAGTTTCTTTTGCACTTTCCCTATGCTCCCCTGGTTCTGATAAAGTCATTTACAGCTGGAAGGTCTGGAGAAGATTGTGTTTGTTTGGGGTTTTTGAATTGGTTTTTTTATGAGATGGGTGTCTTGCCCCAGGGATGAACTCAGCATCACAGAGTTGTGGGATGTAAGGAGGGAAGGGTGTGGGGAAGCTGAGGAGGATCTGGTGCAGGGCATGGAAGAGACACAGAATGCCCTGTGCTTTGCATGCTGTTGGTAGCACGTGGCTAAAATTCATCTGGTCACCTGGAAGTCGCTGGGTCCTTCCTGGGTGTGCTTGGCTTGTTTCTTTCAGAAAGGAAGGAGAGAGACTGGAGCACAGTGAGGAGCTGGTGGGACATGTTCCTGTGCTCTCACCAGCTCCTAAACCAGCCCCAAAACATTCCTCAGAGGTTTGTGGAAAAGGTGAGTGGCTGCCAAACCGAGCTGTGCCACCAGAAGACTCCTTGGAGTAGTAAAATTGCAGCTGATTTTGCAGTGGTGCCCAGGGCAGTGGGCAGTGGTTGCTGCCATCCCTGGAGGGATTGCAGAGGTGTGTGGACATGATGCTGAGGGACTTGGGGCAGTGGTGACCCTGGAAGTGCTGGTTCATGCTTGGACTTGCTCTTAAAGGCTTTTTTCAGCCTAAACACTTCTGTGATTCTGCTGGTAAGCGCTGGGCCAGGCCTGGCTGCTTGGTTGGGATAGCTCAGGTTTGACTGTTTCTCTTCTGGACATCAAACCCAACTTTTCTCTCTTTCAGAATGGTCAATGCCCAACACAATTTCAGTGTAGCCTGTGAAATTCCAAGTCCCCTGGTTTTTGCATCACTTTATGGAATTGTGTCACTGTTTATCTCTTGTTTTTTACTAATTTACCAGTGACCAAGCACACATGAGCTACGTGTGGCAACCTCAGCTTTCTGCTGACACCAGAGATGATTGATGGTCAAACTTGAAACCTCATATATTAGCCACCAACCTGAATAAACAAAGAACAGTGTGGCAGGTTAATATTAAAAGCTGTAAAACCTTCCTGGGGGTTCATGGATTAAATCAACTCACCAAAATGAATTTAAAAAAAAAAAAAGCTTTCTCAGGACCGAAGAAAAATGAACACAAGTAAATTAAATAGAGCCATCCTCATCCAGCAGACTAAAGCCCTCCTGAGGGATGAAGAATTGCAATTTTAAACGTCCCTCAAGAGTGCAAGAGGAGACACAGTATTTGTGGATCCTAGGGAGGCAGCTTGAGGCTATAAAAGAACAAAAAGGCCTTTAAGGCACAAAAAACCCTATCCCTGCAGACATAGCTTTCATTGGTGAAAAATAACTGTTAAAAAATAAAAACCTCCTGCCATTAAAATGAGTATCCATTAGCCCACTCAATGTTATTTTTCGGTTTTAAGAAGTGATTTAGATTTTTGCCATGCACTATTTTAATCTCTTGGGTCAATAAACCTTGATAGTGACTTCAGCCAAAAATACCAGCAGGTTGTTTACCACAATACAGCAGGAAACAGCTGGGCACTTATTTTCATCTTATTGTGATGCAATTACCAGTGAGCAGAGCTGAAAGTAGCATGTTTTGTCTTCTCAAACAAATTGGAATTGTATCCAACAGAACAGGTTTCACTGCAAAAAGGAGTGCATGTCTTGTCTCTGAAATAGAGTAAGGGCTCAGCCCCAAGCCAAACCACAGCTACCAGGGCTTGTTTCTCATTTTCTTTCTCCATTCTCACCTGACCCTGTAAGGTATCTCCATGCTTTAAAGCACAATACAACGTTTCTTCTTCCTGACTTTCCAAGAAACACCTGTGTCAGAAGGGAATGATCCTCTGCTGCTCTGCAAAGTCAATAACAAATGTTCCCAGCATTGTGAAAGCACTTATTTAGAGGACAGCTGCAGATTAGATTATTAAAACCAGTGACCTGGTTGCAAGAAAACTGTTGCACAATTAGAAAATTATTATTTCCCTCACAGAGGTGTAAAAAAACCCCTTCTGTTGCATCTGCATATTGGCCAGGTAATCATCCAGATCCTCTTATCCATTAAATAGATCTTTATTAATCAAAATTTATGAAATAAAAGCATTTTGCTGCTCTGGCTGCCTGTTTCTGGTCTTGTCTCACCAAGAATAAATGGAACATGTTGAATCAACTGAAATATATGTTTCTGCTCTATCAAGGTCCCCACCCAAATGAGCTGTTGGCTCAGAAAATATTTATCCTGGCACAGCACTTATGCATAACTTTGGAAGCCTTGATAGAAATAGTAGCATAAATTTATTGGTGTAGCCCTCAAAAACATAAATTTTGATCGCTGGCTTAAACACAAGCAGAGTTCAAACGAGGTTTCCTGTCTCACCTCTTTTTTTTCCCTGCAGATTTGCATAGTGGCATCACTTCCTTGCAGTTCCCAAGGAAAGCCTCTAATTGCCCATTTGCATAGAGATTTGGCAATTCCTCCTGCCTGTCAGGGTGACTCAGAGGGAGAATTTTCCTAAGGTTTCATCAGATTGTTTTATTCCTTTTGTATTGATAATTGCACGCTGCACGGTGCAGATTCTGGCACGAGCTGCTGTTCCCATGGGATGGTGTCGGGATGAACTCGCCCTTGGGCTCCCATGTGGGAGCTCTGGGAGCTCTGGGAGCTCTGGGAGCTGGGATTTGGAATTCATGGCTTCTTCAGCTGTAGGACTGAGGGTTGGATTTGTGGTCACAGTGGCAGATTTGAGCCATTTGGGAATGGAAAACCAGCACCAAATGGCACTGGTGTGTAACCCATGGGGAAAAAAAGATACCATTGCAAAGTTTCAGTATATTTTATGAGTTAATCTGATATCAAAGCCCTTTGATCCTTTATTTACATATTCAGCTGCTAATCCAGAAAACACCAAAGTCCTTGCCTAATTTGAATTAAGCAGTTAATCCTATTGGGAGTTAACTAGAGATGGGAGGCCCTGATTGAGCCAAGAAGGAACATGATGGGCTGACCTGAACCACACTCTTGGTCTTACCCCAGATCAAAACTCATCAAATCCAACCACCCTGGGGAGATAAGAAGCACAACCCTTCCACCTGATCTCTCTTCATGTAACTGCTCTGCAGCTCCTGTTTAATCAGCATCTGTTGAACAAAGTTGCAGATGAAAATTTCCCCCTATTCAAACCTCCTCATTTTGGGGTCTTGGAACAGCTCTGAGGTGCTCAAATCTACTCATTGAAAGTTCTGTAGTCTCCATGAAGCTGAGGAAGACACAAAGTACAATAAAAAATAGTTGTATGGTGAATAATAATTTTTAAAAATGTCCGTGAAAGCACTTAGATATTGAGAAATTTTGTAAAATATATCTTGGGAAACAGTAACTCACCTTGTGTAAGGGAGCAAGGGACAAATGTCACCCCACTGACCAGGTTTGGATCCCACCAAAGACAGACAGAAAACTTCTGTCAATTTGCAAGGTGTGCCTGTATAAATGCTCGGTTCAGATGGATTTAAGAATGATTATTGCTTCTTCAGACCATGTCCCAAACAAATGCCTTACTGTTCCTTTCTCATTTTTTCATTCTCCATCTGTTTTTTATTCTTATTTTTTCTTTTCCTTTTTTGTCGTTTTTACCTCTTTTGCTCTTTACAGGTCTTTGCTGATCTTTCTTCTCTCTCCTTTCCTCTCACTTTTGATAGCACAATCCTGTGTTTATTTGGTCTCCAATTTGGGCAAAAGAAGCAAAAATAATGTACTTTCCAGCATATAAGAGCAGCCATCTCTATATAAATTTCTCTTTATTCTGTTATAGTTGATTACTATACGAGAAGAATATGAAAAAATACTCCAAGGGCTGATGCCAGCATCTTCCAAGAAGGAATTTGAAGACACCATTTCATCTTTAAAATCTCAGGTAAATTCTTATTATTCATCTTGAGCATTTTGGGCTGGATAAAAGCCATCTCTTCCAGGCAGGAGGTTATGACCCTCTGAAATTTGGCCAAAAGTACTGAATGAGTCTCAACACCAAATTATGGCACCACTAACATGCTTTTCAGTCAGTCATATTTCACAAAACTTTTCTCCTCTAGTTTGAGAGCCACCACATTGTATCTTTTGGTCCCAGATTTTTCTTCCAGGAAAAACTGTGCTTTTTTCAGTAGTAGGGTTTTTTCCTCAGCCTTTCAAATACAGCTCACAGTTAACTTTCATCTCTCTTGCCCTGTTTCTCCTGAAGGGATCATTTAGAGACTGCCTATAAAGGATGGAGAAGAGGATTAGAAATAATTTTCTTTCCAGCCTGTGTAATAAAGCATATGGGATTTTTTTTAAGATATTTGTCTAAATGATCATTGTGATATTTTTACATTTTCCTATATAAAGAGGCTCTGTAATGTTTAGTCTTAAACATTGCAAACCACCAGCTCTTCTACAGTAATGCAGAATCAGTATGATTTATATGAACCAGACTATTAAATTGCCTAATAGGAATATCCAAATGTCATTGGAAATAGGGAACTTCTGATTAATTGGGTGTGTTTCTTGCACATGGTTCCCACAGAAGTTATTTGGGGCTTTTCTATTCAGTGTATTGGGAGCTGGAAGAAAACAAAATGTCATCATTGCCTGAACTCCAGTGAGGAAGGATAAATAGCCATAAAGAGGCGTGATCATAGCAGTGGAATAATGGGAATCCAAGGAAAATGCCATCAGTTCATGGAACCGAGCTGGGAAGGACTGGGATCTGTCCTGGCTGAAGGGAAGGACTGGGATCTGGGATCTGTCCTGGCTGAAGGGAAGGACTGGGACAAGGACAGTGCTAAGCTGGTGACTCAGTGCTGCCCTGAGCTCTGGGAAAAGCAGAAACCTGAGGACATGGAGTACAACTTTAGGCCCATTATCATCACATGCTTGTGGCAATTTTCAGGACCATTTTTCTAGAAATTATTGATCTACAATATCTCATTTCTCTGTCTTATGCTATCTTCTCTATGGAGATGATTGGTAATTTAATGTATTTGGGGTTTTTCCCCCTTTTTTGCTCTTTGCAGTGCATAAGGGTTATTCTATAGCATAGTTTGCTCTGCATGAGACAATTCCCCTGGCAGAGGCCACCTTCAGTGGAAGTGGAAACTCAAGTGGTGACACAACTTCAACACTCTGGTTGTAAACATTCTGCTTCTACCTCAGGGGATCTCTAGTGGGGGTGATGCTCTTTCTCATTTAAATAGTTGTGGGAAGTAAAGAGTTAAGGGTCTATTGGGGAAATCTATTTCCAGTTGATAGTAAAAAGCTATTTTTGAAGGCTCCTGACAGGACTCCTAGCACTGCCTGCTAGGAAGCATCACTCTGAGCTAATACAAGAATACCACACCTTTTAATGAGTTAAAAAAGAAAAAGTAGAATCTGATATCCACCTGCAGGGCTTCTGTAAGCAGCAGCAGCATTTCAAAGGAGTAAAATTAACTGCACACATGAAAACCTGGGTGCTCTCCCAGAAATCCACCGCTGCTGGCTGTGTTTCCACCCGGGCTGGCGTCGGAGACCACTCAGGGAGCTGGGCTCTCTCTGAAGCACAGGTGTCCTGCTCTTTGAAAATTGTTGAAATTCCTGTTTGAAAACATCAGACAAAAAGGGCATTGGAATCTCTGCACCTGTCAGGATTATTTATTGTTGGAGGAGGATGAAGAGGATAGGCTGGGTAAAAGCACTGCGTGGGGATAAAAATAAACAGCGGGAAAAGAAAATACTTGAGGCTTGGGTGAAGTTTTCTAAAGTATAAAGGATTGCTGCCTGATTGTCTGCTCCTGGGGAGATGGCCAACAGGGGATGCAGTGTTCATAAGCATTAATCTGAAGAACAGGTGAGTACCTTAATCACAAGAGCAAAAGTGCAGGGATCAGAGCACAGGAATCACATGGGAGCTGTGAGGAGAAGGGAGCTCCCAAGCCCTTGCACAACCCAGATGGTACCAGCAGCTGGGTTTAACAACTGGTTTGACTCTGCTCCTGAGGGAGTAGAGAGTGCACAGCCAGAGGAGAGCCAGGGAAGGCAAGAGAACAGTCTTCTATTAAATATTAATTCTTCTATGCAGCTAAAGTGTTAATGCATTTTATTTAGGCAGGAGGGACCAGAAAAATTCCTTTTATGAAATGAGCACAAATATATTAATTGGAATTTTGTGCCCTATTTTCATGTGGGATGTATTTTGCAGGTAAGTTTTCTGCTGAAAAGAGTCGTCCAGGAAGACCTGACCTCCTACCACGCCAAAAAGTACGGGATTATCTTTGATCAATTTGTACCATTTCACACCTGTGGGTCCCAGTTCTTGAAGTTTTATAGCTTAACTCAAACCCTCCAACACGGGTGCAGTTTGAAAAGCTCCTTATTTTCAGTAAACAAGCATCTGAGAATTTTCCCCCAGTGCTTAGTCAGTTCTGCTAGAGCAAGATTAGAGGAGTTGCAGGTGCTTTGCAAGTCTGGGCTTTGCCTGCGTGTGGAGGATGAGGCGGTGGCTCCTGCACAGCTGCGGCTCTGCGGTGATGCCACCTCCTTTTAAGATAGAAAACAATGATGCAAGGCAGAATATTACAGATCACATCTTCAAAGCACCGGAACTCCACGAGCCTGAGCTTTTTTTTTTTTTTTTTTTGAGGCGTTTACACCCTCCAATATAAATTATGGCAACTGCTGCAGCCATAAAAAGCCTGGCTGTGCCTTTAGAGTAAGTGATTCATGTGGAGAGGTGAGTACAAGGAAACTTCCTAGGAAAGCCACTCCATCTTTGCTGTATTTATAGACATTGATGGTATTTCATATCTCACATGAGGGTTTCTGCAACTAAGAATGCATGCTTGTAAAAATAGTGTCAGCATTTGTGAGATATTTAAGCAACTGTGAGAAGGTTAGTGGCATGACAGTTGTGTGAAAATATTATTCCTAAATTACTTGTTAACAGGAATTAGCTAAAGCCAGCTGGAAACTGAAAATGTCATATTGCCAGATCCTTGGTAATAAGTCCAGCATAGGTAACTTTGTTAGATAAATAGAAAGCTCCTGACCTGCTGCCCCCTGGACCCAGCCCTGCTTTCAGCCTGTTGTGTTTTTATAATAAGAATAATAAGGTGTAACTAATAAAAACCTCTTTCTTTGCAGGTAACTGATGGATCGGGGGGATCTCTGTCATTGCCATGTGGACTGCTTTGAATAGGTTTGAAGATTTGGCTCTTGTAAATTATAATGCAAAGATTAGTGTTTCTTTTGTTAGCACAAAAAAATGAACTTCATAAAAACATATTCATAGCTCATGCCAGCATGGATTTTGTTGTATCTTCCGTTATTTTTTTATCATTATTTTATTACAGATTTATGCTTTTGATACATGGTTTGACGTCATGCTGAGCTCGCTTACCGAGCAAGTAGACTTTGCTCTACTAATATTTTTGTTACTCCTTCCCAATACCATTTTTTTCACTTAAAAACATGAAGAAACCCCCATTTTCTATTATTATTATTATTATTGTCCAAGGTATTCTAACATATTTCAACATTGTTCTGTGTCTATGTGTTTACATAATATTAAAATATTATTATTTTCTTATCTTTTTGTTTTGACATTATTGTCCTGCTTGAGCATCTCACTCACCTCAGTAGCCAGAGGAGTCTTGTATGGCTTTGTTAAGTGGGAATATGTGCTGTGTTTCAAGGGATTGGCTTGGCACAAGGATGAGAGCACCATGGTGGCAATGCAGGCAGCTCTGGCTGTCAGTGGGCTTGGATACTCCAGGCACAGAGAATTCCTTCCTCATGGACTGATAACACAGTCGTGGGTGTTGTTGGAAAAGAGTCATAAGTGATAAGGCCTTGGTGCCCCGTGGGCGTGTGCCAGCTTTCCGTGACAATCTCGGGAAATCTGAGCACATTCCAGAGGGTTTTCTGGGATAAGGTTTGAGAAGCAATGGAAAGCTGAAGGACCTGGTCAGCCCTCAGAGCTGGCCCTGCCTCCCAGCCATGGGACAGTGCTGTTATCTCCTGGCCATCCATGAGCCAGAGTGGACATTGGTACATTTGGAATGTCAGCATTTAGATCTGCCAAACACGGGAATGGCTTTGTTCTTCCTGGGCACCATCCTGCCCCTGGTGTTGGGATCAAGGCACAGTGCTTGAGAAGGGGCAGAATTTCCTGTGCCAAGTCCAGCTGCGGCCCTGGCAGCACTAGTGAGACCCTGCTGGCAGGGATGGCCACCTCTCCAGCCTGGTGCTCCTGCACCACGGCCGGGCAGAATTCAGAGGGTCCCACTCCCTTGAGTGCCCGTGGTGGAGACAGCTGTGCCACCAAATCCCAGCTCACCAGCTGGGCTTTTACCTGCTCCTGGCACTGAGATCAAGGAGGAGAGGCTTTGGCAGGCTGGCTCCATCCACCCTCCTCCTGGCAGTGCCAGCGTGCTCCACGCCAAACCCCAGCTCCAGCTCTGGGTGCTTTGCTGGTTGTCAGCCCAGTTGGGGCCTGGGCAGGCTTTCCACCTTCCTTAAATCAACAAGTGATTCTTCTAATTACAGATAAGGGCTTGTCCCAGCTCGGCTCCTCTGATAAAGGAGGAGGTGCTGTGGCAGGTGCCACAAAGTCTCGCCTGGGGGAACGGGGAGATGTAGGAGCAGGAATTTGTTGGGATGCATTAATTGTGGGCAGTAAAATGTTTTATACCCTGAAAGGTGCAGGGCAGCAGTGGCTGGGCTCTGCAGGAGGAACAGGCTGTGGGCACTGGGATGTACCCACTGGGCATGGCCCTGTGTCCAAATGGCAGAGGTGGGGACAGTGACAACTCCTCTCGTGCCTGAGGGAAATGAGGCATCTTTGGTTCTGCTTCTCTGCTTGTGTTTTTCTGTGATACCTGTGTGGTTTTAATACTTTTGATAGCAGGAAAGGGTGTACATCGATAAAGAAACACTTGGACCCTCTTCCAGCTACTTGAATTCCTGAATTTCCTTCTTTTTGATGGAATGGGGTGATTGATGTCACTGATGGTCGTAGAGCAGTTTGAGAAAAGTAGATGTTGGTCAATCAGGGGAGTTTAAAACTGTGAAACTCTCTCCAGCATCAACTACAGCTTGAGGAACACTCTGAAGGTTCTTATGAACCTTGCAACAACTTAAATGTAAGTTTGGGTGGAATTCTCTTGTAGCTGTTAACATTGCTGTGATCATTTTTGTAACAAGTGAGAGTTAAGAGTCCAGACTGAAGGATTAGAAAGATTGACGTAGTTATTACTTGCTCTCTACCTCTGTTTTCCCTACTTGGTAAAGAATTGCCAGCTGCCAGGAGTTGTCTTCATTGTCCCTAAACAAGCTCTGGCCAAAACAGCTGGAGTGTGGTTACAACCTTGTTTCTATTTTATATTGATTTAATTTACCCATTTTGCTCTGTGAGAGAAGATTGTTTCTCCCTCTATGAAACCCCCCAAGAAAACATCACCATAACGCTTTTCAGCTGTACCAAGGGAGGTGACCCTTATCAAGGTGACACTTTATTTCAGTGCCACTCACAGTTCTTGTGTTACATGGAACAAAATTGCTCCATTTTGGCCCAGCTGGAAGAAAAGGGATACAAGGTCCCTCCTTCTGCTTGTGTCTGCAACAGAGCTTTAATTGTGCTGGGGACAGCAGATACTCCTGGTGCTTGCCCAAATCTCTCCTGACTCTGGTGGTTTCAAACTGAGAAATTATTTTGCTGCACAGAAAAATATTTTACAATGATTAGAAGAAAATATTTATTGAATTTTCTGGAAAGCACACAAAGCTTTGATCCTGGTGCTGAGAGGTCTTGATAGAGAATCTCTATAGGATCTGATAATCTTTTTTTCTTTTAATTTTCTTAATGCACTGCAAGTCCTCCCCAAATCACAGAATGGACTGGAGGCACCACACTGCTAAATTATACTTGGTCCCATTTGGAGGGTACAAAGGAAAAGTAAGACATCAGATATTGTATGAAAAAGTTTCAGAACGCAAGGTCATTTTAATTCAGCCTTTTTTTTCCAAGGAGCTATCTTTTCCAAGCTTTGATATTTTCTTCAGAAAGGTCATTTCCTTTAAGCCTTTGTCATTAAAGACTTGTTCTTTAAAGTGCACTATCAAAGCATGCAGAAATTGCAAGTTACTGAAACTAAAATACATGATCAATTTTAAGTCTGCCTACTAAAGCCCTCTTAAAATTAGATGTGCTCTGGTACTGGTGGCTTCTTTGATAAAGCCAGGGGATGATATGCAGTTGGTCAATTCAAACCACAAAAAGAAAAAAAAAAAAAAAGGATGATAATTAAATAAAACTTTTCCTCCCTAAATTGGAAAAAAAAATGTGAAAAAGGATTGAAGGAACTGAATGAGGGTCTGATCCTGCAAAAATGTGCCTTGCGTGAGAGAAGGAGGGAGTGTGCTGCATGTGGGAGCAGTTTGTAGCACTTTTGCACAGTGGTTGTGCAGCTCTCTGGTGTTATCTGGCCTTTGTCATAATGTAAATAAGGCAAACCCCTGGATAAAATATCATTTATTTACCATTTGCTGCCACAATTGGTCTCTCCTTCACTGACAGAGAGCCAGGGAACAAAAAGAGTGGAGACTGTTTTGCCCTTGTTCTGCTGTCCATAATCCCAAACTCTTTTCATCCCTTTATCCCATGAACTATGGGATAGTTCATCCCATGAATTTATGGCTACAGGTCATAAGAGCTTTGCTTCCTTCCAAGTATCCGTGGGAGAAGAGATATTTTCTTTCCTGATGGTGCTCCATCTTCTAACAGGAAACTTTAATTTTCCTTTCAACCCAGGTATGTCCAATATTCAGGGCAGTATTTTCAGCAGGCCCTTGGGAAGATGGACACAGAGCTCACCTTCCCCCAAGGAGGATTTAGAGCTGAGACCTCCTTTGAGCAGCTCTCTAAAACAATATTATCTGCAGAGCTGGGTGCCCACAGCCTGCTTGTTTCGATGCTCCATGGGCATACAGCTTGGTGGGAATGGAGGTGGGCTTTTTGTGTGGCACACAGGGCCAGACTCAGTACCTGGGGCTGCAAACAAGGAAATGTGTGTTGGTAGAATGAGCAAAGTAAAGGAACACCTTCATCTCAGCTGGGCAGTGAAATTGTAACAATACTTCCACCTCTATAAAATCTATTCAACAGATTTATACTTTAGGAAACTTGTTCTTCTCCCATTGAAATCTCAAATCAGTTTAATGCCAGGCAGAGTTGACCTCCTTTCAAAAGAAAGTTGTGAGTCCTAATTCTGTTGTTGTCTCCAGCAAACACTGAAGTCAACTTTGTCCAGTTTTGCCCAAAGAAAGGATTCAAGGAATTCATTAAAACTCTAGTCCTAGAATCCATAAGAAATCTGTTGGTGGAAGTGATCCTGGGCTGAAATCAAGGAGGTAATACCACCCTTGGCTCTTCACTGAGGAGTGCTGGGAAGTGCTAGAGTGTGCAGGACTTGTTTAATGAGATTTAGTTGGCACAGGCTCAGATGAGGCAGGTCAGTCTCAGGACCACAGCTGAACACTCTTCTCCCAGAGCAAGTGTTTTCAGAAAGGAATTCCTCAGAACTGACTCTCTTTAAATTCAGAGCCCATCTAAATCTCTCACCTAAATTTTATACACTCAGTTTTCATACAGTCAGACTCTCATTGTGCGTCTGAGGGTGGTGGAAAAACAGACTTAAGAAGGTGAATGACCCTATGTGGATTTCATGATCAGTCAGAGCCTGGATGTTTGCACGGCTGGGTTTAATTGTGCTCAGGAGTTATGTTGTCTTCTGAGACTTATCGACACTTGCTTGTCATCTTCTTGTTTGTTCATCCTTGTTGGATGAGGTCACTGACTAATTTCAGTGTAGATCTGAATTTACAATTAAAATTCTGAATTAAATCTCTGCTGCTCTGCTCAGGAAATCCTGGAAGCTTCCCCACAATCTGAGGTTTGCTCCAGCACAGGTGGTGGCCCTGTGCTGCTCCAGTGCCTGCGTTCAGACCTTTGGTGTGGTTCTTCCTGCACCACTGAGCTGCTTTGCTGCAGTTTGAAATATAAATCCTGGGCATGGTAAAATGGAACCAGACACCTGCACCAGGGTCCAGCTCCTGCCCCAAACCCTGCCACAGCATCAGCAGGACCTGAGATTATGGACAAAAAAGCTGCAGGACAAACCAGCCACTTCCCAGAGGGGCATTTCCCTACTGAACCTTCAGCCTAATTCAATAAAGCCCATCTGCAAACACTTAACCTTGAGCCTGCACCTCACTTCAGGCCTGTCCCCATCCTTGGATGTGCTGATAAATAAGGACCTCCTGGAGTTTCAGCCCCATAGCCAGGATGGATGGTTGACTTGTGCCTCTAGTGCAGAATCATACCTGAGCTGTTGTATGCTCCCGAGTGTCTCCCTTGAAGCTTCCTCCTCTAAACAGCACTGCTGTACAAACAGAATCATTTAGCTTGGAGAAGAGCTTTAATATCATCAAATTCAACTGTATCTCCACCATCTTCCTGCCTGAAAAGTCCTTCAGCACCCTGTGAGCTGCCTGCACAGCCCTTGGTGTCAGCAGCTCCAGCTTTGCTGTTGGGTGACTGTAGAAAGGCTCATGCAACATCTGGTCTGCAAAGGATGACTGAAGTTCTTACCCCTGGTAAGAAGGTGAGGTAGAAGCAACTCTCTCTGTGGAGTGGGCTTATTTTTTTGTTTTTCATTGGGATATGTTGGTGGAATCATCATATTTAGCCTCTCTGGTGGATCTAGTAAGGGCTGTAAATGATTTCCTTTCACATATTTTGTGTGTTGGCTGATCCTTTCTCTGTGGGCAATGCAAACCCATATTTTGGGATAGATGCAGGAGCTTTGCTCTCAGGAGCTGTTGTGACAAGCTGTGCTCAGCTGGCCTGTGATGCTGAGCCTTGTGCAGGATCCAGCCCACGGGTGACTTGGTGTGGTGTCACCTCAGGGTGTCAGCACCTGGAGGCAGGTGAGCATCAAGTGCCCCTCCCTCCCTCACTGGTCACTGCACTTTTATCCTCTCAGAGGAGGAGCAGGGCTTTAACCCTGCAATATGAGCATGGGGTTTTGGTGTCCCTTTGGAAGATAAATGCTGTTGTGGTGATCCTGTAGGAGAATGGGATGGGAAGTGCCTGGTGCTCCCTCTGTGCTGTGTTGGCAGAAGATGCTGGGTTTGGCCCACGGGGTTGTTTTCAGGAACGTGGTCAGTGGAAGGTACAGGGTTGTGAGCAAGAGAGTGAGAAATGCCAAGCATAAACTGAAATAATATTTTTAAATTTGTGCAACTCCCAGAAGCTTTCTCACTGATGTGAGCAGCCCTCTCTGGATCTGTTTTCCTTTTTTTTTCATACAACAGCCATTTCCTAGTAAATTTACATGTACCCATGTGAGTGCAAAGCTGTGAAATAGCTGCATGGATGCTTAGAAGCTTGTATTTAGAGATCTAAAGACCAAAAGGGACTTGGAAGTGGCCTAGGGACACAATTCTTAAAACTTTCCTGAATTAATTTTCCGCTTCAAATCCAGTGGGTTTGGCTGAAAAAGATCATCTCTATTAGAAAAATAACTACTACCCAAATACTATTGAAATCCTCTTCTACATTGTTCCTGACTGTGATCAGAAATTCCTGCCCTGAATATGGTGTTATTAATCACCATCTCTTTTAAATTTGTGATTATTCTTTTTCAATTTCACTTTTTGCTGTTTCCACTCCCTCTTTGCATACCTCACCTGCAATACTGTTCCATCATTATAAAAGCATAGTTATATATTATACATAGGTTGGTGTAGCTAAAAATATTTCCAGAGGTTGCAGTTATCAGTCACAATTGGGTTTTTTTTGTGACTGAAGTTTCTCCCCAAGTTGATTTTTCTCCTAATTGTTTCCAGGCTGGTGGAAACCAGTTCTGTGCAGGGGCAGCCTCAGAGCTGCCCTGCCTGGGCACAAAAGGCTGGGCTTGGGAGAACAACAGGGAAAATACAGCGAGGAAACACCTCCCTGAGTGCCTGCGGTGAAAGCCTTGCTGGAATCACCCTCGGGGCGGTGCTGGGAGTCCCCGGAGGCTCCTGCAGATGTTGGACCCCGAGGTCACAGCCTTTGCCCTTGCGTGCCGCCAGCTTTGGAGCCAGGAGCCTTCCCGGGCATGTTCTTGGCCGGGCAGGAACGGGGGAAAGCCTTTCCTCCCCCCACCCGCATTTGAAGCTGTGTTTGCAAAACAGCGCCTGGGTTTTGATGCTTTGCCTTGATTCGAATGCCCCAAGGGCTCTTTGATTGAGCGTCTTCACAACCTAATGTTCTCCGAGAAACCCCAACACTCTCGGTAATTACCGATGTGCAATTATGGGTGGGTTTATTTGTATCCTGACCTGTCCTCTGGGCTGTGCCGGAGATTGGGATGGCGGTGGGTCTGGATCCTCCTGCGGGGATGGGACTTTGGGGGAGCTCAGCTCTCGGCTGAGCTTCGGGAGGGGATGGAGCCGGAAGAGAAGGTGTGAACCCCAGCCAGATTCTCGCTTTGCATCTGCAGTGACCTTCGGGTTTAAGCTTTGCTCGCCCATGGAGCGGCAAAGACGGGGTTGGTGCCCCTTGAAGCCCTCGGGTGTGTTACTGTCCCTGGCAGGCAGAGCAGTGTCCGGGCTTACCGTGAGCAGCTCCGGGGGAAGCAGTGACAGGGCAGAGCCTTGCAGGGGGGAGAGAGGGGTGATGGATATTCAGCAGCGCTGCCCCCGGGATGTTCCTGAGCGCCGACGAACGGGGCTGGCAGGCTCTCCCTGCAGTCTCGGCCGCGGAGCTGCGCCGTGTTTAACGCGGTTACACGAGCGAGACGCCGCTGCCAAACCCCGTTTTCCTCCGTGTGTGGCTTGACAGAACATCGTGTTTAACCTCAGAGTAGATGGGAGAAAACAAGGTTCTCTGTCAGGACTACAAATTCATGTTTCTGTCTACACCTAAGCTCTGTCTTTCACTCCCAGCTGTGGCTGTTTCCATCGGCAGATAGGTGGGATGTTTTTGAGGGGACACAGCAGCCTAAAGCCTTGATCTTTTTAGTCTGAATTAAGTTCCTTTAAATTTATGCACCTAAACCACTTAACCACTTTGAAAAATGCCTACAGTCCCTAAAGAAAAGCCCTTGCAGTGGTTTGCTCACCAGCTTGGCCCACATCTGCTCATACCCAGATGTTGCCCCAGCTAAAAGCAGCCTCTTTTTAGTCCCAAGTGTTACATACGTGTTCAAAACATCTTGTAGAGCCCTGTATGGGAGTTAATGTGTAACAGGGCTCTCAGCTCAGCATCTCTGAAAGCTGTCCAAGGCAAACCCATCCCCAGCACGTGGTGTTCCCATATGGAGAAGAAGAGCAAGACCCAGCTCCATCCTGCACAGTCCATGTATGGAAAAGCTCAAGGGCTAATGGTCTCTAGCACAGCTCCCCGATATAATGGTGTAATAATTAACAACAGCATCTGAGTCTCCCAGCTCCTCACAGCCTGTTCCCCCCAGAGCTGATGCTGGGTCCAAGAGCCCCGTAGTGATCGTTGATCTCCTCGGGGTGGATTTGAGGCATGGAAGATTTGTTGCTCATGCTTTGGCACATCTGTCTGAGAAATCAGATTGGCATTTCCACTGGGTGCCAAGAGCTGGGAGCTGTGGAGGGTGCTGCTGCAGATCCCCTGCATGGTCCAAGGCTTGAGGGATGTTTTGTCGGTATCTCTTTGTTGTTGGCTCAAAATCTTGCCCCACTCAGTGCTGTGGGAGGGAGCCCATGATGGATAACGGGATCTCCCTGCTCCCAATCTGATGGATGGGAGCTGTTTGTACACGGAGCCAAGCATGGTACCTTCTCCTGGGTGTGGTGTGATTCCAGGGCTCTTCCAGGACAGCTCAGAGCAACCCCTGTGTGTCCTAACGAGCCCCCTAATGAGCTTTGTTCGGAGGCTGCAAGCACAGCTGCCGTGGGGACAGCTGGGAGACGCACGGAGCTCCTGGGCCCTCCATATGGATGCTCTTGACCTCTGAGGCCTCTGAAACTCCATGTGGCTGCTGGGGACACTGGAAAGGGTCAACCCCCTCTCCACACTCCCAGCAAAAGGAGGGTTTGGCAGACACAGCCAGGACCAAGCAGTGAAAAGATCCTAGAGGGAGGTGGAGGAAGCGCTGGTTTTCCGGGGACACGGATTTGCAGCACAGCAAAATTCCCCTGTAAACGTGGGTTGGAAAAGCAGCTCCCACATGCACAGCCCTCACTGGGTGCCCAGTAACTGGGGCCAGACAGGTCTAACGAGGCTGGGACCCAGCCACTGCCATCGAGAGGCTGCTGCAGCTCGGCTGGGCAGCACAGGGTGACTTTGAACCCCCTCCCCGTCCCCACTGCTTTGTTATCGGGGCCATTGTGGGGCCGCCGGAGCCAATCCCTGCCAGCCCCGATTCAAAGTCCAGGTGCCAACCAACTTGAACTCTCCAGCATCCCCGCCGTGAAGCAATTATTCCCTCAGACACATTCATTGTTCTCATTACACCATAAATTGTGAATGAATTAAACATGCACTTACCACTATGCACCACAGCTGTCAAGGAAAATAACACACCAATATCGCGGGGCTGGATCCCGCTCCCACTCCTCTCCCAGGAAGGTTTGCTGCTCGCAGGGAAGGGGGCAGCAGCCAAGCTCGCTGGAGCTGGTATTTTCTTTATGGAGAGGCCAAACCTCTGTTCCCACTTAGAGCAGCTCAGGGCAGGACTGTCTCCCTTGGATTTGATGTTTTAATTATGGTTTTTCTCCCCTTTTGGCCACATTGTTATCGCTGCTGCGCAGAGGGAAGGCTGGCCCTGAGCTTCCAGACATCCCATGTCTTACTTGGGGCACAAAGTCCTGCTGTGGGTGTGAGAGGAGAAATCCAGCCTTGCTTTGGGCTGGTGGGATAAAGCCACTGAAGCCCCTGTGCCAGCAGCAGGATGTGCCTGGCGCCCACAGCCCGGGCACAGGAGTGCTGGGCTCACTCCCATGAGCATCCCAGTCCATACTGGGAATTTCACTGTACATGACTTCTAGCTGGCAAGGGAAGCTGTAAAGGAAAGGTGATTTACAGGGAAGCTGTAAAAAGGTAATTCAGATGCCTGACTTGGTTTTAGGGTGCTGTATGCACACAGACACTTTCCCAAGAAGCAGCATGGGCATTTATTTATTTTCTAATCTCTGCGTCCATGGAGTTTATAGAGCCAGAGCAATCTCCTGGCATGTCCAGATAAATTCCCTGACTGTTCCTGCTCCAAAGAGAGAACCTGGAGCTGGCAGCTACCTTGGGGTACAATGTTGGAATTCACCAGATGGGATTACAGAGGGGGCTTTTCTTCTGAGTGCGGGAGCTGGAAGTTTGTCTGCATTTCTCTCCTTGCACCGCATCTCCAAGGAGGTTTTCACTTTCTAAGAAGGATGTTACCCACTGAGCTATTCATAGCAGTTAAATGAGAAAAGGGGTTAATAAAATACATGCTAGAATAAAGAAAATAAGATTAGAAGGACTGATGTTTTGGCTGTGAGGCCTTCTGTGGGCTGCAGAGAGTCGGGGGAAAAAAAGAAACAAGATTATTATTTCTTTTCTCTGGCTCAAAGAACTTCATGGCCAGAATGGCACCGCTAATCCAATTTTCTTTCTAACAAGTATTTTATCAACACCTCTTTCTTTTTTCTCCCCTCTATTCTCCTTCCTTCGGTCTCTACACTGACATCTGATTAGCTGCATTAAAATTAAAGTTTCAGCTCCAGGCTGGCTCTGCTCACAGAGGCATTCTCGGGGCTCTCAGGAGCTGGGGATCCCCAGGACTGTGCCCATCTCCCTGCTGCTCACATGTGCCTGTGCACACACAGTCCCTGCACTTTCTGGGCACCTGGTTTTCCCTCGCTGACCACAGCAAAGTCTCCATTCCAGGCGCTCAGCCCCGCTTGGCAGAGGATCAGATGCAGCTCCACAGAAAGCAAACAGCCGCCTTTCCGAGGGAGTAAATATTTCGCAATGTGTTACTTCAGTCTTATTTATTATGAACATTTTTTCCCTTTTATCCGGGGATTTGCCAACTCTCCGGAGTCACAAAACCTTTCTGCGGCCTCGCAAAGGGCGGCTGTGCCTCTCCTCCTTCCTTGCCATTCTGAGGGGATCCAGAGGGGTTTCACCCAGCCCTGCCTCCCCTCTGGGAGAGGGGGATGTTGCAGGAGCCTGAGATCATCCCCTGCTCTTTCCCAGGCACACCTGAGGTGGGAGATTTGGTATGAGCAGTGGTGTTGGGTCATGGATCAGAGAGAGAAGTTCCCACAGAACTGGTCTGCCCCAGTATGTCCTGGGGAGGTTTTGGGGTAATACATTGGAGGAATGGGTAAAACAAGAGGAGTTGCTCTCCTGTTATCTACCTTCTCTCCTAAACCTGCTGGAGGGAGAAAAAGGGAATATCTTGTATGAGGGATAGTGCTGGAGGAGGGGTGGGTGGGGGAACAATCAAGAGGAGACCCCAGAGAGGACCCTTTATCTCGGGCAGAGGAGAAAATGAATTAAAACCTTAAAAGAACATGATTCATTTTCATCAACCCATGCCTCCTGTCCAGCTGGGGGAAACTGCTGCTACACTGACCCCCTTCCTCGAGGTGTGAGGGGGCTGTGAGAGATCTTGTGGCTCCAGGCACTGCTCCTCTGAGTAGGTGAGCTTCTGGTGGTGCCATTTTTTCCTTCTCTCAAGGATTAAGGAAACAGATCCCCTCCCTGCAAGGTTTGCCTGGGTCTGGGGAGGATCTGAGGTGGGGCACCTGTGAGCACAGCAGCAGCTTGGGGGCTGCTGGCACAGTGGGGTGCAGCCTTTGCCTGGGTCACTCCTGGTTCCCTGGGAGATGAAACTCCCCCTGTGTGTGCTCAGGGAGCAGATGTCACAGGGGGATGTGCTGGGCCACCCTGCTGCTTTCAGAGGGATTGGGATCCTGTAGAGCCAAGAGATTTTCTCTACTGTGTTTGACTCCATTCCTCCATATAATGGGCTGGAAAAAGAAGATTGAGTAATAATCCTAGTTCAAGAGAGGATGTCACTGCAGCCAGCCCCTCCTATGGGATGGGGCCTAGCCCTCCATGGGATGAGCCCATGCTCTCCAGGGCAGGGGTTTCCAGCATCCAAGGAGGCTCCCCAGGAGCTGAGCTGTGCCCTGACCCAGTCCAGGCAGCCTGTCCAGCAGCAGCATTTTTACAGGAACAAGGAGAACTTTATTCCTTTGTTACCTCCTTGGATCACCTCCCCCTTCCCTGAGCGTCCAGGTGCTGATAACTGGCCAAAGATCAGAGCAGCTGGAGCAGGAGCCCCTGGCTCAGCCCTGGCTTTGCTGCCACAGTTTGGGATTACTGTTTAGCCAGGAATCAGATGGCACAGGAGCTCCTCTGGGTTTGAGCATGGAGGGCTCTGAGGTAGAGGAGCAATGACCTGCCGTGGCTCGGGGTGTGAGGAGTATCTCGAGTTGCTCCCATTTGTTCCTAATCCTTCTTGGCTTTTCTCTTCACTGGAAAATAAGACCGTGTTGGAACACGACCTTGGTTCAGCATATTAATTAGTGGGATGTTTAAGATAGGTCAGCAGTTAAGCGTAGACAGGCACGGTCATGCTCAGCCTAACGTCAGGGATGGGAGTTAATCCTGCCATTCCAGCGGGAGTCGCTCAGCACCGCCTGGGACAGTGACGATCAGCTGGGGCTTTTTAGGCAAATTCGAGTTTTGCACAAGCAGAGAGGAGTTTCTAATTCATGCTTTTTTCTTCCCCTCTATAGCAAAGCTGAAATCCCAGGGCCAGTTGCAGCCAGACCCCAGGAAGTGGGAGTTCTGTGCTGCAGCAGCAGTCTGCAGTGGACATGGTGGTGTGACATGGATGGGTGGCACTGCCATGGCCCAGCCACTGTGTGCTCCTCTGCTCCCCCACGCTCTCCTTGTCCAAGCCTCCCACAGGAGATGCCATCTGGGTCTGTGAAATGCAAAGAGTAAAAACTACAGCTCCTGTGTTGTATTGCATTTTTAAAACAAAGGTATTTAGTTGCAATATAGGGTTTATCAGGATTTTCTTTGAGTTGGCTCTGGTTTTTTGGAAAACCTTTCCTGTCAGCACATTTTCCACTGGTTTGATGGCAAAGTCTGAACCAGCAAGTGACCCCCCAGTCTAGGCTGTGGCAGCACGAGCACCCTGGGGTGCACCAGCTGCCGGCCATGACCTCCCTCCCTCCATTTCCCCATCCCAGATGTGGTGTTTGATGTCCCTGCCTGGTGTCACCTCTTTCACCACTCCCGCTCTGGACCCCCAGTGCCACGTGCCCCTTCCACAGCCGCCCCTCACGCAGTGTCTTGCAGGCTTCATTAGCATTTCTCAATCAACACTTTCTCGTTAGTGGCTGGGGCCACTGGGAACTTTGAATGAAGGTGGAGCCAGGCCAGAAAAAGATCCTCTCCTGAAAAATTATGATGAAAGCAATAATGGCTGGGTCCTTGAGCAATGCCTGCCTATGATGATCGTTGTCTGGAGGCTACTTAATTACGAAACTCTGTTCTCAGCCTCGGGCTTCACGGTCTTGTGCCTTTACTCTCTCTTGAGCAATATTTTATTGCTATTGTCCTCAACCTACTTTGTATTAAGTTTGGAGTATCTGAAAGTTATATGAAATGTATGTTGGTTTTCTATTCTATTTGCATGAATTTGTTGTATTGTAGGGTTTGTTTGGTTTTTTATTGGTATCTGAAAGCCTAAAGCTGGGATTATCTAAAGGATTATAGGAGAATTAGGCACCCAAAGCCAATTGATTTTTCACTGTGAATTAGCCAAGTGCATTTGGAGGGCTGGAGATTTTGGTCTGTACTCATGGTTTCAGGTCCACCTTGTACCATCTCGGTAGAGAGCTCAGCACAAATCGGGTGGCCTTGGAAAGGTGCTGAAGCAGGAGCAGTCAGTAAGAAAGTGCAGGTACGAGGAGGGAGACGTGGCCCTGAGACATTAAACTGCCTTTGAAAACCTCCTTCTGACTCCCCGAGGCTCTCTTGAAAACGCCACTCTAAGTTACCATCAATTTTGATAATTAAGCACTGATTTAATTTTAGAGTAACAATAATTGTCAACATTTTCCAACCCAAGCACCTTAAATTAGACACGCAGCTCCAAAGGTTGGCGCGGGATCAAAGCGCGGCGGTGCGAGCTTTTTGGGAGATGCTGAGCACACACCGAGGTTGTGCTCAGGACTTCACAAACCCAAGCCATGTGGGCTTGGTCCCCTGCCAAACGTGGTGCACTCAACATGGGTTTCAACACCTCGCTTTAGGCACCTCGGATTAAAAAAAATTAAAGCAAAAGAATTGGCTGGGAGCGTTACTCCCATTTTCCCCGGACGGTGAAAGCGCAGGCTGGCTGCGGTTCTGTGGGGAGAGAGCTGGGTCACAGTGGAGTCCTTGCAGGGTGTGACAAGGATGTCACCAGCACCCTGGTGCCAGGCCAGCAGGACCAGGACGCAGCCGGGAGAATTCTCTGCGCCTGCTTCCCTGTCCCCCGAGAAGGGGCTGAAGCATCCCGCGGTGGCTCTGCGGTGGGTGTTGGCAGCAGGGAGGGGTGGCCAAGGACCTTGTGGGTGACAGCGGGTGGCAGAGATGCTGCTGCTCCCAGGGAAGGGCAGGAAGGATTCCCTCTGGGGCATCCTATGGGATGCAATCCTTCCCGAGAAGGAGTCGCCCGTGTCCTGCTGGGCATCCCCCGGTGCCAGGGCCGGCCCGGGGTCCCCTTGCTTTGGGTCACTGCGGGGCCGGGAGTGGCCCCAGCGCTGGGCACCCATCCCGTGGCCCGTCTGCGGGCCGAGGTGCCGTGGCGAACATCAAAGCCGTGATTAAGCCAATTCTTTAATCGTATCTCTCCGCGCCTTTGATGAGGCTTCACCTCGCCGTGCTCCCCACGCCCAGCCCCACCCCGGGTTGGTGCTTTTGCTTTATTTTTAGCAGTGATTTGGAAGTTGCTGGGGCTACTCCTTTTTTCTTTCATCCCCACCCCCCCTTTTTTTTTTCGCCTCATTTTTCCTTTATTTTTCCCCTTTTCTTTCCCTTCCCGAGGCTCCTGCCAGAGCTCGGTGGCCCCCCAGCCCCCCGAACCCCGAGCCAGCCGTTAAGGGCACATTCACACCTCTTTTCCTTGCCTTGTCTCCCCTTTATTCTTATGAAGCTCTCATTGATTATTGCCCTTAAATTCCTCAGTCCGGTCATAGATAAAAGGATAACCACTTCAAAGCAAAGTGTTAAGAGTTTAACCTCGAGCTAAAAGAGTGGACAACAAGGTAATTGAGGGTAATAACTGATCACAGACCTACTTTCAAAGGCACATGCAAGCCTCACTTTCAGATGGCTTTAATTTTATTAACATTTGTAGCAGCTCTAGATGCTTTTGAATCATTACAAACTTCAAAGGTTGAGGTAACACTCCAAATGGAGAACCTGACACCAGGTTTTTTGTTCAGGCCCACATCATATTGATAGTCCCTCTCGCAAGCATGTAACATCCCTTCTCAAACTAAAAAAACCTAGATGAAGAAAATATTGCCAATAGAGAAGATCAAAGCCTGAACCTCCCTTTGAATGATCCCAAGGAAGTCAAAACAGAAAACAACAAGGGAAAAAATGCATCTATATTACTCCAACTGTCTTTATCCATATTTAAACTTGTCTGCTGAGGCAGATGAGAATAGATGATTCTCCGAGTTTTATCAAACTATTTGGCTGATCTTCCATTTCTCTTTGGGCGTTTGGAGCTGGCCCTTTGGCTTTCTGTGGCACTTAAACCCAAGATTTGGAAACAGCACATAGAGGAACAGCAGTGACTCAACTGGAAGGGGAGCCAGGTGAGGCAAACCTAAAAAATAGATTTATAAACTGAAAACACAGAGACTAAAATGAAAATTATAAAAACACTCAGAGTTCTCCTATCTCCAGTCCCTGCTAATCACAGGAATAAAAGTCATCTGTGGATGTTGAGCTGGTTTAGAGCCCAGTGGGGTCAGTGCCCCCCCATGCCCAGGGATGTGCCTGTGGTCACCCCGGGCTGGGTTTGCTGGTGCAGCTGCACAGCTCCTTGTGCCTCATCCCAGTGCAGCCTTTCCAGGGGCCACACCGTGAACGAGCCCAGGAATTGATCCAGGGTATAAATAGCCATTTTCTTTGTCTATTTTTTGTGCGTGAAGGGTTATTTTTAGCTGGGTGAGTTCCCTGAGCTAATGCCTGAAGCATTCACAATGAAGGGGGTGGCCCAAGGAAACGGGCTGGCCCTGCTGCCAAAAAACACATCCCCACTCCCCTCTGCAGAGGGGCTGCTGCCACTTCAGCGGGTGCCCAGGCTTTGTGCAACTTCAGTGGTCAGGAAGAACCTCCCCAGCTGTTTCAGTCTCTGTAAAATCATCAAGAGAAGAAAAATTACTCAGTTTTTTTTTTATTACTGGTGTACAGCAGGTTTTATAATGGTGTAATCCTTTCCTCCTGGTTTGCATTGGTGTAACAGCAGTATTAGGCAGGTTATTATTTTAGTGCACTCCAGGACAAAGGGCTGGGTTTGACTCCAGGGTGTTTGACAGTGTCTCAGCTGTGACTGCAGCTGGGCCAGCAGTCACAGAATCATGGAATGGTTTGGATGGGAAGAGACCCTAAAGCTCATCTTGTTCCCCCCTGTGCCATGGGCAGGGACACCTTCCACTGTCCCAGGGTGCTCAAAGCCCTGTCCAGCCTGGCCTTGGACACTTCCAGGGCTGGGGTGGTCCTCCTGTGACAGCTCAAATCTCCCACTGCTGCAGTCTGGAGAAGCAGAGCTGTCCCAGCTGGAGCACAGTGGGTTTGTTCAGACTGAAGGCCAGGGCTTGGTGACTGACCCCAGGCCTCTGACCCAGGGGTTTTGTCACCTCACTTGGAGCCACGAGTGACAGACCCACATTCCCAGTGCTGGCTGGTGTCAGGTGTAGCACAGCAGAGCCTTGTTATCCATGTTCACTTCAAGAGCAGATGTCAGCATGTCTGAGCTTGTGGAAACCACATCCTTTTAAATGTATTAAATAACTCTGTTTTGAGCCTGCTCCGATATTACATTCTCCATGAACTGAAATCAATTTAATATAAACTGCTTTCTCTGTTCTTGCCTTGGGCCTGTGTAATGAAAGGACAATGGTGTATTGCTTAAATCTATGGAATTTATCTGACTTTATTGTCTGAAGTTATGGTGAGAAGAATAATCAGCTATTTCAGCATTTCTTTCCTTGAGTCCATTATCAGAGAGGGTGGATAAATGGGATCCAGCACTAAAACACGTGTTGCAGATGCCCAAGGCAAGCCCTTGCAGACCTGAACCTGCACAAAATGTGCTCAGAAATTGCTGCCCCTGTGGCCAGTTTGTTCCACTGGAGCTGCTGCCCCTTCTGCACTGTCCCCCAGGCCAGCCTGGAGCAGGAGGTGCCCCATTTTCCAGGGAGCTCATTGTCATCCCAGTAGGTTTCATTGGGAGAGACACATCATGGCAGTGCTCTTCATTCATTTAGAGCAGCCAGGCAAGGGATGGGGATCAGAGTCAAAATGTTATTTCCATGCTTTCCAAAGTTTTGGGTTCCATTTCCAAGCAACCCCCTTCATCCATGATTAAGATGATGGGAGTGCTGTCCTTCCAGCTTGCAAGGGGCCTGTGTGGAAGATCTTATTTCCATTCTGTGCACAGGGGTGAATAGACCCTGAATGTATCTCTGGCAAATTTGTCAGAACCAGTGTTTTTTGGAGGTGTGAAACCCCACAGCAGCGTGGTTCTCCTGTAGCCAACCTGACTCTGTGTTACCCACAGCAGGATTTCAGCTTTTCCTGCTTTCTAGGAGTTTTTAGGGCTTCCCCCCGGTGGAAATGTTCCCATTACAAACCAAACTTATCTCAGGAAGCAGCAGCTGGGACTCAGGAGGTGACAGAAACCTCGTGCTCCCCTCGGTGCTTCCTGCCACCATCCCCATCCCCTGTCAGGGGCTCCACTTCGTTACCATTAATGAGCTGATCTGCATCTTTGATTAGACATGTGGAGGGCGTGTGCTGGCCTTTTCCAGGGTAGTAACAGCAAGGTAGGAACTGCTCCAGTGTCAGGGGACCCTCCTGGGGATGGGTTTGTTCCTCAGGCCCATGAGCTGGAAAGGCTCTTGGAGGGATGGAGTGCTTATAGGGGAAATGATTATCCAGACACTTGTGAATGCTACCAAAAAAGGAGGGGGGGAACTCTCAGTTGTGATGTGAAAGGGCCTGGAAAGTGCTCTCAGGGTAACAGGAGACTCGAGTTAGATTTGTTTTCAAATATTTTTAAAAAAAGAAAAAAAAAATGTTCTAATTCCAGACCTGCTGGGAAAAGAGGGAAAAGCCCAGGAGCTGGTTTGGAGCTGGGGATGCAGAAATGGGGATGTGTCTCAGAATGCTCCAGTTTCTCCTGATTTTCAGTCATATGAGGTTCTCAGTCCCCTCAGTTTCTTATGGGGAGAAAGGATGCTGGGTAATTTCCAGGCTTCTGTGAAAGGATTAGAAACCAAAAGAAGAAAACACTAAAATAGTATTTTGATGGTCTCTCCCCCAGCATGAAGATTTCTAGTAAAAAGGAAAAACAATCATTAATGAAATGTATGTCCAAGCAGCCTTTTTGGGTCTAGTCAGGAGAGAGACCGACCTCACACTCACCAGGTTTCCCTTCCTTTAATGAAAAGGGAAAACAAAGCTGCCAATATTAATTATTTAAGGATTATAGTGGAGTTCCCACAGTGGAAGAAATTACCTTTTCATACAATCAATAGGGCTTTGGCAGAGGACGATACAATCTACTAAAAAAAATGCAGATAACCTGGGAAAAGGGGGGGAGTGCAAAGTGATTTTAGATGAAATGGCACCAATAATTTGGTGCTGGTTTGAACACAGGTGCTCAGGAGGGGTGACCTGAAGCTCTGGTGATGTGGGGATGGAGCTTTCTCCATGCAAAGCCTCCTCTCTCCAGCCTGCATTTCGCATCTGGAGGTAGAAGCATCCTTCAGAAAATTAATGTTTCTTTTGTGGCCTCAGGACTGGTCCAGCTCATGAGAGGCATCACCCAGCTCCTGACAGCACCACGGGGGCTGGAATCTCACACCCTTCACTGTCCTTAATTCTGAGAATTGAATGGACAGGCAGAAACAAACCAAAGCAGGTAAAATTTTAGGGTACTCAACTTTGACAGCACACCTAAAAATAACCATGCACAGAGGGCTTGGGTTTTTCTTTTTACCCCTGGAAATGAAAAGTTTTATTTCACTTTATGATCTGAAAGTTTTCCACTAGTCAGGAAAGCCTGTTCTCTCCTAACTGTTGTCTCTCCTCCTGCTTTTTCCATTATCATCCTGCTCTAAGGGCTGTGTGGATCAGGATAGTCAGGTCCAAGAAGGATTTTTGGGATGCCCAGCAGCAGCCAGGGGTGGGAGTGGACTCTGTCAGCCCAGCAAGCACCAAGCTGCATGGGAAGGGTTAAACTTCATGCTGCAGCTGCAAAGCCCAATTTCTTTATTTCCTGTTAATGACATTATTGCCTACATAAAACCATTGAAACATGTTTCTTTCATTTGTTTAATTTCAAATTCTGAGCACACTAGCTGGAAACTATGTTTAATAGTTAAACTCAAAACATTTGGATTTCCTTCCCTCGCTGAGATTTGCAGGGAGTGTACTTCATACTTAGTTGGGTTTTCAAGGAGCCATTTTTACACAGCCATAGGAGCCAGCCAGAAAACAAACCAGATTAAATTGCAGAATCAAATCACATCAGTTCAGGCTGGTAACACATCATATATTTCCCCTCTTCTGCAGTCAGGCCAAGATACCATCAGCCCCAAGTCGTGTTCTCCTCCAGGAGCATCCAGAGCCAGGACACCCCTCTGTGCTCTCAGGAGAAGGGCTTCCCTGAGCATGGCTGGAAAAAATGTTCCTGTTTCCATGAAAAAATAGAATGGAATCTCCTTCAGGCCTTACTGATGCTCCTGTCACCTCCTCACGTGCCCCAGAAGGGCGATGCAGGAGCGCAGGGTGGGAAGGAGGACGGCACGTGTAGGTGGATCTGAGCCACCTCAGATTAGAAGGGAAGTCCTTAAATCTGAGCCTGTTTGGCAGGCAGAGCTCCAGGCTGCCACAGACACGGTGCCTGGAGATGATTTTAGCAAAACCTCTGGGAGGGGTTTGTCCCGCTCGGGGTGATGGACACTCACAAGCAGTTGTTGTGTAGAGCTTGTGTGGTGGGGTGTTTAAAAGTCACTCCCAGCATGAGAGCGTGGAGGAACTGGGCTTTAAAGCACCTCAGATCCAGCTTCTCCTCGGCACCCTGCACTAATGATGCCCACAATCACCATTGTTTAGCAGAAGCAGTGAGCAGATGTGGAAAAAGGAGGAATGTGGACCTGAACAGGACTTTAAGGAGCAATTACTGACCTGACAAGAGAACCACACTCATTGTTCTGCCATGGCATCCCCGGGAGCCACAGCAGTGCTCAATTTTCCATCAAAAAAATCCGTATTTGACTAGAAAAATTCAACAGGGTTTAAATGCTACCTTCAAGAGCCATGTGCAGGGTCACCTTCCACTAGACCAGGTTGTTCCCAGCCCCCTTCAACCTGGCCCTGCACATTTCCAGGGATGGGGAATCTTGCAGCCCTAGTGTCCTTGTTACTCAAACAGGAAGGTGGCAGAGAAAGCGATGCCTCATTTGGGCATGGTGAGGAAGGGGTGGTGGAAAAAATAAGTCATGGGAAGTTGGTCATAAATACCCTCATTTACCCCTTTTGCCCCCACCCTCTCTTCAATCACGATTCTGTGCAGGTGATGGAAGGAGTTCAGAAATGTTAATAGATAGCAAAGTGCTGGTGTGTGTTTTATCAGCTCTCCTGGAACGGTTAATGCTGATACCGTGCCCCTTTCAAGTCTAAAAAATCTGGGCAAGCGTGTGCAGATAGCAGGGAGTGCACTGAACAAAACATCAAGGAAAAGAGTCTGTAGGGGGGAATGGAAATGGTAAAAGGATTATAGGAGAGAAAATGTATTGGACTTATCTGGTGATACTCGGTAACAAAAGTGTGTCGATTTATGAAATGAACTTCAAATCCCATAAAACTAATTGTGTGTTTTCTTGTCTTATTTGTGAGTGTCTCTGGCAGTGCTTTTTTCCCCCCACTGGAAAATCATGTGTGTGTGTGGATAATGCCCTGTGCCTGCAGAGCATCGGGAGATTACACAGCCCGTCGGGTTCATACCTCTTAAACTAACGATGTTAAACTCGTTTATTAAAAAGAAAAAAAAAAAGGAGAATAACTTCAAAGGTTCACGTGTGGGTTGCAAACCTCTCATGTCTTCTGTATACAGGGCCTTCCTCTTATTTTGATCAAGACTGTTCCCAGCACTTCTGTTGAAATAGTCTCAAGCCTTTGATCTCGTTATCAACGTGACCACCAGTGCGAGCGCGGTGACAGAGGGTGACGTCAGCCACACTCGTGGGGCTGGATCCTGCCCTCTGTGGGTCCTCCCTGGGCTGTGCCTATCACAGGGGAGTTTTCCTGTCGGGAAAATGATTTTTAGACCCTGAGTGCCTGGCCCACTCTGTGTCGGGGCAGGCACAGGGATGGAGTGAGGAGCAGGGAGGGGAGGGGTTGGGGGTCTTGGAGGGGATTTGACCCCCAGTGGGGGCTGGTGAGGGGTGTGCAGGGAGAGGAGGGAGCTCAGCATGCTTGTGTCGTGTTTCCTCTGTGATTTCCATCAGTGTCCTTGTGATCCCCTGGAAGTGTCCAAGGCCATGGCTTGGAGCAATCTGGTCTAGTGGAAGGTCTCCCTGCCCATGGAAAGTGTCCCTGCCCATGGCAGGGGAGTTGAACAGGAGGAGTTTTAAGGTCCCTTCCAACCCAAACCAGTCTGGGATTCTATGATTCTGTGATCCTACCATGGTTTTAGCAGAGGGAGCACTTTTGAGGTGGATCAGCAGAGTCAGCATCAGGCAGCAGCACCATGCTCTGGCCTGATGCTGGGGGCTGGACAGGCTGTGGGGGCATCTCTCAGGTTTTTGAGGCTCTCCAGGAGGAAGGCAGTGTCCTGGTCCATGGTGTGTCCCTGTGCACAGTGAAGGACTCTGACTTTGCCCCCTGGGTTAGGATTTGTGGCTCCTGACAAGCACCATGTGGACGTTGCTCTGATGTACTGGGGCTGCTGGATTTGAGTTGATTGAGCTCCTGGCCCCCTGTCACCTTCACAGAGCCCCTTGCAGGGGCCAACAGAACAGCCCTGATGCAGCCCTCAGAGCCTTCACACTGCTGGTGTCTGACCTGGTGTTCTGCAGGAAGACAACAACCTGGAGCCATCTCTTTTGGAGCAGAGCACCTGCCTTGTGGGCAGACAGGAGCCAGGCTAGCTGGGTGCAGTCAGGATGAGCCCAGGGAGTGGGGGCTGGCACATCTGCAATGCTCCCAGAGCACTCCAAGGCCTTAAAAACCCCTCTGCCTTTTTATTTCCCACTTCTTTTTTTTTTTTTTTTTTACTACCTGCTCTAAAAAAAGGTTGCAGGAAAAAAAAATTAATTTCTCTTTATTGTGTAGCTTCACTGTGAACTGATTCTTTTAATCTAAAATTATTCCTTTTTGGTGCCACAATCTGACTTCAAGCTTCTTTTCTGCCTGTGAACATGACACACAGCGGCAGCCAGAGAGGAGGGGACAGGCTGTGTCTGGCCTTTGCTGGGCACCAGGAGGGCTGAGCATGGCTGGAGGACACTGCTTTAAACAGCTTTTTGCAGTCGTTTTCTCCCTCATTTAACTGAGTTTTTATCTCAGATGCAGAAGGGCTAACAAATAAAATATAAATAGTTAATTTTCCCTCTGTTCAACCTGGGAATTCAGATTCAAGTTTAGACTGGAAAATCAGAAGGAAATTCAAAGATACTCAGCTTTCTTGATGACTGCAGCAGCTACCTGAACACAGAGATTCCCTGTAGATCTGCGAACAAGGACTTCCAGAAGCTGATAAAGATGAAGAAAACTCTGGAAGACCTTCCTGTACCTGCCACCGCCTGCCTAGTTCATCGGATTACTTTCAAATCCCAGGCACTACGTGACTCTTCCCTGTTGGCAGGAGGAGAAAACAGACTCCCTGACTGGACATGCAGCTCATGAACGGGGCCACCGCCGCTCTGGGCAGGACAGGCTGCTCCGTGGGCACCTCCACACAAAGCCATGCCCCAGGGGCTCGCCCTCCCCTCCTTTTGTTCCCTAAGTGTCCCCTTCTGGGGGCTGGCATAGAGAGGATGCTGAGTTAGGCAGGTGTTAGGGTGGGCTGCTCTCCTGCACATGCAGTCCCCAGTAATTTGGTGAATTAAGTGCCTCTCTGGGTTTCTGGGTTGCTCTCCCAGGGCATTGGAGCAGGGTGGTGTTATTGCACAATGGGATTTGGAGAAAACCAGTTGGTTAAATGACATTTTTATGAAATAGGATGAATGGGACTTAATGAGATTTTCTTCCAAAGGAAACGAGTCCGAGGTTTTCAGCCTCCATTATAATGGCTTAATTTTCTGTGCTGTAGCAGTAAATGGGACTTGGAGAGGTTTTTATCCAGCATTGTTTCAAAGAAAGGTGTAAGGAGAAAGAGGTGGTCAAATCACCTTCTGGTGGTTGGAGGTCCTGGGCTGGAGGTGACACCACTGTCACTGTCCCAGAGCCCAGAGGGACACAGGCTGTTCATTAGCCTAGGAAAGAACCATTTTGTATGGCTCAGTAGCATCTGGCATAGTGGCACATTGATATTTGACATTATGAGCAGCAAAAGTATTAATAATTCTAATAATTCATAACTGCTTGTTATGCCTAGAAAGGGCAGTTAGCGTTCAGCTTGTGGGTTTGGCAGGACATTTGCTTTCCATGCCCAGTGGTGGCCATTCCCAGGCTTGGAAAATGTGTATTTGGGCAGCAACAACAAATTCACCCATGTGTTATTTCATTATTAGCCCAGGTTGCCCAGTCCAGGCACAGTCAGCACCATGCTGCTGTGTGAGGCTCCCAGATGGATTCAGCCACTGCATGGGTGACAAAATTGTGGCTTCAAAGGACATCACACCCAGGGCCACCATGACACTAAGCCTCTTGGGGTGTTTTCTGTGTCTTCTGGTGCAGAGGGTGTTGAGCAGGGCCTGGAGCTGGGGCAGCCTGAGCTCTGTGCCCTGGGGTGAATCCAAGCTCTGGGTTTAGGGATGGTGCAAACCAACAGCTCTTCCAACAGCTCGTACAGAGAAGGGTGGCAAGGGAGAGGGACAGGTCTGTGGCCAGGATCCTGTTCCTGAATGCACATTTAGGGTCAGGTTAAGTCCCTGGGGCCAGCAACAGCAATCCCTGGGGTGCCCACTGCTGTTGTCCCATGTTCCCCGTCATTCCCTTGGGATTTCCCTTTGCAGGGCAGGAGGCAGAGGGTGAGGTGCTGGGAGCAGGGTCCATCTGGCTCCGGTTCCTGGGGCTCTGGCTGTTTTTGCTGGCTGGAATGGGCTCTGGAGTGTGCCCTGGTGGGGGGGACAGGGCAGGGTGTGACCCCACGGCCTGGGGACAAGGGCTGGTCCAGAGAGGGGCTGCACTGTGCCAGTTTGCATTTCCCAGGAGGTGCCCCAATGATGTTCAGGCACAGCAAATGTGGAAGGTGCCACTTCTTTTGTCAAAGGCTCCAAAGGCTTTGCCACTGCCCTGCCTGGAGTGATGGGATGAGGGGCAGTGGCTGCAGACTGGCAGGGGCCAGAGTTACTTTGATTATTGGGAAGAAGTTCTTCCCTGTGAGGGTGGGGAGGCCCTGGCACAGATTCCTAGAGAAGCTGTGGCTCCCCCTGGATCCCTGGCAGTGCCCAAGGCCAGGCTGGACTGGGCTTGGAGCAGCCTGGGACAGTGGAAGGTGTCCCTACCCATGGCAGGGGGTGGGATGAAATGAGATTTAAGGTCCCTTCCAACCCAGACCAATCTGTGATTGTATAATAATGATAAAAATCAAGCCAAGCTGGGCTCCATCAGCTCTGCCAGCTGGACCAAGGTGGGCTCTGGACAGAGGAGCAGCTCCTGGTGGGGAACTGTGGAGCCCCCGGGTCCAGCCTCGGAGGCTGAGGAGGAGGGCAGGAGGCTCCTTGGATCTGGAGGGCAGGTTTGGGGGCCAACCCCTAATTAAAACCTTTTGTATGAAGTTCCAAACCCTCCATTCCGTGCCTGGTTAATATTTAACAGCTGGGGCGGGAGATGGGAACACAACTGCGGCCGGGCTTTGGTTGTTGTGCCAGTTCTATTGCAATCAGGGATTGTTTAATTAGCCTGCAGAGCGAAAACAGGCCCGCGGATTATATATATATATATACAATAATAATATGGGGACCCGCCCCGTTTTCTCCCAGACATGAAAACTTCTTGCAAAGTTCTTAATGCCGGGGAGAAGCCCCCGCCCCGCAGCACTGCGGTGGGCTGGGGAAGGGGACGGAGGGATGCGTGAAGGGATGCGGGAGATGCGCGGAGGATGCGCGGGGGCTGCGCGGGGCGGCGCAGAAAAAAGGGCGCCTGCGCCTTTAAGGCGGCGGAGCGGCGGCTGCGATCGCTTCCCTTTGATAAGGTCCTGGCAACTCTGTAGCCGCCGCGGGATGCCGCGAGAAGGGCGCAAAAAATAAATCCTGCCCCCCAAAATATAATCATTTAATTTTCCTCACCAGCGCTGATCTATACACCCCCCTCCGCCCTTGCCTGCGCTGAAGCCGCCCCCTCCTCACACCGGGGATGCCCCGGGAGTGGGAGCCTCGGGAGGGGCAGGAGGTGCTCCCCCGGTTTCTCCCTCTTTCTCTTTTGAATTTTTAAAATTCTTTGAGGTCTGTTTCTGCCTCTTTTCTTTTTTTTTCCTTTTTTTTTTTTTTTTTTTTTCTGTGCGCTACCGCCCTTGCAGGACCGCTCCGCCGGGCTGCGCTTTGATGCTGCGGGGGGAGCCCGGGGCGGGGGGCGGAGGGAGGGTTATGTTGGTGCCGATTTGGTG